>OX639998.1:22502651-23102651 GCA_951828415.1 Anomoia purmunda | reverse complement strand
CTAAAATCTCTGCGCAGTCAATAGCACCTGTTAAAATATTAATGACAAACGAATAAGACAAAAATTTTCTTCTACAATGGAGTAAATCTAAATTGATAAGAAGGCAGCGAGAGTTATATGATGGAAGAGGCTCATTGAAATTTAGCGACCTCAACGCAAACTTAATAAAGACTTTTTGTATACGCTCAATTCTATTAATATAAGTGATTTGGAAGGGCCGCCATATGAAGGAGGCATATTCCAGACGAGACCTAACAAAAGCTATATAAAGCCTCTTAAGTGTATAAGGATCAGAAAAGTAGGTACTGTTTCGACGCACAAAAGCAAGCATAGCATACCCATTTGCAACTATATAATTTATATGTACTGTAAAAAGGAACTTATTATCAAAAAAAACTCCTAAATCCTTAATCTGAGTAACCGACTTTAGTTTAGAACCAGAAATATAG
Source organism: Anomoia purmunda (assembly GCA_951828415.1). NCBI lineage: Eukaryota > Metazoa > Arthropoda > Insecta > Diptera > Tephritidae > Anomoia > Anomoia purmunda. The sequence goes on along the minus strand of OX639998.1, from coordinate 23,102,202 downwards.
TAAGACGAGTTTATGGTGTTACACTTTTTTGCAAAAACTATTTGGTAGCAGTTTTCGACGTTCAAATATAGCCGATTATTCCTACACCAGGAGAGCACCCTGTCAATATCAGATTGTAGCAATACTGAATCCTCAGGCTTCGATATGACAGAGTAGATTTTGAGATCATCTGCATAGAGCAAGAATTTGGAATGTAAAAAGCAAGTATTAATGTCATTAATAAAAATAACGAAAAGAAGCGGTCCCAAGACACTACCTTGGGGAACTCCTGACGTTACACGAAATGGCTGAGAGGTGATGTTATCTAGAACAACTGTGCAACTCCTACTAGATATATACGATTCAATCCATTTGAGAAAAGTGGAATGAAATCCAAAAGCTGCTACTTTATTAAGTAAGATTTTATGCGAAACCCTATCAAACGCCTTCGCGAAATCTGTGTAAATGGTATCCACTTGGAATCCAGCCTCAAAACTTGCGAGACAATCCTCGGTAAAAATGGCAAGGTTAGATAATGTAGACCGCCCTTTCAGAAAACCGTGTTGGGATGGGCAAATTAGTATTCCTGTACTGAGTGTCCATTTTCTTCCTTAGTCATTGCGGTTTCATACTCCTGCGCAGTTGGAGTGAAGTCCTGTTGGTAATATGGGTCCTATTCGTACTGTTGGTAGTACTGATCTTGTGCTGTGTCGTGTTGGGCATCTGCCTCTATATGGAAATTCCTCTGTTGCTTAAAAGGCACTTGTTGAAAAAAATTTGAGGGTCTTTTAACTGGGTTGTTTACGGGAGGTCTATTCATGTAATTGACCGCTTTTGAATGCAATGATCGGTCAACGTCCATTTTCTCTGGACGTGGAAGTTGAGGCTTCGTGGGAGGTTGACCCAATGGTCTGTAAGGTTGCATATTGCGGTAATTATTCAACGGCGCTTGATGTATGCCAATTGGTGGTAAAACTCATTAATTGGCTTCTTGCGTGGAGAGCTTGAGGGAGGTCTACTGGTCCCCTTATGCTAAGAAATCTTGGCAAACCGCCTTTCAATCCTCGGATGAAGGTATCGAGAGCTTTGTCCCGGTAAGTGCGTGCAAGGAGATGCATAGATTCCACACCGACTTCCATGCATCCAATTTTATTAAGAATGAAGGACAAGTGTGAGTACACGCGTTGATAAAATTCCTGGATAGTGAAGTTACCCTGCACCAAGGAAATCATTTGGTACACAAGAGTACCTAAATCACGCTTATCGGCTTAGTGGAGAGTAAGGCACCTAGAGATAGCCTTCCAATCCAGCGGTATGTCATACGAATCGAGGGCAATCTCGGCGTTACCTACAACTTTATTTCGTGCTAAGCAAGGCAGGTCGGATGAGATTGGAAGCATTGGACATTTTCTTAAGAATCGCTTTTCTTTATTGTATTAATTTTATTTTAATTTAGTTCTCCCTATACTCTGGAGAGTCCCCCGCTAGGAAGTGAATCGCAGAGTAAGACTTATATTATTATTGCCGGAGAGGCCCCCGTTAGGAAGTGAATTGGCTGTACAAGCCTTGTTTAATAATGAAATTTTTATTATTTTTCTTTTTATAATTCTCTGGAGGGTCCCCCGTTAGGAAGTGAATCGCAGAGAATTTCCAAATGTTATAAAGCTGGAGGGTCCCCCGTTAGGAAGTGAATCGCAACTTTTAGTTATATTGAGTTATGAGCTTTACAAGCCCCTTTTTTACTTAATATTTATCACTTCTTAACTCCTAATTAAAAATAAAATTTTGTTTAAATAACAGGATCAGTTTTAGTTTTAAATGTTCTTGAACAAAAACACTTCTTAATTTAAAATTTTTTATTATTATTATTATTTTTTGATTTAAAATTGATGTAGGTATTCTTCACTGAATTTCAATTGTTTAAAAAAAAATGTAATACGTATGTGTTTATTTTATTAGTTTCTTAAATATATAAAATTAAGGTCTAAATCTATGCCAACTTCTTAGCCTCCTGACGATCTTCTGGGACTCTTTTCCAAATTTTACTAGGGCAGCTGCAATCCGCACGAATGAAGGTGTGCGTCCTATTCCTACAGGATCCCGACGCTTTGAGGTTCTGTTGCAGGACCGGTTAAGCGCTTAACCTAATCAAGGCTGTAGTCATTTGGATTTCCGGCTGTCGTACCACAGGCGGCTTTAATCCTTTCAAGTTGTCGGCTTCGACGCCAGCTGTCATTCCACAGGTCATTTTTACTACACACTTGAATACGGACACTACTACGCGACTTAGACCGGTCCCTGCTCGGGCGTCAGTTACATTTTTATTTACTAAACTATGTTTGTAAAAATCAGACGGACTCGTGTACGCCGCGTCGTTATTAATTTAGCTTCAGCTTAAGACTAAATACAGTACAGTTCTTAATTTTACATTACAGCTTTCGCTTCCTAAAGGCACGTTGCACTTTTATGTGCCAAATTTATTATTAATTGTTGACTAGGAATATTGCCCAATCAATTTCCTAATTTGCTGATATTGACCATAAATGGTTTCTGGTAAGTCACCAGCGCGCTGCTGCAATACGCGTGTAGTGTCATTAGCCGTAACAATTGTGGGTTATGACTAACGTTTAATTGTTTGTGTAAACTATTGTGTTAACTTATATCGGGAGTGTTCTTGGCATCTGCCAATTGTTCCATGGCATCATACTCTTAATCTATTGGAACCGACCGATAGCTGTGAGAATTATATTTCCTTTAATTTGCAAGATAGCGTACAGAATACTTTAATTTTTATATAGAACAATATATTTTTTAATAATGAGTGCAACAGCATTATTTGTACAGCCGCAGTCGGTAAACGGCCTCGCGTTGCAAGCTTGTCAAACAGCGGCGCCCTTGTGATTACTCTAAAATATCAATTATTATTTTCATTTGGGCACGATGAGCTCGCCGCTTACAAATTCACCATTTATCGTCGTGCTCCTAAAATATTGAGTCTATATACCATACAAGCCCTCATGGCTTCGACTGTCTCTCAAAAGCCCGGGTCCTCACAGCTGCGACATAACCTGTTGTAGTAAAACTCGGCAATTCTGCTTTTTAACTATCTGAGTAAGATGAAAATCCATACTCCGACCCCGCATTCCATCTTTGACCCATCCGTAAAGAAAGATAAGCCGTCTAGTAGTTGGCACTTCCCCTGAGACCAGTCCATGATGATTGTGAATTTCGTGCGGGGTATGTAGTTAACCAACGTTTTTGTAAAGTTATGGGCAAAAGTCCGTTCTTTTCAGAACCCCAAGGCACGAAGTCTAATAATCCTTAGTAAGGATGTACCGTTTCTGGTTTTAAACCTCATCTATTGCGTATCATTCTTTTAGTTGCACAGAGAGCCACTGAGGCCTTCCTGACACCCTTTTCGATATTCAGTACCCAATAAAGTTTGAAATCCAGATATATATTTTGTTTGACAAACCCTGTTCTGACCCTCGAAAATTTGGTTTAGTGGAATTAGGCAATTTGGTTTTCTTTATAAAAAGCATTAGGTCAGTTTTCTCGGGGTTTACTGCAAGAGAACAAATTATGGCCATGGAATCCACCAACCAGAGCGCCCGTTCCATGACTTCACTTATAATCGAAGGAAACTGACCCAGTACCAATATTTCTCCATCGTCGGCATATGCCATCGGGTTACCAGTATTTTGTTCCAGACCATGATCCATAATAGTGGTGAAAGCACATTCATGGTTTATACAGCCCTGTACGGAATTAGCCAACCCCTTAGAAGTGATACGATCCATGACCGGACACAGTAATACATAACTGCTTCCAGAAGTGCGTCATTTATAGAATCAACACTGACATCGTTGAAGGCCCCTGCCATGTCTATGAAGGATGCCATAGTAAATTGTTTATAGTAGAGCGTTCTTAGGGCGTTCTCCATTGGCCGTCCTTTCCCGCTTTGGGAACAAGAATCACAAGACCTTGTTGGTGGATGCACTTTTTGCGGGAATTTCCGGAGAAGAAGATGCAGGCAAGCTATTAAATAAAACTGAAAGCTCTAGCCACCACTGTCTCGCCACCCAACTAGATTTTTTTATTAATACATATTTTATAAATATATTCATACTTATATAAGTATACGTATTCCGGACATGAATCACTATACCGCCACGAGGAAGAAGACATAACAATAACCTCGAAGGTTCGCTGCACCACGCCATCTATGCGAGGAGAGACACCTCTTACAGGTCTGCCCGGTTTGTGGCGCGAAGGCACCAGAGGAGAGGCTGCGGGAAGCATTTCTGAGCCGCTCCTGCCGTACCTGCCTTTCACTTTCCCTCACGATAAATGAGTGTACGAGCAAAGCGCATAGCCCCATTGCCAAAACCTGGCGAAATCGTGGAGTCAACAAGTGAAGGAAGCTGAATTGTCCGATGAACTGATCTTGATCCATGCCACAGACTCTGGCCTCCAAACAGAAATAGAGGAAGTGTAAGTAATTGCGTGCGTAGCAAAAATTCGGCATTTCCGTCCGGCTATAGCCAGGGGATCAGAATCCCGGACTTTGAGAGCTCTGCTCGCACTTGAACGACGCCGAGGACATGGATCGGAAACTCGAAGGGCCAGCATTAGGCTCTCCACCAGTGTAGACCCGTCAATAGCGACGTCGTATGCCCACATTTCACTAGCTGACCGCAAAATTTTTATATCCTCACCCACACACCTGGTACTCGCGAAAGACGTATATCAAGAGGTAATACCCATTTACGCTTGCGGGCACAATTGGCACTATGTGAACTAAAAGTAGCACATTCGGCTACATATTATCCGGAGCCTGCCAAATATAGCTGAAATATGTTTTTACCTTTTGTTTTTGGTTATTATGTTTTTATTCTATTTTGTTACACAGTAAATTAAATCAATTATTTATTATATTTATTTTATATTTATTTAATCTTCACTTCTGATCCACATACAGCTTTAGGAAACAGATGTACGAGAACAAAGCGGTGACCGTGAAACCCTATCTTCAGCTGGCGGAGGCGATGTTAACAAAAAAAAATATATATATATGTATCTAAACAAAATATTATACGTGTATATAACAATGTATAAAAATGAGCGTGATGGCTGAGCAGCGACCGGTTTGACGTGTTTTGCGTACGTCAAGGTATGTTTAGGTGTCCACCCTACCCTTCTAGAAATAGTACCACCTTAATGCGCTGTTTTTTCTATACCAGCTGCAAATTTCCAATGAAAAGTTCCTTCGTGAAGCATCCCCCTTTCCGCTTCTTTTCTTCTAATTTGTTTTATTTATTTATTTATATAAAATTGGCTTATAACATAAATCTTATAAGCTAATTGTGTTAGGAGCTATAGCAGTTAAGCCTTAAGCTCAATATGTACATAACAATTTCTACTCTTATGTATAAATACATAGATTCATTTTATTTTATATTCTATGATAGAGGTTGGTTCTTTTAAGGAATTTAGTTATTAGGGATATTGATTCAGCAGAAGGAACTGAGAGGTGTGAGATTGGGTTTGTGTTGGTAAATATTAGCTGTCTGCATGTGGCATGCAGTGGGCAGCTCATCAGAAGATGGTGAATTGTGGCTATGGTATCTGGGTTGCAGATGCAGTGTGTTGGGGTTGTGTTATTCATAAGATGACCGTGTGTTATTTTTGTTTGTCCTAACCGAAGACGTTCAAATTTTATAATGTCTAGTCCTGTAGGTGTTTTTTTGGACTTTTGTAGGAAGTCTGTTATATGGACCTTTGTGTAGATTATATTTTTGTACCAGTCGTTGGTTAGATTCCATTCGAGGTGTTGTTTGTTGTAGAAGTATTGTTTAATATTATTTTTGATATCGAGTAAGTTAAAGTTGTCTGTGCTAGTTAGTGGACTTTGGTGCGCTTGTTTAGCGGCTTGGTCGGCGAGATTGTTGCCAACTACATATATTGCTATGACCTGGCGCCCATATTAAAATGATGTTTGGGTAATACTGTGTGATCGTATTTCTGATTGTGGTTGTATAGTAGTTCCTGTTGTTTATATCGGCTATGGAATTAAGAGCAGAGAGTGAATCTGAACATATAGCAATTTTTTTCCTCTTGTATTTTACCAGGTTTATTGCTTCAGATATGGCAATAATTTCGGCTGAATATACCGAGCTGTAGTTTGGAATGCTTGAAATTTTAATAATTTTATTTTCTAAGGTTATGCTATATGAGGTGTTATGGATGACCTTTGATCCATCTGTGTAAATAAAAGTATAGTTATGGTATTTGTTTCTGATTTCGTTGAACATTGCCCGGTATTGAATCGGGTTTGTGTTGTCCTTGTGAAGGGTATGCAATGTAGTATTTATTGCTTTCGGATTAAAAGACCATGGAGGAGAGTTGGGGATAACGTTCTTATATAATTTTGTAGGTATATTTATTGTTGAGCAGAGTTCTATGATACTACTTATAGCCGGCTGTATTTTGAGAATACTTTTCCTTTTTTTGATGTTGTTGACGATGCTATATAGCGGGTTGTCTTGTTTTGTTATGAGAGATTTAAAAAGTTTGGCGGTGGTTAAATCTCTTTGATTTTCAAAGTTTAGTATTTCTGATTCAAATGATAAATTTGCAGTTGGTGTAGAGCGCAACGCGCCCAACGCGATTCTTATCGCAGCATTAAGTAATACTTTAACTTTGTTTATTAGAGATTTAGGGGAGTACCCGTAAAGAAAAATGCCATAACTTATTTTCGGTATAATAAGTGTTCTAACTATGTTTAGGAGGGATTGGGTGTCACAATTAAATTTTGGGGTAGCTAGACATTTCACAATGTTTAGTATCTCTTGTTGATGAAGATTCCTAAAAATTTGAACTCGTCACAGGGTACGATGCTTATGTTTCGCGATAGTACAGTGCAATGGCAGTTATGCTTTCGACAGAGATGAATGTATCGATTTTTGGTTGGGGATAGGTTTGCTCCTGAGTAATCGCACCAAGTTAAAATGTCTTGAGAAAGGCTATTAAGGTCGATGATTAGACACTTTTCTTTTTTCGATTTAATTATGATGCTGAAATCATCTGCATAGGCGCAAAAGTCAATTTCCTTGGGGAACGATATTACAGAGCATAGTTTGTCATACGCGATCAAGAAAATAATAACAGATAAGGGCGATCCTTGGGGAATACCGTTGTCTGTTCCCCAGAAATCTGATAGGTGGTTACCTATTCGTACCGTAAACTTACGGTTTGACATAAAGTTAATAATGTAGCTAGTAATTTTGGGCCCCACTTTCCATTTTGCGAGTTGGTCGATTACTGTGTGTATGCCTATTTTGTCATACGCCTTTTCAAAGTCAAGGGGAATAATTGTTAGGTGACTTTTTGCCGAGAGCTTGGCTGCAGCTAAATAGTCTAACAGGAGTAGAGTATCTGCTGTAGATTTTCCTCTCTTAAAACCCATTTGTCGGCTATTCAGTAGTTTGTTTTTTGTAACAAACCACCAAAGTCGATTTGCTATTATCCTTTCTAGGACCTTAGAGAGATATGTGTTTAAAGATATTGGTCTGTATGATTTTGCTTGTGTTTTATCTAACTTTGGTTTTGGTATTGGTATAATAATGCTGTGTTTGAAGGTTTGTGGGATAATTTGGTTTTGGAAAATTGAGTTGAATAGTTTTAAGAGACGTTTTTTGAATGTTTCAGGAGAATTCCGGATCATTGGGTATGTTATCCTATCTAGGCCTGGGGTTTTCCCTCTAAGCTTACTTAGTGAGGATGATAATTCTAAGTAATTTATATCTTGTTCTAATAGCTCTGCATCTCTACAAGGCTGTACAATTATTTGCGATTGCAAGGTCGCTCGTTTCCTGTTTTGAAAAAGATTTGAAAAGTTGTTGTCTGAAGCTATATTGCTCCTTACTTGGCGAGCATGTTTGCGATGTCTTTTGGGTCTGTGAGGGTTTGGTTAGGATTGCTCAAGGACTGCAAGCAGTGTATACCGTGAGATAATTTGTATCCACAGAAACGTCTGATATTCATCCAAATTTTCTTAGTGGGTGTGCTAGGATTAATTTCTGCTGTGAACTTTCGTATCGAACATTGTTTGGCGATTTTGATTTCGCGCTTTAGTGCCGAGTTAGCTTTTTTATATTCAATTAGATTAAATTCAGTCATGTTCGTCCTGAATATACGAAATCGGCTGTTTTTATCAGCTTTTAATTTACTTAGGTTTTTATTCCACCACGGCACAGTTCTCTGTTTGTTATTTTTTGAGGTTTTAGGTATGGATTCGTTAGCAGATTGTAAAATAATTTTCCTAAGGTTGGCTGCTTCTGCGCTAACATTACGGCTGGTAGGTCGGGCTGACTCAAAGTGTCTGCATTTTTTTTCGAAGATTTCCCAGTTTGCAAGGTCAGTTTTTAAGGAGGCCTTAGTTGTTACATTCGAGTGGTTAACAGACGGAAACAGTGAAATGAAAATTGGAAAATGATCACTCCCGTTTAAGTCGTTATGAGTTCTCCATTCAGCGAGAACTGCGAGGTCGGGGGTACAAAAGGTCAAGTCTAGGTTAGTGAGCGTATTACGAGTAGAAAAGTGTGTTGGTGATTTGTCGTTTAGAAGTATGAAGTCGGATTGATTGATGAAATTCGCCAATATGTTGCCCTTCCGGTTGTTAGCGCGTGAACCCCAGCTTTGGTGCCAACAGTTAAAGTCTCCAGTGACAATGTACGAGTGGTTAGGTTGGTTGAATACATTTTCAAGATTATGGTTATGGAAATTGGAAGATGGGGGACAGTAGGCTGACGTGATTCTGAATTTTTTTGTTGAGTGTATTTCTAAGGTTATGTTATCAAAGTCCTTTTCAGTTCGTATAACTTCATGTTGTATAGATTTATGTATTAGAATAGCTACACCACCGTGTGACGAGTTTGAGTTGAATGAGTGTAGGAGGAAGTTGTTTGGGATTGGGACGTTTTGGGGGTGTGTTGGGATGTGGCTTTCTTGGATAGAGATGATCTTAGGTTTGTAATTCTTTATGAGGATTAGCAATTCATTATAATTGTTAAGATATCCGTTCATATTCCACTGTATTATGTCTAGTGTCATGATAAGTGTATATGTATAAATATGTGTAATATAGAGAGAATAGATATTAGTTTAGTTATTTCGAGTATGTTGTGAGTTATTGGTCCGTAGACATTGATTCTGATGAATCAGAATCGTTAATGTTTACATTAGGCGATGATAACATAGACTCTTGCTTTTAGTTTCCCTTTGACTTATTAATTTTTTTTAACATGGATTTTGTTCTGTTGGAAATATTTTTTGGTAAAACTTTCGTTTTGTTATCTTTTGTGATTTGTTGCAAAGTGTTTTTGGTTAAAGAGTTACTCCTGAGCATGATGTCAGAGTAGTCCATTTGCTCCCTGGGTTCAATGCCTGATGAGTGTGGCTGTTGAGATGTGTGTGGTAGGTCAATTGTGTTGAGTGGGAGAATAGAGTTTCTGCTGTTGCTGGTAGTACGAGTTAGACTGTCTGCTGTGGTGAATTTCGTTGTCATTGCTGAGAGTGTTGGTGAGTATGGTGAGTGTGCGCACTTGTTATTAGAATTGTTTGCGTGATTGTTGGTAACTTCTTGAATTGTTTTTGCTACTTTTGATGAGTATGTTGCTGTGTTGGGAGGGTGGCGTTCTTGGTATGTGGTTATCGCTTTCCTTCTATCCACTTTTTCTGGAGTGATGATCGCTTGTATTTCTTTTTCTTTTATAAACACTGGGCATCTTTTGTCAAGTGCATTGTGGTCAGAGTTTTCTGATCCATTGTTAGTACATAAAATACAAGTTGGAGGGTCAGTGCACTTTTCGCTAGTTTCGAGGTCAGTGTGAGAAGTTTTGCCGCAATTGGCGCATATTTTGGTATTATTGCAGATTTTTGCTGAGTGCCCGTATTTTAAGCAGTTCACGCATCGGAACGGGAGTGGTATGTAGGGTCTTGTTTTAATTTTTTCATAACCGATCAGAATGTCGCTTGGTAGCATGGGATTGTCGAATGTTATTATGAGTAAACCTGTTTCGATAAGGCTGCTTTCAACCTTTTTCTTAATTTTTCTTATTTCACTTACACCTTGTGTTTTAAGTTCGCTTCTTATTACCTCCTCTGGTATACCTATTAACTCGCGTGAGAAGATAACACCTTTTGAGTGGTTTAAATTATTGTGCTCAGACACTTCCACTTTAATAGTTGGAGATAGGGCAGACAAGGTTATTAGTTTATTTGCTTGCGCGAATGTTTTTGTTTTAATTAGAATGTTTCCATTCCTCAACTTCTTGCACAATTCTACTTCACCACCGCACACTGAGTCAATTACTTTTTTTATAAGGAAGGGGGACACTTTTGAGAGGTCTTCCGCACTTTCTATTCTATTCATTAGCATGTATTTAGGTGTTTTTGAATTGCTGGTTAATAATTTGTTTTTGTTGGTCTGATACAAGAGCTGTTCTACAGCTTTGCCTCGATCCGGCGGATCTGCCATCTTAAAGTTGGCTAAAGTTTGTTGATTCACTAGATATGATCGGTTTTCACTCAAAGAGTCTATCTTAAATAAATTGACCAGTTACACAAAATTAGCGAATGAACTGTTCCGCGTGAGAGTCAGGCGTAAACTTCTTCTAATTTGTATTTCGGTGCTTTAACTCATCACGGGGATTGCAAAGTCGCTTTTTTAATTTGTCTTTCGCTGCTTCAACCCATTACGGGGAATGCAAGGTCGTGTGCTGGCCATTTCCGCCAATGACATATCCATGTTAAAGTAATGCCTTCTAGAAGCGAAAGAGGGAGAGCTTACCAGTTTTCATACGATTCTACTTTCGTTTATGAGATTATCGTGTTTTAGCTCGGCAGTGATCGCTGTTTAGCTCAAATCCGTCAAGAATGACAGAATACAAGATTGCGCTGGTTGATCTGAAATTCGGAGAGTAACTTGGCTGTGACGTCACACCAGATTAAATGGTGGAGAAAAACGGGAGGAAACATGTTGGTATACATGTTATAAAGAATACACACTAAAGTTGTTAAACACGTTGGAAAGAACACACATGATTGCGGTTATACATACTTACACGGTTTTTGTAAACGTACTCTGTTGTGACGTAGAAATTCTGTCAAAATTTCCAAGAGAGGGTTAGTGGTATCATAATCTGCGCCACCCTCTGTATTCTTTTCATCATGCATCGCACTCATGTCGCTCACACACATTTCGTTCGCGTTTGTGAGTTCGTGTTAGTTCGGCGCAGATGTACAGTTTTCATCAAAGCGCTCTCATTTCAAATATATTTATAGTCTGGAACTATTGTAGTTTAGTCAAGCCAAGTGTTGCCGTTGACCATTTAAGGAAAGCCACAAAAAAGGCGTCATTGACGAAAACAAGGTTTACCATATTTTTTGCTTTTCCATCCTTAAAAATAAAATATCTGAAGTTTTAACTGTAATTTTTGTTACATTTCTTAAATAAAACAAAATAAAATCAAGTCAGGTTGAAAGAAATCAAATTTGCAAGTAGTTTAAAAAGCTTTTGCTATTAGAACTTTCCGCTGTTCAAATTAAAAAGACAATAGCGAGACAAGCCACGCACATTGACCAGGTAGTATCATGCGCTTTTTTTTTGCTTTTAGTACTGCAAAGTCCATATGTGTTTTGTTTTTGCTTCCATGGCTTCAGATCTGAAAACCGTATAAGCAAAACAAAACTCATGTAACTTGATTTTTCTAGCAGTGACGAAATCACTCCGCTGTCCATCCAACTTCACCTTATTTGAATCCACCTTGGTACAAGCTTTGCACAAAACAGGGTTGCAAACATACACAGCAATCGAATCCTTTATAAGTTTTTAATGATGATTTTTTCATATTGACAGGAGGAAATATTTTTGGTCATGATTCTGTAAACATTTTCTAAAATAACTTCTGGAAACCGCCAAAGGTCGCAAGAAATTTTGGAAAAGTGTAAACAAAAATAAATTTTGAAACAGTCTGGGCAATGGACATTATTGGTACTTAAAATGGCTAAAATAGTCGTAACTGGAAGCACTGCATTCACCCACATAAAGGTGAAGCTAATAACGGGGTTTTCAATAGGGACGCTACAAAGGTAGACCGATAGTGACAGCTAACGACGCCATATTTTTTCCCGCTCTTTTCTTACTCTTCAGTAAGGTTTGCCATTTCATCATGGAAAGATATACGATCCAACAACGAGGCGAAATTATTAAAATTTACTACCGAAATTCGGAGTCAATGGCCTAAACTTTAAGAGCGCTACGTCCAATTTATGGTCGTCGTTATTTCTGGCTCGATGGCTTCGTCAATAAGCAAAATATGCGTTATTGGACAGGCGGCAATCCACACGTACTCCATGAGTCAAGATTGCATCCCGAAAAAATACGGTTTGGTGCGGTTTATGGGCCGGCGGCGTCATTGGGCCGTACTTCTTCCGTGATGATCAAGACCGGCACGTTACTGTGAATGGGAGTCGCTACCGCTCAATGATGATATTTTTGGCTCGAATTGGATGATATGGACTTGGACAGTAGGTGGTTCCAACAAGACGGCGACACAAGCCACACAGCGAATGTCACAATCGATTTATTGAAAACCAAGTTTGGCGAACTTGCTATCTCACGAAATGGCCCAGTCAAGTGGGCGCCTCGGTCGTGCCAACAAGCCAGCGACGATTGATGATCTTCGTACGGTAGTATCGGCCGATTTATGCTTGAAAACTGTCGACAATTGGGTTCAGCGTCTGGACTTCTGCAAGCGTGCACGTGGTGCCTATGCAAAAGAAATCGAGTTCCATACATAATGGCATCGAACGTACTTTCACAGGAATAAATAATTTAATTCATATGCCAAACCGTTTTTGTTTTATTTAAAAAAAGCTTTTGTAGCGTTCCTATTGAAAAATCCTGTAGAAGCAAATTAAAAAGGAGTTGGCTTCTAGTATGAAGCGCATTAGAAACCTATATCTTATGCTAAAAGGTATTCAAAAATTGGTTATGAAGTATTGTTCAAATACTGGGCCGAATCATTAATTCCGCATCGACACCTATGTACATATATCGATACGGAAAGAAAAAATTACATTGGATCATTGATACCGTCGATAAGCTGCTTACCCACAAAGTAAAACTGTTGTTATTATATATTTAAAAATGCATGCAATTTTGTAATTGACAATAGGGATAATGGTTTTGTAAACATTCGTCGTGAGCGATGAAAGATCTTAGGTCGCCATGTGTTCTTCGGGTAAAAGGCTTTAGTTATGCCCGGATGCAATTTCATCACGTTCACAAGCACTTCAAATTGAATTTTGTTTGTGTATTTTTGTCTCATGTCTGTGAAATACACATGTAAAAAGTTTAATTTAACGTAACGAACTCACCAACCGGTAGATATCGACAAATATTCGCCATTTTACGGTCTCAATGATTCTGAAATCAACTATCAAAAGTGATGAAGGTTATGTAAACATTCGTCGTGAGCGATAAAAGAACTTAGGTCGCCTGGAGCTCTTCAGGGAAAAGGCTTTAGCTATGCCCGGATGCAACTTCATCACGTTCACAAATACTTCAAAATGATTTTTGTTTCTGTATTTTTGTCTCATGTCTGTGAGCTAATCATGTAAAAAAGTTGAATTTAATTTTCCGTAACGAACTCACCAACGGATAGATATCGGGAAATATTCTGGATATTATAGTCTCAATTATTCTGAAATCAACGATCAATAGGGATGAAGGTTATGTTTCGCGGCGTTAGACTTTACCACAAAAAACTGAAAAAAAGATTTATTAATAGACATAATTATACTTAAATATATACTTACTTTGGTAAAAGTGATAATATCAACAAATAACCAAGTGATTGTTAATAAGTCAGTTCAACTTCTCTCAACTGGTAGAAATCACTACCTTAGGTATTTGTATACCAATATCTATACTACACGCATAATATTGTCAGCCCTATTCTGAATAGAAACTCCTGGGGAAACAGACGCGGTACGGTACAGAGCGGTATAATCTCGTACGATATGCGTCATAAAATAATATGGCGGTATATGGAAGCACTCAAACAGACGCGGTATTGGAAGTGCGATACACCGCGGTAAAAAAATACCGCCGCGTGCATTTAATGAACTATTGAATAATAAAAAGCTTTGTGAATTTCCCAGAATGCTAGACATCCAAAAAATGTGTCTTTAGTGAAGCTTTGCAAAAGCAATATGTATCTATATATATATATATGTAAAATAGTGTATATATATGTGAAATAGTGTCCGATGTTGCTGTTTCATCCAGCAAATTATTTTCAAGCTTTGCAAGATCACATCTAAACTTATCAAAAACTGTTTTAATGGAAGTTATTCTTTGGCTTGTATTAACTCCGAATGCAACACAAGAAATTAATACTGAGTTGTGTGCGGTTAGCTATCTTTAGTTTTTCTAAATGCTTCACCAATGGTAGCACTAATACATACATATATCCTCATTACTAGCCCGATATTTTATTCCACAAAATTAATTCAAGCTAAAATTCTGCATTTAGCTGATATTCCAGGTAAATCTTGATAGATATTAATAACATATATTTTAGATGTTTTACCGAAATTTAATTTAAATGACATAGAAAAGTTAACTGAAAATACATACATATGTATATGAGTTGACGCATTTTATATACATTTAAAAATTTATCGAACACATTATTTGTTTGCCTGAATATAATGCTTCTTAAGAAAAAGTGTTTTATATTTCTAACATCATATGAACACTTCAGAGATATTAATAACATATATTTTAGATGTTTTACCAAAATTTATTTCATGTGACACAGAAAAGTTACCTCAAAACATACATATGAGTTGATATATTTTCCATTTCCAGACAATTGTTTAGCTTTTATATACGTATATGTATGTATTTAAAAATTTATCGAACACATTTGTTTGCCTGAATATAATGCTCCTAAAGAAAGAGTGTTTTATTTTTCTAACATCATATGAACACTTGTTAACTGTAATCTAATATAACATTTTTTCTAGGCGACTCCACTATGACAGAAAGAATTATGCTTCGATTATTTCTAGTTATAACAATTCAAATTTAATATAATTGACTATGGGTGGCATGTTGTAGTCTTAAAGATTTTTGTTTTCGCATACATAAATAACGTAAATCTTACTAGACCGTCTGATAACACATTTAAAACACTTCACACGTATCAATGTATGTATTTGCTTAAGTAGTAACTGTTGTATCCATTAGTTGAAAAAATGTTACCGTTCTTATTTTAAAAAAATTATAAGTTGAACTACTATTTACTATATGTAAAATACTGTTGTCTTAATATAATACACGTATGTATGTACATTAGGGTGGCCCAAAATAATATTTAAAATAACCATTACATTGTTTTACTTTGTGTGTGCATAGCTGTTAAAAGTTAACACGATTCTTATAGACAATATAAAAAGCGAATATAAATAAAAAAAATATTTTACATTAATATGGTGTATTTGTAGTTATCACGAAATTTGCAAAAGATAGAAAAAATTACAGATATTTTGGGAGCGTTTTGCAAATTATAATAAACTAAGTAATTTGTTTGAACATTCGATATAAATACGAATTAATTAATTTAAATATATCGATGTGTAAACATTCTATACCATGGTAATTTTCAAAGTGGTGGCGACACATTAAATACCAAAAAAATACTTTTTCTAAGCCATAGAAGAAATTTAGAGAGTGGCGCCACCAAATTATTTTTTGACCACCCTAATGGGTATATATATATATGTATATGTATATTGCATATTCATATATGTATTTAGGTACATATAATTTACCTTGTGCCTCTATTTTTACTTAATTTATTTTTTATTTTCAATTACTTGATTTGTGTCTAGGCAATAATATGAAAAAGTGCCGTGCCCGTTTTGGCTTTGATCAGCAGAACCAGTGGTGTAAACCCTGCAGGTATGTATTCAGTACACCCATAATTTCTAGAAAGATATACACATTAGTTTTAGATCATTAAGTTTTCACGCATATGTATTAGCACACCAAATTGAAAGAGGTACGAAATTAAGATCAAAATGGAATCTCCATTTTAAGCTTTTCTGGAATGTTGTTTTGTAAACTTAAAAAAATGTATGTATCTACATTCTTTTGAAGATTTTTGGAACTTTGTGGGAGTGAAAGAACGTTCTCATAGCAGGTAAGCGCGAATGCTCAATTATGAGGACGTTTTAAACCCTTTTTATAATAATATGTAATCGGACTTGAAGAGGTTTTAAACAGTTTCTTGGTTAGGGAACTTATATTCAATAGTTAAAAGCCACACGGTTTTAATACTCTTCTTGAGAGTGCTTCGGAGGTTATTTGAACTCATATTTTAAAATTTTTTTGTTTTTTGTAGGATTATTTGACTCTTTTCGGACTCCTACTTGATTATTTTCGGTGGCCTAACACAGCTCTTTTTTTAATGAAATTGAAATGATATTCTTTAAAATTGAATTTCATTGTTTTAGCAATGTAATGAAAAATATATGTATTTATATATAGGAATATAATTTTGTAATTTTCTTTTGAATAAACATACTTGCTACCCAACTTAAAGTACAAAGAACTTCTGTAGAAATTGTTTTAACTGTTGAAGGGATGTTCATTATGCAAGAAGCTGTATAAAATGCCCTTTAAGGATCGTTAAATATTATTAAAAAAAATATAATTGAACGGCCTTACATATAATTGAACGTTGACACTTACCTGCTCTAAAAACGTTCATTTTCTCCCCCAAGTTTACCAAATAGAATTCCGAAAAGCTCAAAGCGGATCTCAATTTCGGAACGCTCACAATTTGGTTAGCCGAAATGTTACTTGTATAATTAGTTACATATTGTAATATATACAAGTAAATGCAAACAAATTATTTTAATTTCAAGAATTAATTTTACAGGACTATTGTAAGTATCATACTTTCGACCCAGAAACCTATCAATCAATGACAGCAACACAATGGTTTTGAATTGATTGTTATAAAAAATCACACCAAAAATTGGCCGTCGTTTGCCCATCATACGACCAATTGTGCTGATGCAGTTTGCAATCATCACATTAGAGTCTAAGAATAATTCGCCATATTCTTGAATCACTTACAATAGTTAAAATATTTATAAGGGCAATACTCGTATTTGCATAATTTTCCATGCAAAATTTTGTATGCTTTTATAAGTACATATATAGTTATAGTGACGGGCAAAATCGTGTTAACTTTTCATTCACTTTAGTTGTTTTTCGATTTTTTTTAGCTTCCAGGTAGCGCGCAAATTTAAAAAATTACAAAAATCTAATCATGCTTTCAAACATGAATTTCCCTATTATGGTATGTTATTTTTAAAAATTAACTAAAAATGTGGAGATTATTACAAAAGCTAAAAAACAAATGCTGCACAATTTTTTTGAAGATCGCGATTGGAATTAAATGCTACCCTGTAGTAATAAAAAATTGCTGAAATAATGCGCGCTGAATTCCAAAATTCAAAATCAAGCCCCAAGCATCCGGAAATTGTCTAATGTAGTTAAAGTGTAAGTGCCGATCCCCACTTTTCACTGTTCGCGTCGGAAACTAGCTCATTTCAGATTATCGCGTGGAAGAGTAGTACATTTCAGATTGTTAAGCGACTAAACCCTGCACATTTCATAACTCAAGAAATAATGATTAACAATAAGTAAAACTCAAGAAATAACGATTATTTTCCAATCAAAAAATGCAACTAAAGAAACAACGATTATTTCTTAGGCAACAAGTAAGATACAAGAAATATCGATTATTTTCTTGCGCAATATATAAAATTAAAAAAAAAACCATTAAACTTGATTTCTTTTAAATAAAACTAAGCAAAATTTGATGTCTCCTAAGGTAGTTCTTGTTACAAGAATTAAGCTACTTTAATCTGTATACATGTAGCATTTCTCTCTCCTCATGACTTGTTAAGTTGAAATTTGGACAATAATCGTTATTTGCGGTCCCTGGTATTTATCTACTCCAGTTTTGGCTTAGAAAATAAGTTCTGTATTACTGGTCTACATGACGAAACAAATATCGAGTCAAGTTGAAAGAAATAAACTCGCCCAGGTATATTTAACTTCCAGAGGACACCCCTAATAATAGGTATTACGGTACTTAGAACTTACGCGGTTTCTTAATACCAAAATATTGTCAAAAATTGTCTTGAATTCCTAATTGTAATTTCAACGAATAAAACATAATTGAAAATAGTTCCAAGGTGTTAGTATGACATCTAACCGTAGGGAAGTTTAAATATTCACTCTAAATTGCATTACATAACTTGTTCCAGTGATGAAAAACTAAATGCTATGTGACATAAAAAATTAAAGTATATCGGACCATTTTTTTCTGAAAATAAACCTATCAAACCCAAAACCTTCTTTGGACTTTGAAATATTTGAAATTTCCTGGACGTTTTGGGGTTTTTCACAAGTGCTGATTGTGTGGAGAACCTCCGTTGAATCGCCTGTGCGAACTGGCAGCAAATTGAATAAAAAACAAATGGAATAAAAATGAAAAAAATTACGTTAGTTAAAGGACCAACTTTATTTTAATATTTAATAAGTTTAGTGGAATAAATGACCTTTGTAAAAACACTCGTACGCACGCTGATGATCACTGCCTCTGGTTCGAGTATAAGATTTTGATTTCTAAACGATTTTAAGCGTGAGTGAATGTTATCAACTAACAAAGATGTGAACTGAGCATTCGTTTTTTTTCAGTTACTTCCTTATATAAACATAAAATACTGTAAGGGAAACACCGGTTGCCTTTCGGCAGTTTTATTTTTGTAGCTGGCAAGAGCGCAGAAAAGTTAGTCAGCGCTTCCCAACCGTGGATGGGTTTCGGTTTCAGCATTGATGCCACCTTTGCAATATGCAAGGGTTGCAATAAATTGTTAAATCCATTCATAAATAAATTTATATAAATATAATTCACTTCAATTAGTTTTATTATTTTCCGGCTTAAAGAAAATAGTATACAGATATGTTATTACTAATATATAGTTAATATATAAATATAGTTGAATATGTGTGAAATATGTTGAGCAATATAAACTCAATTGATTCAAAATTCAGTGCGTTTTGCATAATGATGCCAATAGGAGGTTTCGTACGCCTTAAAATGCACACGGGCTAGAAATGACTCAGCCGAATACGGTATTTTTGGATGCAGAAACCCCAGAATGTGACATTGTTTCCAATAGCATTATTTTGAAATACACGTCGCCATCGAAATAGGGCTCAAAATTTCATTAGTCGACTAGCCACTTTTTTGATAGTTGACAACCGAATACCAAGTGTTCGATTAACCTTTCACCTTCGACTAACCGAAATTATTCGAATAGTGAAAGCTACTTACAATAAATTCATAAACACTTCATTACGGTGAAAAACGAGCTTTATCAATAAGCATAAGCATTCACACACATATAAAAAACAATAATTTATTAAAAGAAAACAACCAGTAGAAAAATCGAAAATGAACGGTTAGTCGACTATTTGTTTTTGGTCGGGTAGTCGAAATAATCGATCGGAAACGGTTAGGCGATTATCTGAAGTCGAACATTTTTTTAAACAACTTTTGCTAATCGATAACCGATCAGTCAATTAGCCGATTAACAAGAGCTCTACACGGAACTCTAAGACCCCTCCTGATGGCAAGTAAAATTACGGATCAGCAATTATGATATTTCTAAATTTATCTGAGATGGTGATGTTTAACACGGCTTCATGAATAACCTCAGCTGTTAGGCTGAAACGCATTTTGCATCTTTGGGCGAATTTAAAGTTCACACTTGTCAACGTTGTCTATTTGTAGAGTAAAAACACGAGGGCTCTTAACAAGGGCTCTACAAATTTTGCTCGTCCCGGAACATGGATCTTATAAGGCACGTACGAGAAAACGGTGGGGATTGACATCTTGATATATTGCGCAGGTTAGCAAAAAGGTGATACTTTCACCTCACTGAGAGAGAACGGGACTTGTTGATGATACCGTTCTAGACGTCTGATCCAGCAATCTTTCGCAGTATGTGAGAAAATGCCAAACAACGCGGGCAATATTTGTGCAGCAGAACAATAGGCATAAGGCGCTTAAGTGACAAAAAACGCTTTCAGAATCGTAACGGATGTGACCGATGGCCCATTCGATATCTTTTTTTTTTTTGTGACATCACCGTTGGTGGTACAGCCGGTGCATTCATGGTTGATACTGTTGGGGCTGGGGTTATTATATATAATAAAGCTGGAAATTGAAAGAAAATTTAGGTGCAGAACTGAGTTTGGAAAAGGAAAAAGGAACTAGTTACTATAGAGTGGATTGTTAGACACCCTTCGGATACACGAATTCTTTTGCCACTACCGCGATAAACCTTCACGATTCTACCAAAACGCCATTCGTCAAGAAGTAAGTTTTCATGGCGAACAACTACTGGACGACCTACTGTCAGATCTCTTTGGGGGAACTTCCATTTATTACGTTTCTGAAGGTCCTTTAAATATTGTTATTTTTAACGAAGAAAAAGTTGTTGAACTAAGTACTTTAATTATCGATTCGATAATTAGAGAGACTGGATTTGTTTCTATAGAAGTTCAGCTGGAATGAGAACTGGCTCACTTGTAAGAAAACGGACGGGATTGAGTGCAGCAGGATCTGCTATATCTGTTCAACTTGAAGAAATTGGCCGCGAACTTAAGGAGGCCTCAATACGGTAGAGTAAGGTCGATATCTGGCGGAAAGTATTTTTTGGTGTCCAATGGGCCAGCAAAGTCGACTGCAGTGTTTTCAAATGGTCGCGTTAACGAAGTTCCATCTTCTGGTAATGAAGTCATAATTTGAGACTGATCTCCTTTTCTATGGATTACGCTGGTCTAGCATTTGTGTATTATGGTTATAATCGGGTTTTTGGCTTTTTTGTAAGTCCTAATTTTCGCCTAATCATATATACCCAAACGCTTTTAACAGATTATTAAGTGACAGCGAAACATTTCAGCGTTTAAACTTTGAATGTATTCGATCGTAGCGAAAAAATTCGTAGTGAAAAATGTGAATTAACATTTTTCTATGCTTAAATTGTGCAGATGTTTATCGGAATATTGCTACAAATGTGTTAACATTTGAAATCTTGTTTCCAAAAAAAATTGTCAGGAAAAATTTAAAAAACAATTGTTATTTCTAAAATTTTCCATAAACTTCATTAAAGTTAAAAATTAGAAAAAAATATATATAAACTAGTAATTATAATAAAATGTCATATGAATGTATTTACATATGTAAGCACAATATGTAGTATTTTTAATTGCAAAGTCATTATGAACATTTTTCGAAATTAAAAAAGTAAACTGGAATTCAAATTATTGATAATGTTGCAAATATATATGAACATTTTTTTACAAACTATGAAATTAATAAATAATTAACTCTGTTTTAAATTTTTCAAAAAAATGTATTTTTTGATAAGGAATTTTCGCAATTCTATTTCCAATATTTATACTTTCAATTTTAGTGTTTTATTTTATTTCACTAATATTTTCCATATATGTATAACTTTCAATAAATATTTTAAGTAGTTAAACAAAATCTTCCAAAAACACTAAAGAAATTGCATTTATTGTTTATCATATGTATGCACAGGCATACATTTATTTAACAATGCATATGTAATCGAATTATTGTAATTCCATACAAAAGGGCGCGTACAAGCATATGTGTAGATATATAACTAATTATGTATGTATGTACATATGTTTGTTCACATGTGCGCACATTCAACCGAACTCTAAGTCTGTGCGCAAAATTTGACAAAGATCTTATCTCCAGGTGGACTTTAATTTTATCATGTCAAAAATAACAATGTTCTAATGAAAGATTTATACAAATATTTAAACAAAGCTATAGTTCAACAGGTCATAATGGTAAAAGTTTTATTTAAATATTAATTAATGACATACAAATCAAAGATCGAAATTTATTGATTTTAAAATAAAAACTCGAAAGCCAAACAAGCTGTTTTGTCAAAACTCCACAGAAATAGTTGCTTCTGCCGGCAATTCACACGAAAAAGCTGCGTCGCAAAGCCGCCATCATTAATCAGGGTTTAATTAAACTAATTTGTATTTGAGGTAGATAGGAGAAAACAATGGAGTATAGTACAAGTATTGCTATACTAGATCGAATAGAGGAACATCTGAAAGAAAATACATACATAAAGATACATACATAACATAACGTTAAGTTATACGCCACAGAATCTAATTTGGAACTAAAGTTCTGGTACTTTATACCCTCTCAGAATAAAAATGGTACGGTTTATTTGCAATTTCGGGTTGAAAATCTTTTGTATAGGTCATTGACCCAGATTGTTGGTTCAGGAAGAAGCAAAAGTAATATGATTAATTAAACATTTCACAAAATACAATATTTTATAACAATGTTTGCGTTTAGTTAAACAATTGTAGAAAAATTTGTCAAAAGGCAGTAGATTTTCGACTCCTAAATATATTATTCTGCTAATTGTGCTACATTTGAGATATGACGTAAACACTGACATGAATACGACCAAAATTTAGACTACATATTCACATACATACATATATGTAATGTACATACATATGTATGTATGCAAATAGGCGTAGCGCTAAGGCCGGACTATGCGTTTGGTGGCGTCGATTTGGAATAATTAGCGCTTTAAATGACAGACATATATAGCAGGATTTCGTGCAAAACACGTTTATAATGATAATCAAACACAATAGATTAATAATAGATGAATTTCTTCATGAAATATTTTACGGGCACAAGCGGGCCAAAATCTGTAATCTGTAATTGTGAGAATTTGGACCAAAATTACAAAAATCTAAAAACCTCACAATTTCCCCGTCGGCCATTGGAATGGTTAGTTGGACAAGAAATATTGTTGGATTTTGACAATTCACACCGTCATCCTAACTTAATCGTTCTCTGTCTAATATACGTTCTCTGCCGCTGACAATCAAAAAAACAGATTTTTTGGCGGTTTACTACTTTTTCTTCTTTGTTTCATTTTTAGTCGGATTCGTAAATTATTCTTCTTCTTTGCGCACACATTGCTATGATTTACATAAATAGCCGTTTAAGCAGAGACCGCAGAGCGTCTGCTGTGGCTTAACGAGTATAGTCGACGGCCACATTATATTATTGCACGTTTTAGTTTTTGCCCCATAGTTCGAATCCCTGCTTTTTTGTGCAATCGCATTAAATTATTTGATTAAACTATTTTGTTTGTTATTACTAAACAATACATTTAAAAAAAAATATATTAATTAAAATTAAATTTGAATTTTTTCACTTCATCAGTTACTAGAAAACGAAAATTTTTACATAAATTTTAATAAAAAGATCCATTATATTAAACTAGTTTACATTACATTGTACACATATGTATGTGTATGTACATAAATAAAAATTAAATTTCAATAAAATATTTACTTTTTTAAATTTATTTAATTCGGAAAATACCTATCAACAAGAGAATGTTCACGCAACATTGAATTTGTGTATTTTTCCGCCTTATTAACACGCACTTTAACATTTCGCTGCGTTTTAACATTGCCAAAAAACGTTAACTTGAAAGTTCCGAAGCGAAAACCTATCAACTCTATTAGAAAATAAATAAAAATGTTCGACATGAGTCGTTTGCACGTTCTCATTGTTTGAAGTTCTCTGTTCGGACTCAGCTATGCCTCCGAATGAATTCACCTTGAATCCCGCTATTATTATTGCTTTATATACATAATTAATTTGTTAAATCGACAATATTAAATAAAGTATGAGGAAAAGTATATTGGAAAAAAGACAACAACAGTCAGGAGTGGTAGAAATTATAGGTATTTCGGAGATCACCACATCTCCTCATCAGATTTCTTTCATGACTCCACCGGCACTCGAACCCACAATCTACAACTTGCTGGGCAAGTGTCTAGCCAATGGAACACAGTCGGCATGTAAGCTGTTGTTGCTTTTTACTACTTTTCCTTATGTCCTACCAACACAATTTAAGTACGACAGTCTGTCGCTATTAAGTGAATGTATGGCTTTAATTGCTGTTGGGTAACACAAGATCTATTTAGATTATTATTGTTAGAGTTTGGTAAAGCCTTATACCGAGACCCTTTTCAAACACTTCTAAGTCCCTTACGGAATCAGGGAGTATACCTACTTCCTTCAATTCCTCTTCTGTAGAAGGTCCACGCAACGGTACTGGGGCCGGGAACGCGGCTGGCGCATTTCTCTGTTCCAACTGACGGATACGAGCTTCCGCTTTGCGGAGCTCGGCTATGAGCGCACCCACTGATCCATTCAACTCGGTTATCGTTTGATCCAAGGAATCCATTAAAACAAAACATTTGGACAGGGATAAAAGGAGAATACTTCAACTCAACGATTTGACTGCTGGGGTGAAGATTTTACAATTTGCTTGCAGGTCGTTTTTACTTCGAAAGCACAATTCGATTTTATTCGATTTTTTGTATTTCAATTTGATTCACTTTTTTGCCTTTAAAATTCGATTTAGATATTTTTTAAAAGAATTTTTTCCAATTTTTCACAGATTTTTCGTATATTTCAATTACACAATCTTTCCCAATTTTGAGTTTTCTTAATTTTTTTAATCCTTCGAACAGTTTTTTCTTAATTTTTCAATTAAATAAAAATTTTTTTTTTAATAAATCTTTAGTGGATTATGGCAAGGAGTCGAACCTCGATACCAACCGGTCAAGGGGCATCCCACCAAAGTTTGCCAAAAAATCACATCGGAATTTCAAATGAAAGTACAGAAGTAGCATGGCAGCAAGTTAATGTCCCGACAAGGAGTCGAACCCCGATGCCCATGGCATCCCACCATAATTTGTCTAGCGGCATATCTGTAGAAAAAAGCCTTTTCTTTTTTTCTTTAGTGAGGCTAAGTCATGGAAGGATTGCATGCTCCGTTTTAGTCGTAAGGGAATAAGCTTGCCAGCGACCTACTAAGGTACAAGATTCACACTGCACCCGGTCTCGCCGTAAGGATAACCCAAATGGAGCGACCGCCCAGCACATTGCTTTTATCTACTTTAACACTTACCTGCACTTGCACTCTCTTTTAACTAACTTTCTTTGAACATTTTTTATTCCGGTTTTTGCTTCAACTTCGGAAATTTCTTAAATTATTTTTCATTGGTATGTAGTGCACATTCGAGGATGAATCACGTGCATTTAAAAAAAAATGGTTTTTAATGGCGCGCATCTAAGGATGAATCACGCTCCTGTCAAGGAAGGGCCGTGTTATTCCGTTTGTTTGCCGACAATCAGATTGAAGGCATCCTATTAGGGCAGGGCTTGCTTCACAATAATATTTGGATCTATCGCGATCTCCAAGCGTATTCCCATGTGAACTCTGGAATGTTTCTGCCGTGACCAAGGAATAGCTGTCGTGTTCCCATGTGAACGACAGCCTGCACTCAACTAGGGTGTACCCTGGACACTATATGGCAGCGATCGCAAAATCACAAAATTGTTAACCATTGTTTCAACCTTGGCGGAGAAAACTGGCCTAGGTGTTTAGGTTCGCAGCTTGCCCCAGCCGGTTGAAGTGCGACGACGGTCACCGGTGATGCCTATGGAGTTGTGCTGCACTTGTGTGATAATTTTATTTTTTTCATTAAAAGAGTCTCTCTATGTGTATTATTTTACTTGATTTAGCAAATTTTTCCATTGAGCTACCCTGTAGGGCTCGCAAGATATGGTTCACTTTACTTCACTTGATTTAGCAAATTTTTCGTTCTATTTAAATCATTTATTTTAGATTACATCACTTTTATAAACCTCCTTTGGCATGCACCTTATTTGCCTTTTTTGGACGACACAGCTTAGCTTATAGCTTTAAATTTTTCTTTTTTCTTTAGAAAATTTTCTTCTAATTTTTATTCTACTTTTATTTACTTTTTTCATTTTATTTCTTCAATGGATTTTTTTATTTCTCATAGCACAATAATTATTTCCGCATCACTTTTCACCGGTAACACTGTCACACTTATTTGTCAAGGATATTCTCCAAGGACTTTCCAGGACCCCATTTGAGTGGAGGTCCCTGCTCGGGCGGCAGTTAAAATTTAAAAAAAAAATTAAAGGTGGGAGCCAAAGTGATTGGAAACTCAAAGTTTAAGTTATTAGAGCTCTTTATTACTTTACTGCTTTACCGCCCAAATAGAAGTGCAGTCACAAAATATTCTTAGCTTAAACCTAAGTTTACTTGCGTGCAAGATGCTAGACGCAGTGTCAGCATATTTGCACTGCAGCTTACTTGCTACCCTAAAGCTGCTGGCGCTGCGATTCCCACGATGCAGTAGTGCAACGCTCCTGCGTTGAAATATTGTGCCGGATGCGCGTGCAAGGTGCTAGACGCAGTGTCAGCATATTTGCTCAGCTGAATAAGCCGGCCAGCGTGTAAACTTCTATTTATTAATTATTGTTAGAATTTGTTATGTTTGGTGTGCATTACAAATATACATATATTATTTTTTAGCCTAATTTATTAAATAGACAATATTAATTAATATTTGAGCTCAAGGTCAGCATAAGGAAAGTATTTGGGAAAAAGGCTGTGGTCCATTTGCAATGTACGTACTTGCCTCTCAAGGCGTAGGTTGTGGATTCACATACCGGTGTGATCATGAAAGAAATATGATGAGGAGATGTGGTGATCTCCGCAATAGCTGCAATTTTTGCAACTCCTGGCAGCTGTTGTCTTTTCTCAAATACTTTCTGTGCTGGCCTTGAACTCATATATTAATATTGTCGATTTCAGTTTTCCGGTACGAAAAAAAATTAAAATTCTTATTTCCGATTACGCGCATCATTCGGCCTGTCCCGGGTAAAAACCATGGCCTTGGCAAGTAATATAAAAAATTATAGAAAAGCTTTTTCCTAATAGCGGCCGCCCCTCAGCAGTGTATTTCTACCAGGAAAAAATTGCTCACAGAAATCATTTGCCGTTCGGAGTCGGCGTGAAACTGTAGTCTCTCAATTTGTGGCATAACATCAAGTCGCACACTACAAATTGTAGGAGAAGTTCGGCCAAACATCAAGTTATATGTAAGCGCTAAACTATTACAAAGCGCAATAAAATTAAACAAATGTTTAACCCCTGTTTTGAAAACACGTATGATACAAAATATACGATACTTTATTATTACGTTCCCAAAGAAAAAAATACATCGGTTACTAAAACGTTTCATTTAATGAAGAGTAAAGTTGGTTTAGAGAGGGTAGAAATAAAGTTGTCTGAACTTAGTAGGCTAAGGCGGCGCTCCAGGGTAAACGAATTTTAGAAGAATATAAGTACTCAAAATTATATTGTCAATAATACATGAAAGGATTAGTTTTTTCTTATTTTCCGTAATCTAACTTTTAAATACCATTCTTTTAGTTTTTTTAATTTTTTGTGTTATTAATTATTATTGCTAGTTATTTATAGAATTTATTAAGAAATATCTATCTAATCTAAAAGGTATAATTATTGAAGAATATATATTCTACCATTTTAAAAGAATAAACTTTTTCATAAGTAATGCTGAAATTATTTTCTTACAAATCAGCTGTTTGTTACAGATATGTATATGTTTGATTGATTGTTCGCCTAAAATTTACTATACCTACAGGTGCTTGAAGAGTATATGGGCGTGAGTCAGCAAGGTCATAGTGATGCGAAGACAAGAAATATTTTATTTGTAGGTCTATTCGTTTTTTATCTCTGACTTAGAAAAGATCTCACAGTATTTCCAACGGGTACTTTTACTCAAACTCGTAATTTTTCACGTGACACGAAGTGTTACGACTTATCAAAAGTGATCGCGAATGATTTAACCCTGCTGTTAGGTTAAAAAAAACTTACGAATCTTAGGTTAGAGGACCATTTGGTCCATACTGCAGTTTTCATACAAAATAACAATTTAATCTTAGTCTTTATATTTAGTTTGGTTCAATACTTGCTAAATATTATTATTTTATTATTTACTCAACTCTGGTAAAACCCAGCACCAGTGGCCTGCTCTAAAAATGCTTCTAGTTCAGGAGCTCGAAAGCGAGGAATTTGTAGTTGCTGCAAGTCTAAGTCTGATGTAAAATGCTCCATTTGCAGTGCGTTTATTTGCAAAACCAACCGAAAAACATTTTTTTGCTCATCATGTAGTGCCAAAAAATATCGAACAAACTAATAAATACTTATTTTTGGAAAATTAATGTAAAGAAAATCAAAGAAAATATACTATGGACCAAATGGTCCCTTAACCTAAGATTCGTAATTTTCAATTTATCTTAGTCCAGTTTTAAGTCAGAGAATTAAATTTTCGCACATAATATTGTTTTATAAAAAGACCACCTGAGCTGAAAAATTTAGACAGTATATATCACCGTTCCAAAGTTACAAAGAAAACAAAAAAAAAATTGGACCAAATGGTCTTAACCTAACAGCAGGGTTAAAGAAACAAAATTAAGGGAATTGCGGACTAATATTTTTAAATGCGTGAGATTTTTATTTTAAAAAAACAAATATGACGACGTTTTAAAATCTCTGGAAAAATACACAGATTTTCATCTACGGAGAAGTATTTATATCGAGAGAAATTTTAAACATTCCGTACAGCTCTCCAGCTAGTGAAAGGGTGTTTTCGGTAGCAGGCTGAATTATTGAGGAGAGACGTACACGATTACTGGGTGAAAATCTTGGGAAAGTATTGCTTTTAAACAAAAATAAGAAAATATATTATTTTAAAAGTATAATAGGAATGTTTTTGTTTGTACTATTTCTCAAATGGGTGTGAATTCTACATACGTTAATCAAATATAATATGATTAATTACATACAAACATATGTAACCGAATATTAAACAGAAAGATTGCTCCGCGAAAGCGTTTGCGTGAATGTGCGTTATCAAAAAATTTGGCTCCTTGCGTGAACGTAATCAAAAGAGAATAAGCAAACGTAAATGTGCCTGATTTACAGAATTTTTGATCCAAAATCCGGCACGCGTTCATATCTAGTTTGGAGATTTCGGCACTGTGCCATTTTTCAAATTAACAAAATTTGACAAAGAATGAAGGAAAATCGTTCCAATATTCGTCAACATTAACGATTTCATTCATCGAATGCAATAAACTTAATTGGCTCGATGGGAGACAAAATCTCAAGTAGAGAAGCAACTATTCATGGTGGGTTCTCAATTTCAATTTATTTCTTTTGTTTTCGTGCATTGTAAGGCTAAGTCTTGTGGCAGTACATCTTTAATTTAAACTATTATAAAAAATCTTAGAATTTAAATTATTATATTTATAGACTAAAACTATTATGAGTGCGAAAGAGAGAAAGAAGGAAAGGGAATAAGAATTATAGGTAGGATTAAAACACCTTACCTGTTTTACAAGTTTAATATCAGTCGGTATGGAGTTAGCTAGCTTTATGGCGCTAACAAAGAACATACGGTCTGGATTAAGGTATGAACATGTTGGAACAATGAGATTAAATGTTCGAATAGACTGGTCTAGTTTAATGTTTTATACAGATATGATGGTTTCTGAGTATATATTAGTTTATGCAAGATCAAAGGGGGCGTATTTTGAGATATAAGTTTAAATTATGATCAAGAATCGGTTTTGAAAAATTAGATATATAGTCATACTAGCTTTTTACCCGCGGCTTCGCCCGCAGTGGAGCAATTAAATAAGTATGCATGCCATTTTGCATGCAAGGTGACGCTGGATTGCGAGCTCCACAGGGACCGTGTATCATATTTTTAATAACCGTGTCATACAGATTTTTATCTTCTTCTGGATCTGGAATTTCAGCGCAAATTGTGTTGTCAATTTGATTAGGAAGTAGCTTCTGCTTTAGCCAAATTAATATGTGCACATGTGGTAGACCTCGTTTCTGCCATTCAATAGAGTACATATGGCACAGGACGTCTCCAAATATTTTTCCTTTTGTTACAACGGTCATTAACTTTTGGACCTTTAATCGAAATACGCAGGCACCTATGTCATGTCGATCAGTGGCCTTTTGCCCAGACATAAGCTCTTGAGTTATATCATGCCACGGAGGATTACAGGTAAAAGTTACGAAGAGATCAGGCCTTCCGTAAGTTCGTACATAAGAAAATCCGTCTTGCGTGTACTCATGGAGATAACGGGGACTGTTCACAAAAGTGGACGGCAAAATAACCATTTTTCCAATGTCGTTAGGTCTGATATTATTGTCTGCGCTAATCGCATCTTGTAAATATATGTAATTTTCAGCTCGTAATTTTTTCTGGTTTAGAGAAATGTAACGAAGACGTTCGCTCTCTACTTTAATATACATATCTACCAAGAATTGATGAAAAAGTTGACTTGTACGCAGAAGAAAGTTGAAGTCATGCTCTCGAAGCATCATGTAATACGCATAAAAGTCCATGCAGGAAACTTTTTTATTTGGAATTGGTTGTCCCGTTGTTGGATTAATGACTGGAATATTAAAATGATATCCAGATTCTCCTTTACTGAAAATTAATGGGTACTGCAAAGCATCATAGAATCTATGAGTATCAGCTACACGCTTTAGCGTATTATCATGTGCACGTAGTACTATGTCTCGTGGAAAGCTCGGGTCACCAGTAACCAAAACAGCAACTTCATTGACCATCGGCGCATTATAACGCCTTTCATGTTCGCCACGTGGAGTTCGATCAGCATGAATGATAACTTTGTAGTTGTCTGAAGGCCAGTTGTCTATCGCACTTTTAAAGATTTTTACCAAAACATTGTGACTGTGTAACATTCGTTGAATTTTCAATACCGTTTCTCTTTCTACTCCTTCAATATATTGGCAACGACGATTTACTTCATTTTGCTCATCACCTATAAAGTAGACCTGCAGAAATTTATGCTGATCATCATCTTCTGGAAATAGTGATCCAATTTGATGATATATCTGTCCTTGTACAGTAAAAGTTGGTGAAAACCCGGGCATTCTTATCACTTTATCAACTCCAAAGGATGCCATTTGAAAGCAAGAGTTATACTTTCTTATTTTGCTTAGAAATTGCTTTGACTCATCTGTAACATTTAATAATAAAGTTTTCAAAGGCTCTTTTGGTTCACCAAGTAATGGAAGTGAAACTTTACCACCGGAACAGCACATTCCAGCAGTTTCATCTTTCCACTTAAAAGCATCCCAGTACTGACATTTTTTATTCATTGAGCCAATAACAATCAATGGATTATTATGATATTCAATTGAAGGATCATATTGAAACCCAGTACCATTAAATACAGCCCAATCATTACGCATGACATTTCGGCGGCGCGTGGTCTGCATGTCTGCATTATGAATTCTTCACGCCTGCGATTGTTCTGGTGTTTCTATCGCTCTTCTAGTTGTCTGCAGTGCAGCTTGTCTTTCTAAACGAACTCGTGCCTGAAGAGGCGTTTCAGCTGCTCTCAAAACTCTTTGTCGCTCAGCTTGTTGTTGTCTTCTCAGCTCTGCGTGAGCCGAAGTTTCTTGATTTCGTGCAACTTTTGCGGCACGGGCCCGCGATGAATTTTTGGATAGACCAGATTTCCGCTTCCGAGGCATTTTTTCAAATAAAAGCAGAGTAAGAATTAACATCAGCGAGTAAGATCTAAAATAATAAAGTAACAGCTAACCACAAAAATTACGGATAACCTCAAAAATTTAAATAGTTTTATACTGCATGTAACGACAGAAGAAAATAACGATAAATATAGAAAAATTAGAAACAGTTGAAACTATATTCAATTGAATTAGATATTGAATTAGATATTGTCGTCACCGTCGGTAATACAGTGGGCCGGTATTACAGTATTCAGGGTTGAAACTTCATTACTGTGATGTTTGATGGCGTTGAAGTAGCTAAATTTGACGATATTTTGACAAACAATTTTTATTTTTTTTTTTAATAAAAAGTATCCTATTTTACTTCTAATACCTTCAAGAGTATATGTGCAAAGTTTCATGATGATCGGTTAAGTAGTTTTTGCGTGAAAGCGCAACAAACAAACTTACATTCGCATTTATAATATTATAGTATGATTTTCTTTTTTCAAACACAACACACGCTCCGTTATTTAAAGCAATTTGCAAGTTGTACTTGGATTTATTATCAAGACTACAATATATTTTCTTTTTTCAAACACAACACACGCTCCGTTATTTAAAGCAATTTGCAAGTTGTACTTGGATTTATTATCAAGACTACAATATACTAACTCTGAATACGATATATGCGGAGCAATGAAGGATTTATGAAGTTTTAATTTAGTTTGTTGTGGCAACAAGTAGACATTGCAATATAGTTTCCTAAAAATATTGTACATCTTGCGTAAACGAGGTTTACGTGGTCCGCGCATGATAATCTTGTATTGATTCTGTAATCTAGGTTAGTTACCTTATCATCAAATTTAACATCTATGTCATTAAACAAGATAGGTCATCGGCCATATTTTGTACGGGAAATATCAATCGCCTCCGTCTTTGACGCATTTAATTACAAGTTGTTAATGTTGGTCCATGCGATTGAGATCTTCACTAAGCCTGGATGTTAAATCTTTAACAAGACCTATGGGGCTTGACAAACAGATCACCATAGAGATGAATCGATGAGTTTTGAGAAAATTCAACAATAATATAAAAGCAAAATAGAATGGGACCTAAAATAGAACTTTGCGGCGCACCTGATGTAACTGATTTTAGGTTAGAGTAGCTACTATCTCCACATCCTATAAAATTTAATAAGCAGTTTTTTATTAATTGTAAGGAAAAATACCCAAGCTTATAGTGATAGCACAATTTTTGCAGTAATATGTTATTTCCTATGGTATCAAAAGGTTTTGAGAAATCAAGCAACACCAATACTGTTAAATAATTCCTATCATAAGGCGGCCGATATCCTACAAATTTTAAGTAGCTATGTTACTTCTGCAGCCCGACTGGATATCACTCAGAAGATTATGGGGGATGGAAGGACAATTTATTTTTGGCACACATATCAAATTTGCTATCTTCCAAAGATAATGAAATGTAGTTGAGACGAGTGCAAATTTAACTATGTACGTGGACAGTCATCGACTGACACTTACAGCGTACGGTTGTGCACAGCAGTGGTATCGGTGATTTCCTTTCGCTTTCAATTCGTGAGTGCTTTTTCTTCCACGCCTTTTGTGAAACTTTTTACACTTTTACTTGGTAAGAAAAGGGTATTACCACTTCTTTCTGTGGTAGGAAACAAAAATTTTACATGTCCCTTCAGTGACCCCCTCTTGGAGATAACAGGTTCGCCCTTTATCTTCAAGCCCTAAAGCTGAAAGAAAAAAACGCAAACCATAACTAAGGAAATATTTCCTTCTCTGCCTTCTACAAAAAAAGATAACCCTAAATATCTTGTAGCAAGCGCAATTAATTCAAATAAGCCCCTAAATAAATATTCCTGCTTTGCCGTACACAAAGCTTTAAAGAACATTTGCACAGAGAAAATAGAAATATCAAGCCTCAGAGATGGCAGCCTGTTGCTGTTTGTTAAAAACGAAGCAATCGCAAGGAAATTTCTCTCATCAACTAAATTAATTGGTGTTTGCGATATAAAAATTGAAATGCACTACAATGTTAACCACTCCAAAGGAACTATTTATGCACCTTGTCTTAACGACATACCGGAAACAGAGATAGTTGAGAATTTAAGTGATCAAGATGTAGTTTCAGCATATAAATTCCTGAAACGCATTGATGGTCAAGCTACTGCTAGTGGAGTCGTGTTGCTTACATTCGACTTGTATCAATTGCCAGAAAAGGTAGAAGTCTCATGGTACACCACCAAAGTCAGGCCATACTACCCAAACCCCATGAGGTGCAAAAGTTGCCAAATTCTTGGACATACAACAAAGCGATGTAACAAACCCCCAGTCTGTGACTCATGTGCTCTTCCACCCCACACCCCAACACCATGTTCACGCATTCACTGTGCAAATTGCTCAGGTAGTCACGCTGCCTCTAGTAAAGCATGCCCGAAATTCATGCAAATGAAACAAATAATTACAATAAAAACTGATAAAAAATGCAGCATGCGTGAAGCTATTAAAATACACAGAATGCAAATACCCCCTACTCTTAATGAGTCCTCCCTGTCCTTCGCCAATGTAACAAAAAATTTATGCAGTAATCAGCATAACAATGAAATCACATCAAACACAACTATTCACCACGTAGAACAAACCTCCACAAACAGCAATAAGCTAGATACCATCAAAACAAATAATACTCCAAAAGAAAATTGCAAAAACACAACAATTACTCCATACAATCCAGCATTACCCCTACCTATGAGCACTCATCTCGTCTCCACAAGCACCAATAACAATAGTAAATCACAAACCGAGCAAACTCTTTCTAACAGCAACAATTCTAACATTAGCACTCCAAATATAAACGAAATTGAATACAACGCAAACGCCGATATCGCTGTTGACTATACGCTAAATAATTCAGTCGATTACTACTCTACAAATCCTATGACTCTCTCCTTCCTCTCACAACTTGCTACTTCCCAGTTTCTCACCCCACCTTTCCCACCCGTGAATACAGGCAATCCATCCCCAAACAAAGAATAAAAGATGAAAATTTTACAGTGGAACATTAATGGACTATTTAACAACTACGTTGACTTAAATATATTAACTAATGAGTTCAGACCAGAAATTTTCGCATTACAAGAAACTCATATTCCGTTTGACAAAACAGCAATCGCTCCTAATAAATATATTAGCTATTTTCACAATTTATCCCAAAACACAACCTGTAAACAAGGCCTTTCTTTCTTTATAAAAAAGACTGTAAGTCATAAATTGATTCCCATTTCTTCGAATATTTCTTGCTTAGCTATTCAAATAGATATTGGAAAAATAATTACCATAATTAATTGCTACATCCCTCCAAGCCAAAGCTTCGCAAGCAAAGACCTTATCGATATAATTAACTCACTTCCTACCCCAATTATAATTTCAGGCGACTTTAATGCGTGGAGCCCACTGTGAGGCTCTCAATACTCCAACGGAAGAGGACAGATTATTGAAGACGTTATTTTGCACCAAAATCTTGTTGTCTTAAACGATCACCAATCATTCACCCATCCAGATATCATCCTTGCCTCCGGCTCCCTAGCACCCAATCTTTCCTCTCGAACATTAAATGACCTCCATAACAGTGACCATTTCCCTCTTCTCACATCCTATTCCATCCCCGATGGGTACGAGATCAAGCCGCGAGCAAAGTTTTTAACTGATAAAGCCGACTGGGACAGATTTCATTCCTTATGCGTAAGCATATCGAAAAGTACACCAGTTTCCAAAATGATTAATGCGGAAGCTGCTTATATTAAAAAGATAATTCGCTCATCTGCCCACCTGTCAATACCGCAAACTAACACAAAACAATTGTCTGCTAAATTACCATTCTGGTCTAACCTACTTACCATTTTAAGAAATAACAAGCAAAAATTGTGGGCTAAATACAAGCAGCATATGACCTGCACGAATCTCGTTAATTATAAAAAAGCGAACGCCGTATTCAGGAAAGAGCTTAAATCTGCCAAAAGACAGTCTTTAGAAAAGCTCACAGCTAATATTAATCCCACATCAAGCCCTAAAAAAATATGGTCTGACATAAAAATGCTGACAGGCGGCTCACCTCGTAACCGCATACAATTTATTTATAATGATCAGGGGCCTATGTACTCACCACCAGATATCGCTGAAGAATTTGCCAAATCTTGGTCAACTTACTCCAATGACTCCAACTCTCATCCCACCTTCACTAACAAAAAACAGCAATCGTTACGTGGAAACTATTTTAATCAGTTCTCTTCAGCCAAGGAATCCTACGATCCTACGATCTCAAATATGACAGGGAAAACACCGGGCGTAGATAAAATATCTTACTCAATTCTAAAAAACCTGCCCGTTGTCATTAAAGCCAGACTTGTAGATCTATACAATGATATTCTCAATCTTGGGATCTATTCACAAGAATGGAAAACAGCCTTTGTTATCCCTATAGCTAAACCCAACAAATCTCCTACCCTAGTTGCTAACTTTAGACCTATCTCACTGATCCCACGTATGTTCAAAATCCTTGAAAATATTGTTTCCGTTCAAATCATGGGGTTCGCAAAAGTAAATCGGCAACAAAATATATAAATTCATAAAATCCTTTTCGATCAACCGGAAGTTTTCAGTTAGCGTTAATAACAACAAGTCGCAGTTACACAGTCTCTTTAATGGAATTCCGCGAGGTTCGCCTTTTTCGGTGACATTGTTTACTATAGCATTCAACGAATCTCAAACATTTTAAACAACATATGCAACTGGGCAAAAAAATCTGGTGCAATGTACTAACCCCACACACTAACACACTAAAAATTTTAGGCTTAATATTCGACAATAAGCTAACATATAAGGAACACTGTAAAGCGATTAGAATAAATTTATTGTCAAGACTTAATATAATAAAATTCTTATCGCCAAAACATTGTCATGTCCATCCCCATGTCCTTACGAACATAACAAAAGCCCTACTATTATCTAAAATTGACTTTGGACTTAGTATCTACGGGCACTGTGCAAAGGCAAATATAAAACTTCTTAATGCTCCTTACCACGCGGCAGCCCGAAGGAGTATCCGTGCATTCCCGACATCGTCCACTAAAGCTGTTCTTGCTGAAGCTGGATTGCCGGATATACCTCACAGAGTCAAACGTAATACAACGATGCTCTTACCTAAGATTATGCACTGCCGAAACAAAGTGTTCCTTAGACAGGTAACCACAGCACTCCAACAATCAGGCAGTACGTTTAAACCATCCATAGAACGTTGCGTTGCACTACTGGATGAACTGAACATTATTTCAAGCTCGACATTGGAACCAATCACAGCTTTCCCGCCTTTCTATAACCCAGAAACGCTGTTCATCACAGATCTGATAAGGTTTCCCAAAGAGTCCACTTCTTCCACGTGTACGTTCATTGAAACTATTGCTCCTCTAAAAAACGAATTAGAGATGATTTACACCGATGGAAGTAAAACAGACACTAGTACTTCGTTTGCAGTTACAAACCAATTCGGTGTCACCATCGGTGTCGGTGCATTACCACCGTACTGCTCGGTATTTACAGCCGAAGCAGCTGCATTGCTTGAAGCAGTGCTATACGCTTCCAACAAAGGAGGCAAATTCGTAATATACACCGATAGCAAATCTCCTCTGGATGCTCTCCAGAACTACTCAAATGAAGAACCATTAATCACGGAAATCCGAAATAATATTCTATTAAATAAAAACACCATTAAAATCATCTGGGTTCCGGGTCATGCTGGAATCCAGGGTAACGAACAAGCTGACAGTAGAGCCAAGGAAGCATCCCAAGAACCCTTACACCTCAGACATCATTTTACCACCAAAGACATCCGCAGGCTGGTACAAAAATTTCTACAGGAAAGGAGCAATAGCGCTTGGGATAGCTACCAGCACCACTACAAGACATATAATCCTACTGGCAGCAAACCTTTGTTCCCTGCAGACATATCTTCCCAAAGCCTAAAAATATTTACACGGCTCAGGATCGGGCACACTACAGACACTCATGCTTATATATTAAGTGGAACATCCAAAACACAATGCCGCTTCTGCAACTCAGACGCCTACACACCTTCTCGACTTTTGCACGGCATTGGAAGACTATAGACCTGCTTTTTCATCAAATTCAAAACTAACTAATTTACTTAAAAACACAGATATTTCTAGTGTAT
Source organism: Anomoia purmunda (assembly GCA_951828415.1). Taxonomy (NCBI): domain Eukaryota; kingdom Metazoa; phylum Arthropoda; class Insecta; order Diptera; family Tephritidae; genus Anomoia; species Anomoia purmunda. Next base: position 23,064,231 of record OX639998.1, on the reverse strand, counting down.
ACATAGTATGTAAGTTCATAACACAAGCTAAACTTAAAATTTAAAAATGACTAGTTTAATTATCCACAATAATACACTCTCAACCTAAAATAAGTTCATTAACCTCACTCAATTATTTAACTTTCTCTTACTCACCCAGCTTCTCCTTCTTGTATCCCACCGACACTATCTTATTGATTTTCATATTACATATCTTAGTTAAGCTAGCATAAGCCGAAGGCCTTGGCAGCCAGTGCTTATTCCACAAGTGTAATAATTATTTATAATTGTTCCTCTTTCAAATAAATAAATAAATATATACGTGCAAAAAATCAAATAAATAAATGGTGGTTTTACAAATGGCATGGTATTTTAAGACAAATACTATCAGTCCCTATAGCATTCGATTTGACAGTATATACTCACTGTACTAAATCCGCCTCCGTTGAAGTTAGACATTCAAACTCACAGATATGCTCTGAGGAGGAACTGTTCTAGGCATATCAAGTGATACAATTGTGAATTTACATAGATGTTAGAAAGTTGGCATTTAGAATTTCTGGGCGCAGGCTACACACGCTTTTATTCTCACACTATCATTAAGCTTACATTGTAAGTAGGCTCTTTTGGCCTCTCTGGAATTCGAAGTTACTTCATGTTTTTAAATACGATATTTTTTCACAATTGAGTGCTTCTATCATTTTTCCATTTCTAATATGCTTTACAACGCACCCTAACTAAAGACAAAACCTCCCCGTAAACCATGGTTTCCTGTTCCTATGTACTTTACCTTTACGTATTGGTACAAACTTTTCAAATAAATGAGTGACTAGCGCATTAAAATCTTGCAGTTTTTCGTCAACTATTGTAAATAACCAGCATATATTCCAGTTAAGAGAACCAGCCTCCTTTTTTAAGAGATCTTGTTTAATACGTCTGAAATCTCTAACAACCAATTCTTTTAATTGAGTCAGCCAATTTAACTGAACGTTGTAGGAGAGGAATAACAACTCATGATCCGTATTGGTACAAACTTTTCAAATAAATGAGTGACTAGAGCATTAAAATCTTGCAGTTTTTCGTCAACTATTGTAAATAACCAGCATATATTCCAGTTAAGAGAACCAGCCTCCTTTTTTAAGAGATCTTGTTTAATACGTCTGAAATCTCTAACAACCAATTCTTTTAATTGAGTCAGCCAATTGAACTGAACGTTGTAGGAGAGGAATAACAACTCATGATCCGAAACTCCAGGCATGGGAAGCTGACTGAGTGATCTCAGTCACTGACGCCGAATACATCCAAAAGACTTGGTTTGCTGTGGCCACAAAGCGAGTAGCATATTTATTGATGATTGAAATACCTAGCGATTGGAAACCATTTATCACACTTCTGGAATAAAAATTATTACAACGAATATCTATATTTAAATCAACACACACAACAATATGTTCGTAGAAGATGGCGAATCCTTCCAATTTGTCATATATCACTGAGAGGTCATTTCTTTTACTAGGGTCTTAGCTTTGGCCAGAGTTCAAATCCCACTATTGCCAATAGTTTTATTTTTAAATTTATTTTTAAATCAATAGGATTTAAAATAAAATATTAACTACTTTGGCTATAGTTATTTATTATTTTGAAGAATTAAATATATGTAAAAAATGGCATAAATATATTTTATAAAATGAATTACTATATTTAGACATCCCATGTAAGCACATTCATGCATATAGATATTAAAATAAAAGCTAATCTAAAACAAATCTATACCAACATATGTAATACATATCTTAATAATATTCATAACAATCATAATTTGTGCTGATGGCGAAAGACACAAATATTGCCGAAAACTCAAAAGAATATTCTTTTGACGATTTCTTCTTCCCCTTTCCCTTTCCACACTTCTCTCATCAACACTTGTGGTATAACTCCTTTTCCATCTCAAGTTGCTCCTCCCGATCTAGGAACGGGCTTTTTCTTCGTTTACCTGTTTTCCTTCTTTTGTTTTTGTTTTGATTTATTACTTGACTTCTTCTTTTTGCACGCATGCCTCCACAGCAGCCCCGCCCAGGATATAGCAAAATATGGTGAAAATGACTTTTATTGGTATGGTAGACTTAAATTATGTGTGGTGGCCAATTTTTCGCTGGTGAATTCTTTCGGCTGTACGCGCAAATTTTGTTGATCAAAAAGCTCATTTAACATTTGCGCCTCCTCAGTTCTTACAAGTTCACTGGTATAACCTGTATACACACTTTTTGGTTTGTTTATTTTTTGTTTTTGTTATTTTTGGCGAAATTCACCCCGGCAAGACTTATAGGATTGTAGTTGAGAGTTTTTGGACTTCTCTCCTATTAGAGGTTTGTGCTACCAGATAACGTAAATTTTAACCTTTGTTGTCACATAACTAGCTTTAGCGAAAGCAATTTATTACGATGAGAAAGTGAACCTTAAAACATTTTATTATGAAATATACATACATACATATATATACATAAATTCTTGAAACACAGAAATACATACCTACATATGTATGTAAATTATCGCTACGAGCCACTGAAATCAAAAGTCAAGCGTCGGATGGTCGAATGAATGAACTTACAAATTTTATTAGCATAGACTTTTTATACAATTTTTACTTATTTACAATGCTCACTAATACAATTTTACGCAACCCAGTTTGGGCGACAGCAGGTTCAGATTGCGTCGGCACGACTTCCGCTTAAAGTGAGTGCTGGCAAAATGTGAAGTCGTTGTTGTTGTTGAATTTGCAGAAAACTGCTCACAATGCTGAGACACACCGAAATATTAAATGCGCTTATACAATGCTGATTCACAGCGTTGTTGTTATTGCACTTACAAGAATTACTTATGTTCGGACTATGGTGCTAACTACCCCCTATTAAACATCGGCGTCCCGCTGATAAAAATTTATTGTTTTACTGAAATTTGTGGGTAATCTATTATTGGAGGAATGAAGAATGCTTTTTTGTTTTTTTGATCTAAGTAGGGCATACAAAGCAAATGATAACTCTACTGATGCTTTCCATTTCCAGACAACCGGTCAGGTACAAGCATGATTTTTAATTTCGACCAAACTCAAATACATTGTTTGTTGTTCCAAATAATGAGACACGTATTTTTTCTTTTGGCTCGGAAAAAATTTTCGCCCGAATTAAACGCGATTTTGTTTTTCATACAAAAATCGATTATTCAAGTTGACAGAAAGAATTTTCTTTTTTAAATGCCCATAACTTTGTCAAAATTCAATGGATTCTAGCAATGTTTTTACTAAAATGTCAGTTATTAAGATAGAATGATATAATGATTGATTTCCATTATTTGAAATTTTTTATTTAACAATAAACATAAAGTGAAAATTTTTTTTAACTTTTATTTTCTCAAAAAGTGTATTTTTTTTCTCTGAAACTTTTTCACCGGGAAATAGATACTTTGAACTACAATCAGTATAAATCACCAATAGCAAAGATTTTTTTTTTCGGAGTTATGGTTTTTTGTAGATTTAATTCGTTTTTGTGGTACATACTGTAATATTCATATATTGTTTAACTTAATGGAACATTATTATATAATATATCAGCAAAAAGTAGTGTTGTGATCGTTTTTTGTGTATCAAATAGATATTAAAACACACTGTCTACCGCACAGCTTACGAAATAAATAATAACAGTTACGAAATAAAGACATTTTATTTCTATCAGTGCATAAAGCGATCTACACATAAAATTTGATTTTAGGAAGCTTGCAATTATTCAGCACTTTAATTATTATTCATCATTTCAATTTTTTAAGTGAAAATTACTGATTACATTTTAGCATCTAATTTAATTTCCTTTTCCGTTAGGTTGCTTTGAAGGATTGGAGGCAAGACTTGGTATGAACTAGTTTGTCAGTTTGTGTAACTAACGTCGTTTAGGATTATAGTTTCGTTAAAGAAATTTATTATAAATGTATCATTCAATTTTATTAATTTTGTATTATAATTGAGGTTTCCTATAAAATTCGAAATAAAAAGTGATCCAACTGTGATTAATTCGATTATGGCTTTGTTTTCATATTGGTAATCGCACGTAGCTCTTTCTCCACTTAGGATTTCAGAAATGCAATGGGTTTTCTCTAGTTTTTGAAGCTGGCTTTTTTACAAATTGTGATTTCGTCTATTAATATGCAATTTCCGGTGATGCCATATTTCTCTTCCTGGGATATAAAAAGGTTGGAAAATTCTAAATAAACTCTCTTGCTATTTTTAATAGTTGAACGAATAATAATATTGTTAAAAAGAGTGTCTTCGGTTTTGGGTAGTGAAATTACGTATAGGAGAAGCGAATTCTTGATGATCATTGAAGATTCAGCATACTTAAGTGCTTGCAGTTCGTTTTTGAAAGGTTATGTCTCATTTTGCGAGAGAACATTCGCAATATCTGGTTTACTTAAGAGTTGCGAATGAACGATTCCCTGTTTGGCTAGCTGAGTCACCCATACGATTTTCGAAGTTTCATATTTAATTGTTCCTAACTTATTAAATAACTGTTGCTCAAAGAGCTGTAAATTATCATTATCTATCTCATTTATGATTCTGTTATATCCGTCTAAAATTCCATTACCTGTCTTTATAAGGTAGTCAATTTTTTAATACTGTTTGTCGCCGTTTTCCGTTAGTTCGTGTGTCTGTGAAACGATTTGATCCCAGTCGGTAGCGTCGGGATTCCCTGCTAACCACTTCCAACCAGATCCTATCCAGTTAATTGACCTTTGTTTGTAATTAGTCGAGTAAGTTGTCTATTTCTGAAAGCTGATGTTCTAATTGAGGCGATAAAACGCTTGTTTTGCTAATTTCGTGATGTACGATTGGTCTTATGTCGTCAACTGCTTTCTCGTACTCGTCCAAGTCAATAGTATGAATAATTTTGTATGTCCCTTTGCTTATTTTCCCAAGTCCTATTTTGATCGTAACTAGTGAGGTGAACACTTACGAATCACCGTGGCGGTGGCCTATAATGGTAATAGTCTGAAAGGAATACGTGTGTTAATTCTTTAAATGAGATTTGTGAATCTTCCTATTATTAGCTGTTGATATGGTAACATTATTATTCTTGGCTACAGTCTCCTTTTTTAAAATGGATTTGGTTTTACCTTTGATTTCTTTGTCCTTCTTTTGTACAACATCTCCTGGTTCGTAGCTTTTGGGTTTCGACCTTTTCTTGTTATGATTTTTCAGCATATTTTTTTTGTTTCCTAACTATTTCGTTCCGAAGGTCTACATTTACTATGTCCCTAAAATTTGTTAGGCCCTGATAATTTATTCTCTGTGTTCTTCCGAAAAAAATGTCGGCGGGCTTCTTCTTTGTAACCGAATGTACCGTGTTGTATCTATCAACAGCAATATTGATAACTTCCTTCAGTAAACAGTCGGAATACTCTGATTGAAGACACCTAACAATTTCAATAACTGTAGAGTGAACACGTCCAATTGCACCATTAACTTCACTTCACTCTGCTAAATAAATTTCATTACCTAAGCCTTCTAAGTAATTAAGTGTTATCGGACTGATAAAACTGCCCCCGTTGTCCATTACGAGTAATTTGGGACGGAAAAATAGTGAAGCAGTTTTATTAGGTTGTCTCTAATATGCAGTACTGATTTATTTTTTATTCGGAAAAATTTAGCAAACTTTGAGGATTTATCCACACAAGGTATGTATTTTTCACCTCCCATTTCGATTACATCAATGTGCAGTACTTCTGTAGGGTATGATGGAATGGGCGTTGCCTGTAATGCGGGCTTTTGTATGTGTCGGTCATATTTATTAGAGCCGCAGATTTCGCAAGATTTGGTGTAGTTTTTTTATGTCATTTGTGGAAAGTATTATTTCTCTAAGATTTGATCTTTGTTTTCTCTACAATTCCTGTGAGCTCGTTTGTGCTCCTCTTCTATTATTCTAAATTTCAGTTCGTCATCTGAAATGTATGTCACAAGCCTTTGAGTAATCCTGATGCGGAATTGAGAAAATCGGTCTTGGTACACTTCCTGTAGTAAGGGAATATACTTTTCGGCTATTTTCATTCCATTTAATATGTTTGGACTTTTTTTTAATATTCCTAACAATGATTGGGTAGTATAAATTTCGCGTTTTATATGGTGCCTGTGATACCTTGGATGTGGCTCTTCGTGGCTTGTTTCTTCCTCGCCTTTGAGAAAAACAATCTGATTCTTGAACACATTTAAAGGTGTTTCGCAATGAGGAATAAGCGTAGAGCTATCCTCTGCTGCGCTATGCTGAGAATTAGATGTTGACGATGTCAACGAATTAATTTTCATGGGAATCCTGGAGAGCGCAACGTTAACGGTTGGTGGTCCGTGAGGATTTTAATATCCTTTGCTCGGTACAGGTAGGTTCTCAATTTGTCGAGAGCCCAAACAATTGCGAGCATTTCCTTTTCGATCGTTGAATAATTTTCCTCCGTCTTATTTAAAAATCTGGAAATATAAGTGATCGGTCTGCCTTTTCCCATTTCGCCTTGGGAAAGAACTGCTCCAATAGCTGCATTTGAAGCGCCTGTGGTTAATATTAACGATTTATTAAAGTCTGTGAATGCCAGAACTTCTGAAGACATTAGTAGTTGTTTCAGGTCATTGATTTTAGACTTTCGCTTGTCAGTGATATGGCTACTGTTTTTGATATGTATGCTTTTATTTGTGCATTTGTTCCTCGGGTTAGGTTTGTAAGCGGTTTTCCTACTTTGGCAAAGCCCTTAATGAACCTTCTGTAGTAAGATGCTAGACCAAGGAAACTTTTTAGTTCCTTGAGGTTTTTCGGAATAGAAATATTTCTTATGGCACATATTATTCCTGGATCTGGTAAAAGTCCTTTTTGAGTAATAATATGCCTTAAAAATTCAACATATGTTTTAAGAAATTTGGACCTTTCAAGATTAACCTTTAATACTGCCTTTTGCAATAGCTAAAATACATCTTCCAAATTCCTCAGATGTTCTTCCTTGTCCTTTCCCATTGTTATAGTGTCATCAGTATAGACTTAGAACGATTTTCCAATCAGTGGTTTGAGAATGTCATTGATCATTCTCTGCAAAATGGAAAGGCCATTATTTAGGGCAAACGGCAGTCTCGTAAATTCATACTTGCCGTTAGCTGTTGAGAACACAGTTTTCTCAATGTCCCTTTCCTTGATCCTGATTTGGTGAAATCCGGACGTCAGGTCAAGAGTAGTGAAATATTTACTCTCCCCTAGGTTAGCAAGTGTGTTATTGATATCGGGGATAGGGTAGGCATCGGCAATTGTTACCGCATTGAGCCGTTTGAAGTCAACAAGAACCCTATAGTGGTTTTGCCCGGATGGTCCGGTTTTTTTGGGACTATCCACAAGGGTGGGTTGTAGGGACTTTTCGACGGTCTTATTATTCCGTTATCTAATAGTTCTGTAATTTGGCTGTCCACCTCAGCTCTAACATTTGTAGGATACGGATACGATTTTGTATAAATTGGTTCGTCCGTATTGGTCCCAATCTCGACGACGACGCTCGTGCCAACAATTCCTTTATTCAAAACGGGACCGAAAATAGCAGCGTATTTTCTTAAAATTTCTTCGATTTTGATATCGCTATTCGTTGTGCTTCGAATATTGCTTAATTCTTTGGAAATTTTTGCTTTTAGTTTAATTTTAGCATCTCCTATATGCAGGATGTCATTCTTCCTATCAATTATGGCTTCTAGTTCCCTAAGTGTATCGTCTCCTATTATACCATCGAAAGATTTTAAATTTGAGCGTACAAAGAAGTCAAATTGTGTTTCGATTCCTATACTATTAAAAAGTTGTCCTTGCATTTTATGGGTAATTTCTGATTGTCCCCCAGCACACTGTTCCTTAAAGGGTTTATTAATCGTTTTTGGATTTTTCGCTATAGTTCTTGATATAAAATTTTTGTTAGCTCCGGTATCTACAAGAAATTTCAAAATTTTTCCTCTTTTTGTGTATGGTTCTATATAAGGAACGCTAGAGAGGCTTCGTCTAAAAAATTCGACCTCGTCTTCTGGACCTTCGCCCTCTGTTCCTACTTTAAACAGTTTTTGTTGCTTTTTAGGAATGTTAGGTGAACCATTAGCTGGTCTTGTTACAGGGTTATTTGGCCTGTTTATGTAATTAATTTTTCGTGATTGGAGTGATGGGTCTACGTCCATTGGAACCGGAGGTTTGGGCTGTGGGAGGTGGAGCTTGTGATTGGTTATTTTTATTATAAATCTCATTTTTTTCACTAGCGTTTAGTTCTCTTGGCTTAGGCATTTGCCTTTATTTCGACTGGTACTTAATGTTTAGCCTTTGGTTTGGCGAACCCAGATTTTTAGGGAAAATGGAATAGTTCCTTAGGTTGAGGTTCTGAATTTCGAGACTAGAAGCATACGACTCAGGTAGATTTTGGGGTCTTTGGACGACCAGCATCCTGGATATTTCCCCTGTAAGCCCTCTTATAAATACGTCGAAGGCCCTATTTCTGTACGTTTCCACAAGTTCAGCACTTGTTTCTGTAGAATACTCTTGAATTTTAATTTTGTTTATGATAAAAGACAATTGGTGATTAAACCATCCATAGAATTGTTCTGTGCTGTAATTCCTTTGAGATAAAAAGCCTAATTCGTGCTCTAAGGTCCTAAGATCTCGTTTGTCTGCATAATCCAGTGACAAACACGTTTTGATCGTTGGCCAATCATCATTAAAAATGTTGTATGAGATTAAAGCAGTGTCCGCAGGACCTCTGACTTTTTGTCTTACATGTCGTAAGATAGCACTGTAGATTGGCCTAGCTTTCACTACCTCATAGTCCTGTAGTATGGATTCAACGCTATGGATCCAGGACATATATTGAACAAGATCACCTTCGAACGTTTGAAGATTTTTTACACAGTCAGGAAGCTTCCATCAAGCGGATAGGAGTATCCTGGCTATGATTTTCATTACGTGGACTAACCCTGGCCTCTTTCTGAGTAATTATATTGTTCTTTACTTTCATTTGTTCGATTTGTGCATTCATGACACCCGTGAGTTGCGTTATTGCCTCCTGTACCTCCATTTTGTAGTTTTACTGGAGTTAAGTAATAACTATTTGAAATTTGTCAATTTGTAGTAGCACTTTAACAAAATTTTAATATTTTTAACTTGGAAGTTTACAATATTTAGCTTTAAAAGTTAAAAGAAAAATAACATCAAGATTATTTTGTATGGAATTTGAATATCTTAAAATTAACTCTTACAATAATATGAAGCTCACTGCTGTCATTCCGTTAAATTCCTGGGCGGTCCGCTTGATCCTCCTTAGGGGGTTTATGCCCTTACTAATGGAGCGGGTTACGTCCCTATACGCCTTTGTTGATTGATGATCTTACTTTTTTTTCAGCGGCTGCTGTCCTTCAAGATTTGTTGATGATGTTTTTCTGCTTAATTTTACGCGTTTTACTCGTTGAATTTTGTTCTTTTATACGAGTTTCATTTAAAATAATATTACTCTTTTTGTACAATTTTTTCGGGGTTGACCGGGTTGTGTTCTTTTTTTGCACTTTTTTCTTAGTCTTTGGAAATATGCCCTTTTTATTTCACTTTTTGATCCGTACTAATTTACATATTATGATCTTGGACTAAGTTTATTTTAATGTGTTGAGTGCACTTTACCTCACAAAGCCGTACTCGGGCGCCAATTATCTCTATGAGCCACTGAAATCAAATGTCAAGCGTCGGATGGTCGAATGAATGAACTTACAAATTTTATTAGCATAAACTTTTTATACAATTTTTACTTATTTACTATGCTCACTAATACAATTAGGGTGTTTATTTACTTATTCCAAACTACATATGTACTTAGTTCTACATCTAAAGGTAAGTTATGCTTACCTTGCAACTTTACGCAACCCAGTTTGGGCGACAGCGGGCTCACATTGCGACGGCACGACTACCGCTTAAAGTGAGTGCTGGCGAAGTTTGAAGTCGTTGTTGTTGTTGAATTTGCAGAAGACTGCTTGTGAGAACGGATTTTATTTGGTTATCATATTAAATACGCTTATATCAAGCAATTGTGTTAAATACAACTCTGGGCTATGATAATGCTTGGCCAAAAAAGTACAAAAATAACGAAAATGCGTAAAATGATGCCTATACTCAGAAAAGGTTTTGAAAATAAATAAATGTTCATAATATATACATATGTATATAACGCTGTCATTTTGCCACTTATTATACGGGAATAAGCAAGTGATGCGAATTCACTTGTATATACTTTAACAACGAAAACTAACTGCTGCGTTTGTATGCAAAAAATTTTCTTAGTGGCGTTGATCCGAGCAATCCGATAACCAACTTTATTTTGCAAGAAATATGGGAATAAACGATCTTTTACAATATTATTTAATATTTGTGTGTAATACTTTATAAAAATTAACCTACGAGTTCTTAAGTAAAAATTTGTGCATAATATTATAATTTTTTGATAGATTTGTTATGTTAATTTTTTTGTTTCCAAGAGCTACCATGTATGGCGAGAACGGTTTAAGGTTACGTTTAATTTCACACTTGAAAGGCCCAACTCCAGGCAACGTTTCACCTCAGGTTCCCTACTGGTTATACTGTGCTAGTTGCAACTGAAGCATTATTCACAATTGGGAGAAATACACATCCGTTCATATCAGTTTGTTCTCATTAATAGGCATTTACTTGTTCGGTCAAAGCATATATCTCGCTGCGCACTTTCTTCTACATTAGCATATAGTACATACATATGTACTATATCCGACTCCAAGTTTGATATTTCAACTGACAACTCGCCGATCCGCTCCTTTACTCCCTCTTCTGATTCTCTTGGTCGTAATATTAGATGTTCGATTATGCTCAGCTTTTTAGAAACTACCCAAAATTCGAAAATTGAGAATATTTAATATCCAGCGAGTTCTTAATTTAAAGATGTATCAATATTTTCAAAGTCACAATAATTTGCGTTAATCGTTGACGTCATGAATAATAAAAGTGTAACAAGTTCTACATGTTTTTTTCTCAGTATCGTGATCTTGATCAATTATATGTCACACTCCGTGTTCTTGCACGTGTAAATTACATTCCGGCAGTAAATTTTTTAGTAGAATGGCTTCGAATTTATTGCAGTGATTCCTTCCTTAAAAAAATATTAAAAAAAAATCTAAATCGGACATGAGTTACTGTCCCAAGGATATACTGTGAAAAACCGAGTATTTTTACGTGTCAATAATTTTTATATTTATATGTGGGTTTGATTCAAAGTAGCTTAATTTTTTGTAATTCATTTTTCTTTAACTTTTTGTAAACTACTTTGCACTTTTTCAAGTTTTTATAAAAAATGAACTGGAGGCCAGTTAGTAGTTCTATTTATAATGCTAATCACACCACTGGAGATGCCTGCTGAAGCCAGAATAATTTCACTTGAACTGATATCCACGAGCACAAATAAATACATAATTACACATAAGCAAAGCTTTTTCGCTACTTAAACTACACGAAATTTTAAATCGAGGTCCACTATGAGAGAGCTGCTATAGTTTGCTGGCACCGCCTCTTCTTCTTATTATTTTGCATCACAACTATTTGTCGGTTTGGATCTGGATAAAAAACTTCGCCAATCGATCATTCCAAGTGTAGACAGGTCCTTCTGCACTTGGTACTTCCTTTGTGTTCATGGACGCCCTTGCTTTCTTTGTTCACCCGTAGGTGCCGAGTAGAAGGATCTTTTCACCATCAATTCATACGTACGACATACCCAAGTCATCTCAAACGTTTAATTTTTACGTGTTTAACTATGTACATGTCATTATAGTGGTCGTACAGTTCATCATTCTATCTTCTTCGGTACCCTGACGCGAGTAGGACCATGAGTCAGAATTCGTGAAATTGATCACTAACAATGGGTCGGTTTTGTTTTTCAATTTAAATGTGGTTAATGTGTAGCTCGTGAGTATTGAAAGTGATTCCCAAAATATAATTTCGAAACAAAATTTATTGTGCTAGTTATTGACATAAACAATTTCTTGACATTTTTTTTCGTTTCGAGGTAGCCCTTCTTAAGGGTTGGACAAAGCACATTGAGATTCCAATCATCGGGCATGTACTTAGCTGACCAAATTGGCCTTGAAAGCCAGTACATGCACCCTACCAGCTCTTCGCCGCCAACTTCGAACAGCTCACTTTGAACAGTTAACCGTCGGCTTGGGGAGCTTTATTGTTTTTACCTCGGTTTGGTCTAGTGGTGGGCGTGAAAACCGTCCCTAAACATCGGACTGGTCTCGTCTTCTTCAAACACACCTTCTATGTTGCTGCAGCTATTACTCCTAATAAACACGAATTTTGTCAGCTCCACTTAGTTTGCACTTAATATTTTATATTTTTGTACGATATTCAAGATCTCTAAAACATACTTGTGATATACAGGTAAAAAAGTTATTAATAATTTGTTAAAATGTGTGAAAAAAATTTTAAGATTTATCGCAAAAACGTTCCCTATAACAATTAATAGAGGATAAATATGTTTTATTTTTCCGATAACCGTTATATTGTTGTATGTATTTTTACGTTGTCCGATAACTGTTACGCAAGCTAATTGTTTTTTCCGTTGCAAATAAGGGGGTTTTCAACATTTCGTTGCCAATAAGAGTTATTTTCTAACGTCTATTTTGTATGTAGCTTTATAGCTGTTATATAGGATAAACATTATTTCGTTGTCAAAAAAAGTTTATTTCACAACGTTTACTTTTTACGTTGCCGTATAACTGTTATGCAAAATACATATTTTTTCCGTTGCCAATAAAAGTTATTTTCCAACTTTTATTTTTTACGTAGCTTGATAACAGTTACTATCCAACGTTTATATTTTACGTTGTCTCATAAACATTGGAAGATAATTATGAAGGTTAGAGATGGCGAAGAAAAAAAAGTGTCGAAAATGAAAGCGACGATGCGGATAAAATGGAAAATAAAGATAAAGAAACAGATAAGGGTGTAAGACTTAACTGTGCGTGCTGCTATTGATCAATGGTCGAATCGTTTGGGGGCTTGTGTAGAATCAAAAGGTGACCATTTCGAATAAAATTGTGTACACTGCTCATTTAATATATGCATTTTTAGTTAAATTAAACTTTGTTAAAAATGAATTATAGTTTCATTTTTATAACGGCCTGAACTTCTAACAGAACTTATGGCAGCTCAATAGCTTTTGTGGTAGTCACTATGTCATGGAGAAGGTTAGATGCCGAGCATGCAGGTTTGTGAATAAGTCTGCAGTTGACGATACGTAGCAAGTCCTAGATAGCTGAATCGTATGACGCTTGGATGCATTTGATATGACTATTGGCGAAAGCCAATGGTATATCTTAAAGAGGATGTTTAGCTTGGTAAAATTGAGGAGCACGTTGGTATGGATATTGCTATTAGGGATGGACAAGTATTTCACCAGGTTAAGCCGGCCGGTCATGTTTTTTCCAAATATAAACAGTATTGCATAAATATATATTTATTTTCAAAAATAAAAATCAGGATTTGTAAGTAATCAACTTTCTCGATATTTGTATTATTGTGCCTTATTACTAGGTTTTTGAAGTTTAATTTCCTGCAAATATGTATATGTTTAGTCATATCCAGTGATATTGCAACCCCAGACGAAATGTACCTACCAATTATCGCTTGCATTCATAGAATCGGTGAGCTGTCGTTATGTTTTTTGTGAATAATGTAGAGGTCATCTGCATTAATGCAATGTTGCACCCATTTTTGGTTGTAGATGATTAGACTTACATCGTCGAATGCTATAATGAATAATGTGACGGAGAGGAAGCTCCTTGAGGGACTCCGTTAAAAAGTGGGTGGGTTTTTTTAAAATATGTGGTTAACTTTGGATCCAAATTGTCTATTGGTGAGGAACAATTTGACATAATGGAAGATTTTGGTACTAATATCCCTCATAGAAAGCTTCTGCAGTATTATAGAAACCCCAATTGTGGCTTTGAGAATGCCTACTGAAAGGATTGAGATGTGGTTCTTTGCAGATAGATTTTTACAAATCACGTGATCTAAGTACAAGAGAGTGCCGATTGCGCTGGATCCTGGTTGGAAAGCGACTTGTACGGGCGCCATAAGATTATGCGCTTCGATGAACCACATGAAGCGTTTAAATATAATTTTTTCCATAAGTTTTCCCAAGCATGGAAGGTGGGAGTTTGGATCTATCGAGTCTATCAGGTCGATATGTTTATTCGCTTTCATAGTCGGTAATACAGTTGAGTTTCTCTTGCTTTGGTGGATAATTCCAGTACCAAAAGTTATTTTATATAGTTTAAGGATACGATGTTGAAATCACATTGTAGCATTTTTTTCATATCATAAGAAATCTTGTCGAAGCCGGGAGATTTTCCTTGGTATGTTCTTAGGCATGAATTAAATTTGTTAATTTTTAAAGAAGACTCAATTTAGTATGCAGAACTATAGTGGTAGTTTTCTGGAGACATGGTAAAACAGGTTGTTTTGCTGTTTCGAAAGTTGGGAGAAAGGTTTCAATTAAGGGAATCCATTGACCACGTCTCCGCAAATATTTCTGAGATATCGCAGTGTTAGTTTGGACAGCAAGTCCTATTCGGATGGTACTATAACTCTCCAGAACATGATGAAGCAGGATGGGGTTCAAACCAGTTAGCACAAAGTTCACCTGTACATTTAAGTGGGTGATGAGGAGGAAGATTACAAGTGTCGCACGCTGAATTATTCTTTGAAAACTTTCTAGTGTGCCCGAGAATCTAGCAATTCTTGCAGCACAGAGGGTTAGTATTCGTGCACTGGTGTGCTGTGGAATATCAATGTTTTTTAGGAGTTGTTATAAGTTGAAAGTGAGGAGGATTAGAGCAGATAGTACTCTATTGCCGTATACAGGTTTCGAAAACTTGTAAAAACCAAAGTCACCTTAGGCCTTCAAATCTTTCAAAATTTCGTCGTCTGGAGAAGCTATTAAGATACGGCCTTTGGATGAGTTCAGTTTATCGTGTAGAAGGGATACAATTGGGCAAAGTCCGCCAATAATTTTTGTGTTAAGGAACTTTTCTGCTACTTTTTGGTTTGGTTTTTGATAGAAAAAATAAGCTACCGTCACGTAACATGCTTTCAGATTGAACTTTAGTGCTAAGTGCATCCAGTCCGTTTTTTTGAGCAAATACACTGAGGTTGGCAAGTGAATTTTTTCATGAGCAGATTTAATAAGCCCAAGCTTTGTACTTTTTTGATTAACATTTTTTCAGGTAGGGAGGAGAGTAATTCACTCATAATATTGGTAAATGTTTTCTTACGTTTATGGGTCGTACTGCTTAGGGTAACTTCGTCAAGTTCCCTATTCTCATTCCCAGAAACCGGTCTCCGCCTTTAATTTTCACAGCACTTCGCTTCTGTAAAATTTTTGATTAGAATACAAAGCCTTACAAAAGACAAACAAGCTAAAAGAAACTGTGAAAAGTTCGTATGAACGAAAGATAAAGTAATACACCCGGTATATAAAGCGGTCTTAGGCAGAAGTTGAAGTGCAAAGCGTGCCTATGTCTATATCTATCTGGGTTGCTTCACCCTGTTGCAAAAACCCGTTAAGTGAATAAAGTTATAAAACCCAGGGTACCACTGACATCATGTATAAAAAATAAGGAAGAGTCCAAGTTCGGGTTCAACCCAACTTTAAATAGCTGTTGCATGTTTTTATTTCAAAGTTAATCTTATATATAAAAATGAATGTTGATCCTTTATAGGCGTCCAAATTACTCAACTGATCTTTAAGAAACTTTTACAGTAGGTGCATGCGGTGTGCGGGCCGAACGTAAGGTATATATAAATTTGGAAAAGTGGGCGGTGCCACGCCCTATGGAAGAGAAAATTTTAATCCCTCTTATATTCGAAACTATTCGGTGCAGATATTGTGTGATATTTGTGTATTATTTGGGAAAAATGGGCGGTACTGCCCTATACAATAAAAAGCCAAATTCTTTGTAACTCCACAACTATTTGATGCAGGTGTAGAACATTTGGTATATACATAGATCCTATATATGAGGGTATATATTAATTGTTGGGGAAAAAGGCGGAGTCAAGCCCTCATTTAAGACGAAACTACTATCCACAATATCTTTCCAGCTATTTACCGAGACCATCTCATTTTCGATATATACATATATATATGTGGGATTATTAATTACTAATCAATGCAACCCTACGGACTTGACGAAGAAGACGAGACGCTGACTGCAGACACGACGAACAGGACAGTTGCTATTGTACAATCATATGAAAGACTTGCGTTTGATTCTCCGTACCACAGTAATTATATTCAATACTACAGGACCTGGCGAACTTCGTTTCGTCCTAATCTAACGCCTTCATAAAAGCTCCACAGTGAAAATATAACATATGTTAGTGATAAAATTTCAATGTGATATTTGAATAGACTTGAATGCGCCCTGACTTCGCACGGGTGCAATGCTGATTCTAAATATACTACAGAATTTCTTTATATGCAACGTTCACAGCTTTTTTGTCATTAGATACAAACATGTTTTCTTTAGAGGTTACTCTTGAAAGAGCGACATATAGTTGGCCATGTGAAAAACACTCAACGCTCAAATCTAAGCCTGCTACGTTGAAAGTTTGACCCTGCGATTTATTAATGGTCATTGCAAAAGATACCTTACCGGAAATTGTAAGCGTTTAAATTGGACGGCAGGGTCAAACTTTCAACGTTGCAGGCTTAACTTTGAGCGTTGAGTGTTTTTCACATGGCTCTTTCATGAGTAACCTCTAAAGAAAACATGTTTGTATTATCTAATGGCAAAAAAGCTGTGAACGTTGTAAAGGGTGGTTAAATTTTAAGGGCCGATGTTGAATGTGAACGTCAAGTTTTTTTTCTGCATTTCATTTGACATTTCTCAATTTCAGACTAACTCAATTTGAACATGGAAAGATACATAATCGAGCAACGTGTTAAAGTTATTCAGGTTTATTATGAAAATGGGCATTCAAATCAAACAGTGGATGATAAATTTTCGAAGAAAATCATCTTCAGTGATGAGGCACAGTTTCACCTCAGTGGATTCGTCAATAAGCAGAATTGCGGCATTTGGGCGAATGATAATCCAAGAGTGATTGTCGAAAAACCAATGCACCCACAAAGAGTGACTGCTTGGTGCGGTTTATGGGCTGGCGGCATCATCGGGCCGTATTTTTTCCAAAATGAATCGGAACATATGGATGTGGACGATATGTGGTTCCAACAGTATGGTGCCACTTGCCACACTTTCTTTGGGGTTATTTGAAAGAAAAGGTGTACAACGATAAGCCAGCAACAATTCAAGAGCTAAAGGATGAGATAATTCGGCACATTAACGGCATAGAACCTCAATTATGCCTCAGCGTCATCGAAAATTTGGACCATCGGATGGACGTGTGCCGCCGAGGTCGCGGCGGACATTGGCCGATATTTTGTTCCATACATAATTGAACCACACCATATTATCATAAAAAAGAAATTACAGTAATAATTATAATTTCCAAAATAATTTGTGTTTTATTCAAAATCAACATCGGCCCTTAAAATTTAACCACCCTTTATAACACAACGTTTACCACACGGCAGGTATGCAGTTGAAAAAGTAGGTGACCATGAAGGACCTCAGAAAAAAATTACAATAGCAGAATATATGTATGAAAGCGTGGTGTACCTCGTTCGGGTCGAACGATATATCAGGACGGCCGAATGTGGGAGTGACTCATGGACGGGTAACCCGAAGTGGACAAACATATTAATTACTAATCAATGCAACCCTACGGACTTGACGAAGAAGACGAGACGCTGACTGCAGACACGACGAACAAGACAGTTGCTATTGTACGTTCATATGAAATACTTCTGTTTGATTCTCCGTACTACAGTAATTATATTCAGTAAGTGTCAAATAGGGTACAAATCTTACTAAACTCATTTATAATAAACTTTTGTAAACGTTTATATCAAAGACTTTGTGTATTATTATCCTACTTATATATATATTAGAGCAAGGTAAAAAGTATATATTAATCCAAAAGCACTGTACAATATCTAAAAGAAATATGTCTTTATTGGCGCATCAAAACGAGTCGGGTTTACTGGTATAACAAAATTTTGAAATCTTAAACGACGTTTATTGATTTAAACAAAAAAGGGAAATCAGTATGAATTTAGTTATTTCTCTCCCCAATTGAATTCTTTATGCCAAATTTGAAAGAGTGCGCGATTTAATTTAGTAAAATATTGAGTATTTGCTGTAAGTTGCCATATATGAGAGGTGGCTTTAACCTGATTTCTATAGATCACAAAATTGTGATTTCTGACTATAAATGCAAAGTGTACGTAATGTGGTAGAATTTGTGAAAAAGTTTCGGAGATATATAAATTGGCTCTGAGGTGGGCGATACCATGGCCATTCTCAACACTTATGATTCCATGTATTTCATTCTTAAACCCAATCTTGTCTATCGAATTTGAGCAAATTATAGTAATGTTAATAAATATCGGAGTTTTTTGCCGTTATATGAGAGGTGGGGCATGGTTTTTGTAACATCTTTACAATTTTCGAAATTTTGCTTATTGTCTTGAAATGCAATGTATGCACCAAATTTGGTGGAGTTTGGTGGCATAGTTTTTGAGAAATATGCTGGTTGTTTGCTTATGGAGTTTCATCCTTCATAATAAATTTTATCTAATTCTCTTTTAAAGTTACTTAAATAGCGCGTTTTTTTGAATTCTGAAAATTATATGAAAGGATTTTAACAATTTTCGTACTTTTGGTTATTGACTTAAAATGCGGTATGCGTACCAACTTGGTAGAGTTTAGTCAAGTAGTTTCGGAGATTTTCGGAGTTTTTCTCTAAAAGTGGGCGGGGCGAAAAAAAGTTCAAACCCGGACGGACGGACAGACATAGCTCTAAGAATTTCGGTAAATACTTACATATATGTCGATATATATCTCGGTTATTTTATGTTGTTACGAACAACCGTTAGGTTAACAAAGTTATAATACCCTGGGCACCACCAGTGCGCACATGACATTAAAGATGCCACAATGCCGAAATCGGGCTGTCTCCAAACCAAATTTGACAAGGGATGACGGAACATAATTTCCTAACACATCATTCATGCTTTACTCAACACAGATATTATTAAAAATACTAATACCCTCCACATTTACAATAATTCGAAATTACCAATTTAAAACGCTTACAAGGTAATATAAGTGTACTTAAAGTGAAAATTATAACAAGGGATTGGTAAAAAGAAGTTTGCAATAACTAGTCGCCATATGAAATCGAAATTATATATGGCTTGGTAATTTGTTACATGTTAACAGGCCCGCAGCCTGATCCTTTTTCGAGAGAGTTTAATGGCGTTTTCTTTTCTCAAAATAATGTTGCCCTGTTTATTTTTAAAAGTCTAACAAGTTCTGCGTGTTTTTTCTCTGTATCATGATCGTGATCAATTATATTTTACGTAATTAACTAAGATGAGACTGGGGAATATTTAGGTGTTGAATGAAGAAGAAGAATTGAAATAAGAACAAAACAAACAATGAGATAGGATTAATTGTATAGCTAACTGGATTTAAAAAGGATAAACTTTCCACGATTGCCGTTGTAACTGGGAGGGAGTCGAAATTGTAAGAGGATACTATGTCGCAATACTTCAAAAAATTTAAGATTTCAGTACAGGATTCTGGAAAAGTGCATCTGCGGTTTCTTGTTCAAACTTGTAGGAATTTATAAATGTCTATGGTGGATCCAGCCTCTTGGGCTCCCTCCTCCCTGACTACGTGTCTGTTCGGTAAATACCCACCTGTAAACGATTTTTGTATCGGTCATCGGTTTACCGACCACCAAATTATCGCGGTTTAAATTTAAAATCTTTTCTCTGAAGAAAATCATAACGCGAAAGAGTAAGAGTATTTTTTATACAATTTTTTTGGGTATCGGGTATTTGATTATAAAGTATAAACTATTTACATTTTGTAAAACTCTTATTTTAGGCATTCCAATTATTTCTACTTCGGTCACATAAGTCAGGTGCTCGTTAATTATTTTGTTTATATCAGTGTTATCTAATATTACTGAACTAACTAGATAAGGTTGAGCCAATGTTAAAGAAATTATGACATTTCGTAGTTCGATAATTATTATTCTATTTCTTGCTAAGATTTCTTCAAATAAATGTTCAGGGTAAATTTTTGGTAAATTTTCAGAAGGAATGATTTTGTTCAATGCTTTAGTAATTTCCAAAAAATTTTGTTGAATATGGGTATTTGATTTGTCATTTCTATTATTAGAATCAACGAGCATGTCTTGTCACATTTGTAGCCCTTGAAAATCGTCAAAGTCGTGGGTACCGCAATAACTTTTAACGTTGTAACTAAAAAATGTAAACTTCATGCGTGTCGGTGGTGAATGTCGATGTTGGTGATTGGCCGATGTGATTGGTAAGATTTTTTCGTTTCATCGTTCATCGTAGAGTAAAAGGTCAAGTTGGTAAAATGCGTTAAATAACCGTAGAGTAAAGCCACGTCAAGTGATCCCCGAAAATTTCACTACATTTTGGATTCCAGAAACAATTATTTTATTATGAAATGAATGTTATGCTTACATTGTCCCATTAAAATTTTGCAAAAATTCGAATTATTGTTAAAGTTATTAACAATCAAAGTTTTTTGCACGATCAAATTAAAAAAATAATATCTCCTAAACTACATTAGATAATGATATGAAACTTTCAGAGCTTATTGAAAAGTGATTGCACTATTTTTCTCATTGAAAACAAACATTAAATTGTTATAAATAATTGATTTTGGAACAATTTATTTTAAACAATTGCAATTTTCAATGCTTTCTTCACGCTGTAAAAAATGAAACTTATGTGGAATTGTGAGAAAAACGTTCACCTTTAATAATCTGTAAAATTTTTTTACTCTTTCTTCGTTCCGGAGATATTCAATTTTTTGTCACTCAATGCACTCTCCGGTCGCTCTGGCGAACTCCGCCTAGTTAAACATGTATTGCTTCTGACGTGGTGTGTCACGCGCTTAGTATGAATAAGAGTATACACACAAATTAAGAATAAATTATAGAGATTTGCATTCTTGAGCTACTTTTCTATTTACTTAAAAACAAAAAAACTTAACACGCACATTAGGCATATATTTTCATTATCTGAATGTACATACTTTGATTGTTAATAACTTTAACAATAATTCGAATTTTTGCAAAATATTAATGGGACGATGTAAGCATAACATTCATTTCATAATAAAATAACTGTTTCTGGAATCCAAAATTTAGTGAAATTTTCGGGGATCACTTGACGTGGCTTTACTCCGTAGTATTCCCGTATTATTGCGTATCCGTCTACAACCAGTATGTAGTTGGAATCAGTATAGTCCGTAACTTTTTCAGATGAACCAGTCGACATCAGGAATGTCATTGTTGTTGTGAGTAAAGGCAGATGTGATTTAAGAATGTCCTTGTAGACCCTCCTCCCCTTTATAAGAACGGCGGTGCACAGGTTCTGCCCTCTTTCTTCATATAAATTTGAATTTTTATTGCCTAACCTTCAATCCACCTTTACCAGGGTTTTGCCACTGGCGCTATACGTTTTATTCCCTCGGTTATTACGGTATTGACGTGCAGTCTGTTGTGTTTTCTCGAGTATATATTTATATATAGTGGCCAATAAAAGAAGATCGAAGGTATCGATAGTTTTTCTCAAGTTTTATACACTGTGCTATTTCGGCTAGGGTGCTGTGAAAACGTCTTCCTGCCCAAGCAATATCGACTTCATGGTTTGCGAATTTAGTAACTTTTTATTGTCGTAATATATAATTTTAACATCAGGGAAAAAATATATTAATTGCAATATTGGTGGTTTTACATCTACAATAGTTCTGGATGCAATTTTTTGCACAACAGCAAACTTTGAAAACTTGTCAATCCGAGTCAAAAAGTGCTTTTGATCTGTAGAAAAAATATCGACATGCAATATTTCTCCAACAAAAGAAAAAAAGATGCCGATCATATTCATTCCGACACTTGACGATTTTATGTCTCGCTTAGCAAAACAAACGTGTTGTCACAGTTCTTGATTCAAGTAAGGGGTTTTGGCACAAGAAGCACAGGTCAGGTGTGTTTACACTCCTATGCACGATTCGGTTTGCCATCTTCTTCTGTTGGAAGCTAGCAGCGGCCGGATCAATCCTCGCACAGAGTCTCCTGCAGTGACCACTTTCAGTCGGCACCCTCGTGCAGGGTTCAGCCGCAGGATTTTTGGTGGTGGTAAGGTGTGAGCGTTTTATTTCAATTTCATAAAACTCAATAAATCTTTTCCCCGAGGATAATATTCCAAGATATTTTGTATGCACACCTGTATAGTAAATTATACATAAAACGTCAAAAGCTCCATGCTTCAGCGCCATACAATAGCACGCACATGATCAGAGACTTATAGAGTGTGGTTTTGGTTCGATGAGAGAGGGCACTCAGCCCAAAGAACCACTTGTTGGCAAGAGAGATTCTATGTTAGTTTCCCAGGCTGGTATTATTTTAGGTGCTAATGCAATTGAAATTGTTGAAATTGTACATATGTACGTAACAGTAGTAACTCAGCATGCATTTTTACACAAAATACACACACAGTTTTAAAGTTCAACCTATAATACAGTAAATCACCACCAGCAATCCAGAGGCAACAGAGATGTCCGTGGGTTTTATGTTACAAAACTACACCGACTACACTACATCACAATACGAGTATAAACAGCAGACAAAATGAGGTGAAAGCCTTGTGTGAGGTTGAACCTTTCAGGGGTGAATTAAACATATGAAACTGTTCTCGCCATACATGGTTGCTATTGGGAACAAGAAAAACTAACATAACACGGACTATTGCAGTGTGTTTCAGGCAGAGGTGGCCGCAATCAAGGAGGCAGCCGATTGGCTACTCACCAATGTAATGCCCACTAGACGGGCTAACATTTATTCGGATAGTCAGGCCGCTATTAAGGCCTTAGGATCGCTAATGGTGAAATCAAAACTTGTCGGGGAGGGCCTGACTTCTCTCACAGCCGCCTCGGAGTATCTCGACATTAGACTAATTTGGGTACCGGGCCATAGTGGCATTGCAGGGAACTGCTGGTCTATTTTTCTGTTTTCCACAAGGTCTACGTGGCGATATGGCCACTGGTTCGTATTGCGTGACTCCAATTGGCATTGCAGGGAACTGCTGGTCTATTTTTCTGTTTAAGGTCTATGTGGCTTTATGGCCACTGGTTCGTATTGGGTATCTCCAACTGGTGTTTCGATCATAGCAAATCTACTTTTCAATTCGTCAACTCGAGACTGAAATTCCCTTTGGGAATGCTCGGTTGTGCGTCCATATTCACTGTTTTAAATCAGGTAAGTTTCCCTTTCCAGCCCTTATTAAACTTGCAAATTTTATTAATTTTTTAATTATTTGTAATAAATATATATTTTTTTAAACATACATATATTCTTAAATAAATGTTATTTAGCTGCTTAAATCTCTCTACCGACATGCATAATTCCATACTATGTATTATAGCTAAGATAACAGAATTAACGGTATGATGGATGGAGCAGGATAGTTACTCAGCAGCAGCACGATCGGCTTATGATGATTTAAGTGATGACTAAGTGATTAACTCAGCTGCAGGATTATGACGGTTTAGATTACTCATTCTACAGTTTTATCACTACAGTTGTGGCAAGAAGGATAATCATGCAATATGCGCCAACTACCGTGGAGCCAACCTCCTTAATATTATATATAAAGTCCTATCGAGCATATTGTGTGAAGCCAACCGTCATCGAACTGATTGGACCTAATCGGTCAGGCTTTCGACCTGGTAAATCTACCATCGACCAGATTTTCATGATACACCAAATATTGGAAAATACCCGTGAGAAATGGATTGCCGCACATCATCTATTTGTCGACTTTAAATCAGCTTTCTACAGCACGAGAAGAAGTTGCCTATATGACGCGATGCCTGTATTTAGTATCATTGAAAAACTAATACGGCTATGTAAAATGATGCTGAGCAACACCACCAGCTTAGCCAGAATTGGGAAGGACCTATTCGATCCGTTTGATACCAAACGAGACTTCAGACAGGGTGACTCCTGGTCGTGTGACTTCTTTAACATTATGTTGGAAATGATAATTCAAACTGCAGAATTGAACCGGTCAAGCACCATCTTTTGCCGATGGCATCGACATCATTAGCCTCAGCAATCGCGCCATTTGTCCTTCCTTGTTCCGGAGGTGAAAAAAGACAAAAAAAGTACCTCCTTTCATCAAATAAAAAGGCAGGGCACTCGCGTTTTGGTTCCCGAGTTACTGTTAACAGTTACAATTTTGACAAAGTAGAGGACTTTGTTTATCTTGGAACCAGCATTAACACTCACAATGATGCCAGCCTCGAAATCCAACGAATAATCTCATCATGCCCGTGCTATTGTATGGCGCAGAAGCATGAACGCTGTCAATACGAGGGTTGCCTTTTATTTTGCGCCTAATAATGAAAACACAGTCAAATATTAAGGAAAATAGTTTTATTGTTTTTCGTAATATTCTCCATTCAAGTCAATACACTTTTGCATTCGCTTGGACCAATTTTGAAAGCACTTTTGCCACTCAGAAGAGGATACCTCTAAAACGAGCTGTTTGAAGGCTTCTACAGCTCCTTCAGGCGTTGAAAAACGTTGACCTCGCATTTTTTTCGATGTTCGGGAATAAAAAGAAATCATTAGGTGCCAAATCAGGGCTGCAAGGCGGATGACCCATCAATTCGACCTTTTGAGTCTTCAAAAACTCTCTTGTGTGAATCGATACGTGAGAGCTCGCATTGCCTTGGTGAAGAATGATTTGTCTTCGGCGGTTGGTTTTCCGTAATTCGCCAAAATTTTTGGCAAACAAACTCAGAATTGACCGTTTTTAGTTTATCTAGTGGAACAGTTGCGACATGACCAGATTTTCCGAAAAAACAGGCGACCATTTGCTTTGAGGAGCTTCTTGCGCGAACAACTTTTGTTGGATTAGGCTCGTCTTGGTACACCCATACAGTCGATTGCTGCTTTGTTTCCGGCTCATATGCATAGATTCAAGATTCGTCACCTGTTACGATGTCATAAACGAGCTTTGATCCACCGCGGCTAAATTTCTTCAACATTTCTTTACACCAATCGACACGAGTCCTTTTTTGGGCAATTGTCAAATTATGCGGTATCCAACCAGAACAAATCTTCTTTATGACCAACTATTCATGCAATATTGAATGTATGCTAGTCCCACTAATGGAATGATCCCAAGGATGCCTCTATCTCGCGATATGTCACATGACGATCTTGTATTATCAACTGACGCACAGCATCGACTGTTTCTGGCACAACCACCGTTTTTGGACGACCTTCACGAAATTCGTCCTGCAAAGATTGGCGGCCACGTAGGAACTCGTTGTACCATCGTTTCACAGTGGCTAAGTGTGGTTATTCAACACCAAAAGTAGAAGTAAGTTGATTGATGCACTCCTGTCTTGATAATCCTCGTCGAAAATCGTAGTAAATCATCGCACGAAAATGTTCACGGGTTAATTCTATTTTTAGGCCATATGAATTTTTAAACTCACTATAAATAAACACAAATAAAACTCGTAAGTGAAAACGTTATTTGCAAGTTTATGCCAAAAAATACCAAACTTTACGATAAAAACATCTGATTACAGCTAATCACATGTAGTGTTGCGAAGGCGCAAAATATAAAAGGCAACCCTCGTATACGATGCGATGGCCCTTGTTCGAGAGAAAGATTCTCTTGTATTACGTGTTTGCCACAGCGGATACCGCAAACGAAGGAATGATGATCTGTATGAGCTTTATAACGACGGTGGCATAATACAGCGAATTACGATCCAGCGGCTATGTTGGCTAGGTCATGTTGTACGTATGGAAGAAAATGATCTAGCATTGAAAGTATCCAACGCGATACCCGCTGGTGGTGGCACCGGAAAAGGAAGGCCTTCTCTACGTTGGAAAGACCACATGGAGAAAGACTTGGCTTCAATTGGTGTAATTAACTGGCGCCAGTTAGCGAGTCCGGGGTGCTTTGCTGCGGCAATAAAGACATTTTTTGGATATTGCATATGTATTTTATTACGGTGCTTTTGGGGGTACAATTTTTTTAACCCTTGATTTAAAAGAAATATGAATATATCTAATATCACATAACCAGCTGGGAAGATATGGTGAATAGTATTTTCGTCTTGAATGGGGGAGTGTATCCACCTTGCTCCCTAGCAAATAGTATATAGCCTTATATATAGGGTATATAACTTTATATAACACATATTGTACATCTGCATCAAATATTTGCGGAATTATAAGGAACTTTGTATATGCTTTAAGTGACACCGCCCATTTGTTTTAAATTACACACGGTTCGATCTATAAAACATGTATGTGTATACACAAATATGATTCATCTGCACCGAATAGTTGCGGATATAAGATGAGCCCAAATTATCTTCAAATTTTCTCTATGAAGGCGTGGCACCGCTCACTTTTCGAATTTTACATATATCCTAAGTAGATACCCGAGACCTCATGAACCTATTATAAAAACTTCATAAAGATCGGTTGAATACTTTGGACGCCAATACAGGACTCACATTAATTTTTATATATAAGATTAACTGTTTTTATTGCATACTCGCACAACTTGTACTGTTGTTGCGCTGGATATTTAAACCCGCACCCGAACTTTGACTATTCCTTTTTGTTATCTTCACCTTTGCCTCTTCATCTTTATATATACCCGTCTCACAGTATATATCCTTCTCCCGGTGTGTATATCCTTCACGCAGTGTAAAACAGTTAGGAATATCTCGGGCACAGCGCCACCTATCGTGTCAGTTTTTAGTACTAATATTTCTCTTCGAATGGCTGAGATATGTTCTAAATATGAGCCACATTAGAAAGTAAGTGCAATGTTTAGAAATATCCCAACTTCAGCGCCACGTAGCGAGCAAATTTTTGGGCGGAATATTTATTTAAAGATGCTATTTATTAGCATTCAATGTACAGAAAACTCGGGGAACACTTTCTCTTTGCTTTTTTAGTTCAGCAGTATGGTTAACGATCGTCGTAATACGTAAGACGATTTATTTATATACATATGTATATACATACTTATACATTAATTTCTCGAGATGGCACAGGTCAATGGGTATTTTCTGCACCGGAAAACAAACTTTCGTTACCAGTAACAAAACACTCCCGCATGGAATTTGGCGATCAGAATTTGTTAGCATTCAAGGAGGACAAATTCTTCCCACTGAAATTATCATTTTATTTAAAAAAAAACAAATTCAAAGTGTATCTTAAAAAAAAAGTAATGGTTGTGATCGAAGCCAAATTTGGAAAGATCTCTGTGAATTCATTAACATACCAAAGTTCACGCAAAGTAAAACTCGCTATACATACATATGTATATACCATATCGTTTTTAAGCTACTGCACCACCAATTTCTATGACGTTTGTTTGTGCCCGGCATAAATAATGTGATTCCTATTAATACTTTGACGTTTTAAGTTGTATAATACTTACTTACTTCATTGGCGCTATATCCGCTTAAGCTTAAACCATAGAAAAAAAAACTTACAGGACTCTAATAGCTTGTGATTCAAACGAGTGAAAAAAATAAATCAGAAACAAAATATTGATTTTAAGGATATAAAACAAAACTAGTGATAATAGTTATACAACAATCAAAGTCAATATCTAAAGTGAATACAAATGTAGAAAAAAGAGTCCACAGTGCAGCACTAAAAGCCTAAATAGGCAAGTGGAAATTTAAAGCTCAAAAATACAAAAGCCTTAAAGAGCACATCTATCTGCCAGACCAGAGGAAACCAGTGACGTCAACCGTACCAGTAGTAGGTGCGCAAACCACCAAAGATGATTCAACGGCCGTCCGGAAAAATGCTGAAGCTGTTCTTCACCCACATTTATATTATTTTGTATGTCAGTTAATATTCCTTCTCTAAAAAAAAAAATATATACATATAAAATTTTATTGAATCTACATTCCAATAAAAATTGTCTCGTATTCATGAAATTTCACAACCCAAAGTAAAAGTAAGCTAATTACTGTTAATACGCCCAATTACAAAAATACGAAATTTAACCCGTTCAGAAAGTCGTTCAAGGTTAAAAAAAATTTTTTTTTCACTAATAAAATATTAGAACAAACATAAAATATTGATTTTAAAACAATTAATATAAAATTTAAGTGTAAGTTTATCTAAAAATATCAAACTCATATATTCGTGTAAAGCAACTTTTTCAAAATGGAGCGAATACAATCCGCAATTTCACAACTAATCGAACAAACAAATATTCTTAACAATATAATTACAAGTTTGGAAACGAGGATAGCGCCTCCAGAAAATCGAAATCAACTTCCTCCTGGTCCTACAAATGAAGAACTAAATGAAATTAGGAAACTCCCGGACTGCGTTAGAGACTTACTTTTGACGGAAATCCCGTCCAATATATTTCATGGATTCACAGTGTAGAATCCATTCTTAGGGACTATCAAGTGGTTAGGAACAAACCAATTTACCGTTTCATATTACAGCACATTCGACAAAAAATAAGAGGCCCGGCAGCTACTGCCCTAATTTCTTACAACATCTTCGATGAAGATTGATCAAAAATCAAATCATGTCTTTCTCTCCATTACGCTGACAAGCGCGATCTTAGAACATTAGAACATGAGTTGAGTAGTCTAGTTCAAAGGAATTGTAGTATAGATTAATTCTATGCGAGAATAATTCATCAATTATCTTTAATTATTAACAAACGTTTAACGTTTTCATTCCAGGTATAAACGGTGATTTGTCAAGGATGCTGGTAATCCAGAAACCACAAACCTTACCGGATGCCTATGCTTCTTGTTTGAAAATCCAAAACCTGAATTTCAGCAAATTTTCTATTCACCCCAGAGTTTCAAATAACTCGGTCCCATCTCCTATTAACCAAATGTACAGAAACAGAAACCAACCACACACCAACCAGCCACAAGAACATGAACAGTTTCAGGGTAATGAATTGTCGGAGGAATGTGAAGATATAAATTTTATGACAACCGCCTCTCTGGCATACCATACCTAGAGCTCCGTGATAAAAACGGAAAAATTCTAAAGTTTTTAGTGGACACTGGTGCCAACAAAAACTTCGTATCCGAGCAATTATCTGAAAACTCCAAAAACCAAAATAATCCATTCATAGTTCAGTCCGCTGCAGGACAATTACAAATTAATCGCAAAGTCAGAGGCCTATTTTTCAAAAGTGTAGGAATCAACAATAACCTAGATTTTTATATCCTTCCTAAATTGAAATCCTGTGATGGTATCATTGGTGATGATACACTTAGAGAGCTGGAAGTAATAATCGATAGGAAAAACGGTTTACTGCATTTAGTAGGGAATGCCCAAATTAAATTAAAATCACAAAGATCGAGACAAGTAAATCATGTCGATGTAATTTCAAAAAGTAGTAATGCTATTCAAAACATCATAAACAAATACTCTGAACTTTTTGGTGCAGTTGCAGATAGTGGCACAGTTGACACAAGTGTCCGTGCGGAGATTAAAACTACAACGGAAGAGCCAGTTTATACCGAATCATATCCCTACCCAACAAATCTCCGAACTGAGGTAGATCATCAGATCGCAGATCTCTTAAAAAATGGTATAATCAGGCCCTCCAAGAGTCCTTACAAGTCACCATTATGGATAGTTTCAGTTTAGTAAACAAATTGCGCCAGTCTCTCCTTCTTGGAAATGGAAATACCAATACCAATTTCCACTTGGTACTTCCAAAGCAGAGGAGGCCGTTCTCTTCCTCTACCAACACCAGCTGGTACCGCGTTGAATACTTTCAGGGCTGGAGCATTTTCGTACATTTGCACGACATGTCCTAGCCAACGTAGCCGCTGTATTTTAATTCGCTGGACTATAGCTATGTCGCGCTAAAGCTCATCGTTCCATCATCCGCGGTATTCGCCGTCGCGAAGATATAGATGACAATAAATCTCTCGAATAATCTTTATCTCGTACACTTCAAGAGGCGTGCGATAGCATGAGCATGATGAGAGACTAATAGAGTGTGGCTTTTGTTCGTCAAGAGAGGGCTTTACCGTGCAATTGCCTACTCAGTCCAAAGAAGCACTTGTTGGCAAGAGAGATTCTACGTTGGATTTCCAGGCTGATATTATTGTAAATGTTAATGCTGGTTCCCAGATAAACAAAGTCCTCCACTTTTTCGAAATTGTAATTGTCAACAGTGATGCGGAAGCCAAGACGCAAGAGTGCTACCTGTTTATTTGATGGCAGGACAAGAATGACTGAGCTGGATAAGAACGAATGAATAACTGTGCTGTGACGTCACACCAGATTTACCGGTAGAGAGAAATGAGAGGAAACACGTTGGTGTACATATCTGAAACAATACACACTTAAATTGATAAACACGTTGGAAAGAATACATATGATTGCGAATACTCAATTCCAGACCCTTCTTCTTTATCACGTTTGGAAAAAGCAGAAGTAACAGCGCGGTTGTTGGAGCCGATGGTATTGATATCATCAGCATACGCCAGCAGTTATAAAATGTGGTATCTGAACGGTGCAATTCTGCAGCTCGAACTATCTTTTCTAACAGAAGGTTAAAGAAGTCACTCCCTTCTGAAACCTTGTTTGGTTGAGAGTGCTCGGAGAGGCCTCTCCCGATTTGATGGACCTGAAGGTGTTGTTCAACGTCATTTTACGTAGCCGTTTTAGTTTTATTGGTAAGGTCGCCGCTTCCATTCTTACAGAAAATTGCCGGAGTGTTGAAACATTCTGTTTTTCCTATCGGCTAGCATCTCAAGCTCCTCGTACTCGCGCATCTTGGCGTCTCTCTTCTTTTCTCGGAAGATGTGCCCCGCATCCTTCTTCAACTCCCGATATCTCCCCGCACAGTTCGCGTTGCGGCCGACCGCAGCTTGGCCCTGTAGGCAGCATCTTTCTTTTCCGTGGCGGCGAGGCATTCCTCAGTCGTTGAAAATTGCATATGCTATGGGTAAAAAAGTTAATATATGGGTAAAAAAATTAATATACAACTTAATTTTTAAAAATCTTTGTGTCCTAGCATTTCCGGGCTGCTTTGCTTAGCCAATAAATACATATTTTTTTTTTAAATAATGAACAGTGCTTTTGGATTCGCATTCACGTCCCTGTCGCTGGCGAGTTGTAGAATTTTTGCTCTGGATTCCATCCCCGGAACCCAGGGCGAATTTATATCAGATCATGTCGAATGCCCAATAATTTAATTTATACGTATTTTTTTTTTTTTGCTTTACTGTTCATTCAGTGCATGTTAAAGCAAAGAAGATTACAAGGAAGTTGCATCCGTTCGACCGATCCTCTAACAGAAATTGTCGTCCAATGTCACCATACCACAACTAATTTTACTTTTGATGGTGTGTGGTTGATAATTCTAGCTACAGAAAATGAACCGCCATGCAGCTTTTTTGTAATCTACGTGCTTTGGTTAAATCTTGAGCACAATACCGGCGAACAAACAATTTCGTCGAACGGAACGACCTCCTTTTCTAACGCTCGCCGGATAATTTCATTGATTTAATATAAGGTAGATCCATTGGCTTCGCCTTGCTTTAACACAATCAAAGTGCCAACGAACGAAATACTCAAAAAAAAAAACAGCTGGACTGGTGTGAAACTTAGTGTACAGAAATTTTAGTGAACACTTCGTTTGATTGAAAAGTTCTTTAAAAAGCAAATGAAAAATTAAATTATATTTCTTTATGAAAAACTTTAGAACTGACATTTTGTAAATTTTTGGGAATAAACTAAGTTATCGTGTTTTGTTTTTATGCCCCTTAAAGTCATGCCGAAAGAAAACTACTTGTCAAATGAAGCACAACGAAAATGGTCTGAGTAATGTTCGGATTGCTTCATCCAGAGTATGCTATTGTCCAAACAAAAAATAGAACACCAACATCTGCATAGATATGTTGCAAGCGAGCAGAATCCGATTTCTCGAGAGCTGCTATAAAAACGAACCAGTTTTCCAACAGGATAATTCCACGGCTCACGACATTATATTCACAGGCTTCAAAAAAAAAAATTAATTTATTGAAAAAAGAGTTCGAAGTCCTGGTTTAAATCCCATTAAGAATCTCTAGGGTATTCTGTTGATGCAACTGCTTGAACACCGTATATATATATATAACAGCGTAAAAACCCTAACTTATAATTTTGGCAGTAAGAATACAGCTCTGTATCAATTCAACCATATGTTATTAACTCTCAATTCTCAAACAATGTTTGAATCCTCTCATTTTTTAACACATACAAGAGTACATACACATAATTTATCTACCATTTTATATCTCAATTTCAAGCCTTCAATTTAATTGCTTCGAAGACGATTTCTGTGAATTGGATTATTCGCGAAGCTACAGGTGCTGAGCAAACAGCAAATTTTTCAACTTAGCCGAAATAAAGATTCATTTATATTCAAATATCGAGTTTCATGGCTTTATATTTTTCTTGGCAGTTTTACGGGCTATATTTGTTTAAAACATTTGTTTTCTCATATTCGCGTGGACATTTCAATACTTACGAAAGCCCGAGTGAAACAGTCAGCAGTCCGGAGTGAGTTAGTGACCATTCGGAATACGATTCTACATTAAATGAAATAAAGGACTTAAGAGATGGACAAGGTGCCTCTGGAAGTCATTCAGTGACCAATTCCGCCGACCAAATCGCATGGAGTATGGAGCCGTGGGTAGAAGTCCACGCAAGTGGGGAAAGTCTCTGATCGCCATTCACCTGCGAGTGGCCAAAACGATCCTTCTGCGTGCAGTTCAAGCAGCTCACAAGTTCTGAGTGATTTCACCCACGTGTCCTCTGGGAAGCTCCCGAACATCCGTTTGGGAGTGAGCGAAAGTGAGAAGGAGAACTGGTGAGGTCACTCCGACGTTTTCCGTTTAACACCTCACCTCGGCGTCTGAATCTGGTTGTGCGCTGGGCTTGTTACCCGCCACGTAGAAAACGCTTCCAATGAAAAATTGGAAAGGTGCACCAAGAGTTCTCATGCGTCAGACCAAGAGACACCTGCAAAACAACCAAGTGATTCCTGCAAAGGCCGGAGAGGTAAAATTTGTAAGGAAAAGTTGATTGATTTTAACGATTTTGTAATCAAAATCAACGTAATCGCATTTCCTTTCTTATGAAAGTAATCGAACTACCTTTCTTCTGATATACGTTAACCATTAAACCCCATTTAAAATTGTTTCGAAGACTTTTTCTAAAAACTTTGCAAATTCGATGATAGTTACTTTGCTCACAAAATTTATAAAAAAGGATGGTCAATTTTAACGATTTTATAATCAAAAGCAAAGTAGTAGAATTACCTTTCCTTTTGTATGGATTAATGTTTAAAATCGGTTCCAAATATCCAATTATCTAAAAGCTTTGTAAAATTTGATTACATTTGCCCTGTTTACATTGAGATATTTTCAAAAAAGGAACATTTGCAAGAAAAAGTTGATCGATTTTAACGATTTTATAATCAAAAGTAAATTAAATACAATTAAAAACCTTTTAAAGTGTTTTACAAACATCCAACTTTTTAAAAACTTTGCAGCCTCTTATATCGGTTGCCCTGCTTACATTAAGATATTTTCAAAAGTTGCAAAATGTATAAGAAAATACTCTATAATCAAAAGCAAAGTAATCGTATTACTTTTCTTTCGACATACTTAGATACATTAACAATTAAAATCCTTTCCAACAGATTTTCAAAACTTCAATTTCCTAAAAACTTTGCAAAAGTTGATAAAGGTTTCCTGCTCGCATATTGATATTTTCAAAAGTTGCAAATTTATAAGAAAATTCTAGCTTAAAAAAGTAATTGAAATGCCTTTCTTTTGATGTATATTTACTATTAAAAAACTTTTAAAGTGATTTACAAATATTCAATTTTCTAAAAACTTTGCGAAATTCGATTACGTTTTGTTGGTTACATTTAGATATTTTCAAAAGTTGCATAATTAATAAGAAAAAGTTGATTGAATGAAACAATTTTGTACTTGAAAAAAAGTAATTGAATTACCTTTCATTTGATATACATATATTAGCAATTCAAGACCGATTAAAATTGGTGCATATTTGCAAGATTCTACGTCATCTCAAGCTTGGTTTGAAGACAACCCGGTTTCGGCATCGTGACATGCCATTTTTCATTCTATTCAGTTAACGTCTGCTGTTTCGTATTTATACGATGTTTTTATTAGCTGGTAGTAACCCATCAAGAGCAGTAACCTCGTCTCCAGTAACCAGTCTCGTTACCTAGTGGCATGGCGGTCACGCGTACCTCTTAGTTAGTTACATTTGAAATCGCATTCTTAATAGTGAATCAAAAATAGTACCCGAAATTTTGTGTATGTATGACTCTCTCACACTCATTGATATCCACACACTGTCAATGTAGTGCAATAGACCAGTGGTTAGACCTTAGTGTTACAGCATGAGAATCCCAGTATCGAACCCCAGAAAAGAGCAACCAATTTTTTTATTATTTAGTTTTATGTTTTTGTTTTAATTTATACACAAAAATTTGATAAAACTATTAAGGAATTAAATTAATTTGTTATTCAGTGATAAAAAACAAAAAAGATGTAAATACTTTATAATTTAATTCTATTCAATTTTTTTGTAGTTAAAGTTACTTCTGCTTTAATTGATTACATAGGTATGTTATATTAAGATAAAATAAATTAGAAATTAGTTCTATTCTATTCTGAATATAGGGTCAGAATTCGGGAAACCGCACAAAAAAAAATTGATGGCCGCGTTTTAAGTGAGTCGATTATAAATTGGTGTCAACAATTTTTTCTATACTTAATTTCTTTTTTAACTTTTCTAAACTAATTTTTTAATGTAAAGTTTTGTCTATCATTTGGTTTAAATGTAAATATCTCGATAACCACTAGTCTTATTTACGTGATTTAAAAAGCTTTACGACACATAATTATAATTTCTCATAATATTGAGTAGGACCCTTGATATTTTACACAATAAAAAACAAAGAATACTTTTTTTGAGGTTATAAAAAAAAGGTCTTCTCCGACCCAGAAATTAAAAATCAGCACAGCATTGTCACCCAATCTACAGCGAAAATAGTGACTATCTATCTATCTATCTATCATAGCACTACTCGGTGTCATCATTATATGTAAGTTAAGTTTCTGTTTATATTTTTACTTAAAAAAATATATATTGGACGCGAAGTCCACGTCTTTATTTAATGATTGACGATTAGAAACTAATTTTACAATGGTTCTTAATTCTACTTTACACCTAATTTTGGCCAGGCCACGTTGCACCTGCATGTGCTGGGAAAGTGGTCGGAGTTGGCTAATGCAATGTCATCAATTATTGCAAGCGCGTGTGGTGTCAACTACCCGTGCGAAGCATTTTGTGAAAGGTTCGCATAAATGGTATTTGGCACTTTTGTTATGCAATATTTCCGCTATTTCAACATTTGGTGTGTTAACTATCTCCCAATCAAAAATGATCTTCCTCGATCATTAAAAATACGGTAAGTCATTGAACTTGATGCAGGTCAGGATTTTGTCACCATGACTGGATAGAGTCGTTGGGGGCGTTTCTGATGGAGTTATTTGGGGGTTTCCGACGTATTCGATTCTAATGGATCTCCGTGCATGGAGGACAATTGATACGCCCACTAATGCTATGACTGTTGCGATTGTAAGTGTTCCAATTGAGACTATTGTCTTCTTCAAAAAATCAATTCGCTTAGTGTTGTTGATGTGTAGCTCTTGCAGGACTTCCAGTGATAAAATATCTGTATGCCTGTTTTCGGCTGGGGTTAGCTGCAAGATTGAGGGTATGGCTACAAATGGTTGTGACGCAAAATTTCAGTATAAATGATAATTAATTTTTACTGTTGAATTGTAAAATTTAATGACATGTGTCCCATTCATCTCTTGGAAAGCATCGTTGACTTCTATTTGTCCATTAAAATTATTCAGTAGCATCACGCCTGGCTGTACTTTTTCTATTGCAGTTATATTGTGACCTGACATCGTTGAACAATTTGAATTTAAACTATTTATTAATCTAGGTATACATTGGTCTCTACTTAGGTCTATTAAATTATTTCTATTACATATTGATATTTCGTTATATTTTTCGCATGGCTTACGTATGCCGAATGTTACGTTCTCACTTTTCAAAATTTCATCGAATTGAATATTTATTACAACGTTATTTTTCTTTTTTACGGGTCTTAATATTATTTTCCTAAAAGTTTCGCAACTTGTAAGTGGAATTTTTATCATATAAATAATTAACATTTCTTTACTTAAAACATTTATTTTCGAAAATTCTAAGGCTTCTTCTGCATTGTTAAATGGCATTTGTTCTTCTTTTAATCTCTCTAATGCGGGTTTCACTTCCGTTTTGTCTAATATTAGTGTGTTAAGCACATTTGCTTTTGCCCATTGTATGGCGTATTTGATATTTATTAATTCGTCCTTAATTAATCTTATTTTACTTTGCAAATCTATTGCAATTTCATCTCATATACTATTATTTCTTTTTATAGCACTTAAAATTATGTTTGCCATCGTGGTGATATTGCTTAATCTTTTGTTAAAAAGTTCATTTATTATTGTTTGCTTGTCGTTATTTTGGTTTAGATTTGATAGGTTATTATTCAGCCCTATTCTGCATTTCGACTCGAATCGAAATTTTTTCAGTTTGGCAATTTTGGTATTCTGCGTTTCGATGAGTTTCGATCAATCTTCGAAATTTCCAATTTTATGTATTCTACATTGCGATCGTAGTTACGTTTTTGTAAGTTGAAATTTTGTTGGCGGAGGACGGTTAGATTTTTATTTTCGTGTTCTTTTAAAATATAATTTTCCCAAAACTGTGAGTAAAACTTGTTGTTGATAGTTCTAAAAGTCATCAACATGATTTTTTTTAAGTTTTTTGGGCTTTATTGATGTTTTTTGATATGTTTGCAGGTCAAAAATAACAACTCTGGAGCAGTATGAAAAATTGGCTGATATAATGTCAACCAAATGGGAATTAAGATTTATCATTTTCAAACTCAATTTCTTACAATTCGTCACTGATCTGAAATGGATCACACATATCTCGCAATCTTCTCCTTTCAACTTTTGTGTCAGCATTCTCGGATGCGTTGTGGTCCTCCTCAAGTAGTATCGCCGCGGCTATTGAATCCATTACGCGATTATATTTTTATTTATTTTATTTAAAAAGTAATAGTTTGGCCACGAATTTGTATCTGTTTGCTTTATTTTGTTTCAATTTCACACATTCCAAGGCACACAGCTGATTTCGAAAAGGTTGCCGCTCTTCCTTTTTTTCTTTCGATTCCGTCGTAACTCGGAATACCTAATTCCAATCGATGCGGAGCGGAATGCGGGAACGTAATAGAAATGCAGAATAGGGCTGATTAATGATTTCTAGGTCCTCATGGTCTGGAGATCCGGCCATATATTTCCAAGCGGTAACCAGTAAATTAATGGCTCTTGGTTTACGTAATTTCTTTATTGGCATAAGGGTTTCAAGGAATTCAAGGGTTTGGGTTGTTTTGTGTTTAAGGATTGGGTAAATGAAATTGTCCTTAGGTAGTTTCTCGTCTATATGGTCGCGGATGTCCGTTAAAAGTGTATCGTATTTGATTAAGTTAATTAGATGAATTAGCCAAAAATTGCCGTCTTGAATTTTGGCAAGTCCATTCTTTATAATCACTAGGTATGAGTTCGTGTAGTCCAGAATTTCTACATCCCCATTAATATGTGGGAGGAGAAGAAATCTATAAAGAGGAAAATGAATTAGCTTTTTATATTGCTCTTGTGTACAATTTTTCCAGATTCGGTCAGAATTGTTGTACTTTTATTTTCTTTGACTATTTCCTTTTTGTATTCCTGGGATATCTTTGATCCAAGGCGTTTGTTAATTTTCACGAATACAATATCTCCTGGCGTATATGACTTTATGGGTGAGCGTTTTTTATTGTTTGCCAATATTTTTCTTTCTAGCTTGTTCGAACTTGCTTGGATCTATACTGACATTTTGT
The DNA here is from genome assembly GCA_951828415.1 of Anomoia purmunda. Taxonomy (NCBI): domain Eukaryota; kingdom Metazoa; phylum Arthropoda; class Insecta; order Diptera; family Tephritidae; genus Anomoia; species Anomoia purmunda. The sequence continues at coordinate 23,025,882 of OX639998.1, read as the reverse complement.
CCGGAAAATACTTCTATAGGTTTCCTACCTGTTGTCGAATGTACTGTGTAGTTATACTCGTAAATTGCTCTGTCTAGGAGTTCAGGGAATGTAGTGAAACTTCGTTCGGTTTTTATGCATCGTATTATTTCTGTAAGCGTAGAGTGAAAACGTTCAATCTGCCCGTTTACAGAACTTGTATATGGATGCTGAATTGAGTATCGTTATCGATAACCATGGCTTTTGGGACGCCAAATTGAAATAAAAGTTTACGCAGTGGCTCTTTAATATGTTCTATTGCTCTAGATTTTATTAATTTGGTCTGAACGTACTTTGAAAATTTGTCAATAGCCGTTAACACTAAGTTTTTTTCAGTCATGTATATGCCAAAGTGAAGAATGTGTCCTGGATATTAGGGTAACGGTGTCTTTCCTAATTCGGGGTTATTGGGATGGCGATCATATTTATTTTCACTGCATACTGAACATTCTTTGATAATATTTTTGATTTTTATAGACATAACTGGGAAAAAGCAGTTATCTAGGATTAGGGATCTGTTTTCGCAACGATTTCGGTGCGCTCTTCGATGAGATTTTATGATAATTTCTTCTTGTTCCTGTTCGTTTGAAATGTCTTGTACCTGCCTTTGAGTGAATCTTATTTTGTAGGATCTAAAATGGATTGGGTAAATTTCTTGAACTTTTCCCATTATGGATTCTTCTGTTTTGATACAATTTATAACTGATGGGTTCAAATATCTTTTAAATAGGTCAATAAGTTTGGTAGTGTCGTAGTCTGATTCTTCAATAATGTGTCTGTGGTATGTTGGGAAAACTATGTATTTTGAACTGGTATGTCGAGGTTGGGCCTTTGCTTAAAAAGATCTGGTTTTTTGAATACATTAATGGGAGCTTCAACGCTGGGTATAAGGTTATGTGAAGAACTATAGCTGCTATGATAAGTGGCTGTTGAGAGATTACTGCTTTCTGTTTTAGGGGGTCTAGAAAGTGCATCGGCAACTACGTTAGTTTTACCCAGTTGTATTTATTTCGTAATTGTACTCTTCAAGGATGCATTTCCATAACTTCATTTTGCCTTTGTTATATTTATCACTGAGTTCAAAAGTCAAGAGTGGGAGATCCGTAAAGATAATTACTTTAGGTGACCAATATAGGTAGCCTCTGAACGTATTAAGTGCCCATATTATTGGCAGCATTTATTTATTTATTTATTCAATATATATAATCTAAAAATTATAAAAGTTTCTTACAGATTATTGTGATAAAGAAAGACACAGTTAACAATTACTTAACCAATTCATTTAACAAAAGCTTAAATTTAGTTTTTGGTAAACAGAAATCAAGTGCAGTGGAATTCATGATTTTATTATATTCATTTAGAGTCCTTAAAATAGGAGAATTAGTTGCATATAGCGTTCTTGCTCGTTCTAGGAAAAAAGTATCATGATTACGAAGGTTCCTTGAAAGGATGTTAATGTGAATACGTTCTAGTAAGAATGGACAATCAATCGCACCTCGAATGATATCAAAGACAAAAGTGAGAGAAAGTATAGTCCTTCTAGAGTTTAGAGATTTTAAATTAATTAGCTGACACCTAGCGCCATAAGAAGGAAGCGGGTCACTAAAATGTAAATAGCGTAGGGCAAACCTGATAAACGTTTTCTGAATTCTTTCGAGTCTCAATATGTGGCGTTCAAAGTATGGCCTCCAGATGAAGACTGCGTATTCTAATTTAGAGCGTACAAGTGAGGTAAATAATAGTTTCAAGGTGTAAGGATCACTAAAACCTGAACTGAAACGGCGAATGAAAGCAAGCATTGAATATGACTTGGCAATAGTGGAGTTTAGGTGGCTATGAAATAAGAATTTAGAATCGAAGACCACACCGAGATCGCAAATTTCGCCCACTGTGCTTAGCTTAGAGCCACTGATGTAATATGAAGTAGCAATAAGGGAGCGAGATTTGGCGAATGAAACATGAAAACATTTTTTTATATTTAAATGTAATTGGTTCTTTCTACACCAGAAAGCAACATTATCAAGATCCGACTGGATCTTAAGAGAATCTGAATTACTTGAAATAGTTCTGAATATTTTCAAGTCATCAGCATATAGTAAAAATTGAGAATGCTTAAAACAGCTAGATATATCATTAATAAAGATAATGAATAGAAGGGGGCCTAAAATGCTCCCCTGGGGAATACCAAAAGACGCAATGAATGGACGGGAAGGCGCATTATCTTCCACGACGGTACATCTGCGGGACGAGAGATATGATTTTATCCAAGAAAGAAAAATTGAGTGAAAGCCCAGGCTTGCTAATTTTGAAACTAAAATTGAATGGCTGATCTTATCGAAGGCTTTGGAAAAACCGGTATAGACTGCATCAACTTGAACTCGATTATTAAAAGCAGACAGGCAAAATTCGGAGAAAACTGAGAGATTTGTTACGGTAGACCTACCCGACATAAAGCCATGTTGTTCAGTCGAAATTAAACGCTTAGTCACGAAATATAACTTCTGCTTGACAATAAACTCAAACAATTTGGAAACCGTCGACAGTTTAGAGATTGGTCGATAATTAGAAACATTATTCTTGTTACCACTCTTGAAGATTGGCGATATAGAAGAAACTTTCCAATCATCAATGAACACCCCACAATTAAGAGATTTATTGAAAATTAATAAAATTGGATACGCAAGTGCAGAACAATTCTTTAATAAAAAGGAGGATATCCCACCAACATTTGTTTGCGATGAGGATTTAATATGCAGAATTCCATCAATCACGTCATCGAGCTTTAAGGAAAGAGCCCCAAAATTAATTCGGGAGTCGGTACTGACATCTGGTATAAACTTATTAGCTTGATCCGAATCCTGTTCAAAGTTTGAGCTAAATAAATCTGCGAAAAGATTAGCCGCCTCTAAAGAAGAGTTAGCAGTAGCTTCATTATAAAAAACTTCCGAAGGAATGCTTGAGCTTAGTTTCATAGAACTTACATAGCGCCAAAAAGCCTTTGGATTGGACTTGATGTCTGATTCAAACTTACGAACAAAGTTTCTATGGAGAGTTTTACTGAGTACTTTAAACTCGCTCGAATAACGCAGGTATTCATTCCTATGAAATTCGGAACTGGTCTGTTTGAATTTTTTGAAAAATTTATTTCTTAAATTCTTGAGACTTTTTAGCTCTTCGGTATACCAAGGAATTTTGTAGCAACTCCTTTTAACTAGCGGAATAAAATTCAAGCAAATGTCCTTTATTATGGTTTTGAAGGCATTGAAACATTCAGCTACTTCGACCCCAGAAAATATTGAATCCCAATCAATCAAGGAAATTTCAGCATTCACGGCACCAAAGTTACAATTTTTAAAACAAAAATTGGTGGATTCGCTATCCGGATAAATCGCGTTAAAATCATAAAATTCCAACTGCAGAACAAGTGGTACATGGTGCATGCAGTGGTCCGACAGAGGATCCAGGCATTCACGCAATGAAAAGTTCATATTGTCGCTAATAAGAATAAGATCTAGGATTTTACTTAATTTGTTTACAAAGTTATTTATCTGCATAAGATTAAGACTTAAAAAATTATCAACTAAATAAGATTCAGAACAGCAATTGATATTTATTGGAATCAAGGCAGAACTATCATGCATATTAGTCCAGGCAATATTACCTAAGTTAAAATCGCCTACAATACAAAAATTACCATTTGGCCGCTCAGATATCAAGTTAACAATATTGTCGACGTGCGATATGTAAAGAGTATCCACACTAGAGGGAGGGATATAAGACGCACAAATAAAAAGTTTAGAAGTGCCATGTACAGATACGCAGAGTTGGTCCAGAAGCGAGTCACGATTTTCCAGCGGCAGAACTGATGACCGAAATTTCCGCTGAACAGCGATAAGAATACCACCGCCTCTAAGAAGTCCTGTTTTAGAAGAATCGCGGTCTTTTCGGTACACGTTATACAGCTTAGAGTCAAAGAATTCGCTGTCACAGAAGTCCATATTTAGCCAGGTCTCGATAATCACAAAGATGTCATATTCCAATTGTGCACTCAGATCATATAACAACTTAGACTTTGTCCTTATACCGGAGGCGTTATGAAAATAAATATTAAGATTTTTGGAACGAATTTCAGGATGAGAGGACGCATTTATGATTCTTGCAGAGGGGCACCGTTTCTGGGAAAAAACTGGAACGGTCGGATCTTAACATTCGCAGGCCAAATATCTGCATTCAACAACTTATCGTAGCACCATTCAGATACGCCTAGCTTAAATTTGACTCTTAAAAGATCGTCAACCCTGGTATCTTTCTTAATAAGCGTAAAGCAAACCAGGAACTTTTTGTCGATAGCTGCATGCATATCATCAGTAGTTACACTGGGCGAGAAGGAGGAAATATGTAACCACTTCATTTTCGATACGACGCTTAATTCGTTATTGACGCTAGAGCCAATAACTAAGGGCTGTTTTAACTTACGGCGACTATTCTTGGTTGAATTTTTCCAGTTGGGGCTTTTGTCATCACTATGCATACGAGTATTAGCAACAGTTACAGCATTTTGAGCGGACTACTCAGGAGGCGGAATGAACGCAGCAACATTAGCATAAGAAAATGATTGAGTAGTTACTGCACTAGGGAGAGCAGCGCTAGCATTTATAACAGCCTGAGAACACAGTGACGAAGCTGGCAGAGGTAGCACATACAAATCGCGATTCTTTTTCGTTTGCAGCGTAATTCTTTCGGCTTTATTTAGTGAACGCGATATGTACGCTATGGGTTTTCCTAGTTGTTCGAGAACTGCTCCAAGTGCGTAGTTAGATGCGTCAGTCGTGAGGTGAAAGTCCTGTTTAAAGTCTGGGTATACCAATACTACTTCACGAGATACTAGAGAAGATTTTATTTTGTTGACAGCTTCTTATGCCGCGCTGTCCAGGTTTATTTGTTTTTGATTGGATGCGTTCTTTGAAACGCGTCCATCCTCCCCTCTTAAGAGCTAGGTCAAGGGTTTCGCTAACTTAGCGTAATTCTTGATGAAGCGGCGGTAAAAGCCGGAAAGTCCAAGGAAAGATCTTAAGTCTTTCAAAGTCTTTGGACATGGGAAATTCTTTATTGCTTCTCCTTTTGATGGGTTGGTCTTTATCCCATTAGGTGAAATAATGAAGCCTAAAAATTCGACTTCTTTTCGAAAAAATTCGCACTTGTCTAATTGAACTTTCATGTTTGCTTTTTCAAGAGTGCGGAATATTTGTTCGATATTCTGGAGATGGCTTTCTTCGTTATCACCAAAAATTATTATGTCGTCAATGTAGACATAACAGATTTTACCTATGCAGTTCCTTAGAATATCGTCTAAAGTTCTTTGAAAAATGGAGGGCACACTTTTCAGCCCGAATGGAAGTCGTGTAAATTCATATTTGCCATTGTTGACAGGAAAGGCTGTTTTTTCAATGTCGGACTCTTTTAAAGGAATCTGGTGGAATCCGCTTTTTTTGGTCCAGTACTGAAAAGTATTTATTAATTGCCAGTTGCGCAATTATTTCATTTATTTCCAGTATTGGATACCTGTCGGCTATAGTAATGTTGTTCAGTTTCCTATAGTCAATTACAAGTCTAAATTTTTTGTTCCCGAAGGCATCTGGTTTTTGTGGAACTACCCATACAGGTGAGTTGTATGGGGAACGCGATGGCCTTATTATACCATCTTTGAGTAGGGTTTGAAATTCGTTAGTGGCAAATTCTCTCATGCCAATAGGATATGGATAATATCTAGTATATACGGGTGTGTCCGAAGATGTCCTAATCTCACCTATTACGGTAGTAGTATAAGTTAGTTTTTCATTTGGGTCGGTAAACAACTGACAATTTTTTTTTGTGAGTTGTTGCATGTAACATTTTTGAGAGGGTGCCATGTGTTCCATTCTTACTTCAATTTTACTTACTGTAGGGGATAGCATTTGCTTGATCTTAACCTCTTTATCGTTACCGAATCTGATTATGTCACCACGTACGTTTATTGTGGAATGGAGATCTTTGAGGCTAGGTTAAGTTAGGTTAATGTGGTAGTTCACGCAATAGGAACTCACTTAGCCATAGAAGAGTCCATTGTGATACCACCTGTTAAATGAACGGTAACTAAAATCGGAAAACCAAGAATGGTTAACCGGAGAAACGTTGCGTACCTCGAATGAAGCCACGCAAATCACCTATCCCCACCCCAGAAAGCTCTTCTGGAGTGCTAAAGAAGTACGAGCCTAGGTGCTTGAGCCTCAGTCTCGCAAAGGCAGGGCAGCTGAGCAGAAAATGATGAGATGAATCCACCTCATCCTCCTCCGTACAGCTGCGGCAGAAAGGGTCAGAGACAATGCTCAGCCTAACCGCATGGATACCCATGGGGTCTAGACTTGCCGCTTAGTAGGCGACCTCAGTTCCTTTGAGGCAGCCGAAGGGGCCCCCACCCTCTCCCTGCATGGAGTAATAACTTCCAGGGTACCCTGCCGAGCGAGCTCATCAGCCATGCAGTTCCCTGCAATGCCGCTATGGCCGGGTACCCAAATTAGTCTAATGTCGACTAATGACTCTGAGGCTGCTGCGAGAGAAGTCAGGCCCTCCCCGACAAGTTTTGATCTCACCAGTAGCGATCCTAAGGCCTTAATGGCGGCCTGACTATCAGAGTATTACATTGGTGAGTAACCAATCGGCTACTTCCTTGATGGCGGCCACCTCTGATTGAAACACGCTACAGTAGTCCGGAAGCCTGAATTTTCGGCTGAGCCCTGACCTTTCCGTCCAGCTTCGAGCCGTCCGTTCACCGTTCTCTCGCCCCACACGCTGTCCTCTCCCCATTCCTCCCTTCGCGGGATATGAGTGGAGAAGGAGCAACCACGGGCCGGAGCTGGAAGGCACGGGCTGCTGCAACCTTGCTTGCATAAAGCCATTAATTTGCCTTGGGAGAGAGGCCTCATCTCTTATCAATTGCACCCCAGCAACAGTATACCGCAACCGAAGTCATTTTCATCCTTTCCTCAATATTTGACCCCCAGGAAAGCTTTCTGTCCAAAAACAAACCTAGATGCTTGATCCGGTCAGAAAGCTGAAGCGGGACGCCACCTATTGAAGAGGGATGGGAAACCGGCACTTTATACCTTCTGGTAAATAAGACGAGCTCCGTCTTGCTAGGATTGCTCGCGAGCCCACAGCCTGTAGACCAATTTACGATCAAGTTAAGGTAACCCTGCATGATGTCGAAAAGGGTCCTCAAGAACTTACCCCACATCGTCGGCGTAGGCAATAACCGTGCAGCCTTCCCTTTCCAGATCCTTCAGAATGATCACAGCTGCCCAAAGGAATGGTGAGAGAACCCCTCCTTGAGGAGTACCTCTACTCCCCTACGTTGCCATGACAGTTCTGTCACAGAGCAGGTGGTTGGCGAGCTTAATAAGACCTGGTTAAACCCCAAGCTCCACTAATGATCTGACTATTGTCTGTGACTGTACGCAATTAAAGACACCTTCAATATCCAGAAAGGCACCAACTGCAAAGTGCTTGTGCTCAAGAGACTCTTCAATGACGTTAGCGACCGAGTGCAGGGTTGTTTCCACAGACCTTCCCTTCGAGTAAGCATGCTGAGCACGCGACAACCGCCCACGAGGAAGATCAATCAGCCTCTCTAGGGTCTTCAACAGAAATGAAGAGAGGCTGATAGGTTTAAAGTCCTTTGGGGATACATGGGAGCTCTTGCCCGCTTTGGGAACAAACGTAGCCCTCACATTCCTCCAAAGTCTAGGGATATAGCCCCTACTTATACAGCTCGCATAAATAAGCGTGAAGCACCGTCAGGATACCCGCTCAGACTTCTGCAGCTGAGTGGGAAGTTGCCATCAGGTCCCGGCGACTTGAACGCCTTGAAGGAGCGTATCACCCAGAGCAGGCGACGCTCTTCCAATAGGTCACAAGGAGGGACAAAGATGGCACCTAGTTCCACGCCTGTGGTCTCACACGGCTCCGGGTTGCTGGGAAAATGGGAATCGAGGAGAACTTTGAGCGACTCTTCACTACTCATGGCCCAATTTCCCAAGTCGTCCCTGAGACAACCCACGGCCACGGGAGCCCTCGCAAGCGCCCGCCTAAGCCTAGAGAACTCGTGGCAACCTTCAACGTTCTCGCAGAAGCTTCTCCATGATCTCGCTTCGCTTTCCTTTTTTCGGATTTGCATATACCCAACCCGATCCTATAAAATTCCCAATCCGAGGGTTTTTTACTCTTCCTCGCTTGGTTGAACAGCCGTCTACTTGAAGGCCTAAGCTCCGAAATTTCAAACATCGACCAGTGTGGCTTAGATTTGCCTGAAGGCCTCCTCAACGCACGCGAGAGCTCGATCGTTTTATTGCAGGCTGCGGTGAATTTCTCCACCTAGCTGTCAATCGAACTTTCCGAAAGGAGTAAATTCCCATGAGGTTCCTCCGGAAGAAAATCCTGCAGCTTCCTACAGTATAAATCCCAATCTGTGTTCCTCTGATTTCTATAGGGAAGGTTAAGAGGACGAGCTTCGCCCAAGGAGAATTGAATATACCTATGATCAGAGAAGGAGCGATCATTGAGAACCCTCCTGTTCGAGATATGGGATAACAATTCAGATGAAACCAGGGTAAGGTCCAAGACCTCCTCCCTGACCGAAGTTACAAACGTAGGGTCACTCCCCTTGTTACAAATAGACAAGTTTTCGCTAAGAATAAAATCAAAGAGAGACTCACCTCTTGCGTTAATATCCGAGCTACCCCAACAGGAGTGCCTCGAATTGGCATCACAGCCAACAACGACGCCGACCTTCCTGCGCCTCGCTTCCGCCAGAGAATTTCTCAGCAGCATTGGAGGTGGTTTCACTTCATCATCGTGAGCCATGTACGCGGTCATGAACCAAAGTTCTCCCACCCCGCCCACGAGGCTCACCGTTACAACGTCTCCAACGCCCCCAGTGCTTTCAGCGTCCGACCTGAAGGAGGCAACCTCCATGCTCATGGAGGCCTCGGTGAGTTCCACCGCTTCCGTCGCCTCAGGTCCGCAAACCTCCGGCACGACCTCCGATCCATCCGGACGGAGGGCGTCATCGCCTCTGGCATACGAGTGGTAGACCCTAAGGGCCACCTTCTCGAAGCCATAGGAAATGACCCCCTGCTGCTCAGCGAGAGGGCCGAGGGACTCTGCGTTAAGCAAAATCAGCGATTGCCGATATGGTTCCCCAGACCCCTCAAACCGAACGACCTTCCAGTTGTGCGTGGGAAGGTTTGGGTTGCAGTAGCGGAGGAGTTCCTCGATTTCCCCTGGTACGGCGGGCTCCACAGGGAGCCAGACGCGAGCCTGCGGACGTAAAGGTAAGTCCTTCTTAACCACGGCCTCGAGCCTGGCACCCTTCCAGACCTCTCCCACCAAGGCAACCGCCGCTTTATAGAGCGTGGCCGACCGGTCGTCGGCGTCCAATATCCTCTTAAAAAGACGAGAGTGCCAACCCGCACTCTCGCAACGAGGAGGTGGACCAGGATTGTCCGTGATCCCCTTCATGAAAACGGCCGAGATCGCTGACGATGGCACCGTCTTCCTTGCTGTGGTCCTCTACATCCAAGATAACGGAGCCCGCCTGCTTAGCGGCTTCGCTAAACGATTTGGGCGCGACCCCAGTCCTGTGCCGTTAGACGGAAGAGGTCTCACTTTCCTGAGACCGTTGCCTCTTTGACGCTGAGTTTTTCGGAGGCGCACTCGCGCCCTCCCTCAGAACCCCCCTCTGGCCCACTCAAGCGATCTAGCGTGTTTCTCAGAGATCTGAGACCCCGCCTGGCCGCCATAGCGCTCCAAGATCTTGGATGCCATGCGAAAATCAGAGTGGGCTCACCCGCCGCTTAGGTCCGTCGGAGGGCGAATTTTGGGTCGTCCCCGACTGTCCCGGTACACCACGGGATAGCCCCTGACTGGTACTGGCAATCTCATCCAGTCTTCAGGGTTTGTTACCGTTCAGGTTAGGCCGTCAAGGCCGCACGATCATTTAGCGTTACGCAGGACGCACCACGAGGAGGCGACCATGCATTACATCCCAAAAATCTTTGAGGCTATCTTTGGCGATATTTCCGTCGAAAGATTTTAACGCAGGTATAATGAAAAATTTTAGGTTTGTGTTGTCTATTCCAAATAAATTGATTATGGTTATGGTGGGTGATTTTAATTTGGCCAGCTATTGAATTTGCGAGAAAGGGTTTTTCGTTGGGAATTGGTTTTGATACAAATTGAGGTTGTATTTATATAATTTTTACTAGATCCGGTGTCTAGAAGTACTTTTAAACTTTTCCCGTTCTTTGTTCTAAATTCGAGGCATGGTAAGGAAGAACTTGTTGTTCGTATCCTGTATTTGCTACGTGTACTTCATATTCTTGCTCGGTTGGAGTCGATTTCGGTTGGTACTGTTGGTCTTGTTGATAATATGGGTCCTTTTGGTCGTATGGGTTCTGCTGATAGTGTTGACCCTCCTGTGTACCAGTATCTATGTGGCAGTTTCGCCGTTGTTTGAGTGGTATCTGCTGCGAAAAGTTAGATGTCCTCTTTTCGGCCGGTTTGTCGAAACTCGGTCTGTTCATATACTCGTAATTTATTCCCTTCGACTGGATAGGTTCTGGGCGGGATAGTTCCTTCGGGCCGTTGGTCTTGGTGGTTGGGCTTGGCGATAGGTTTGCCAAGGCTGCTGAGGATAACGGTTTAGTTGCGTTACTTGCTGGTAATGCTGAGGCAATTGGTGTCGGGGCTGCATCTGTGGCCCTGGGATATATGCAAGTTGTGGAGAGAATGGTTGAGGCTTGTATTGTGCGTTCCTTGGTGGTAGTGAGGCTATATTTATGGGGTTTTGCTTTCGGAATGCGCCTTGCTGAGTGAAAGCATAACTGTTGCGAGCAACTTGGTTTTCTAATTTAAGACATATGTAAGTGTAAGGCTTGAGGGAGATCCTCCGGCTCTTACATTCCTAGAAGTCTAGCAAGGTCACCCTTTAGGCCTCTAAGGAACGTATCTAGAGCTTTGTGCCTATAAGTCTGTGTAAGGAGCGAAAGAGATTCTTGACTCATCTCTAGACTGGTTAATTTATTCACTATGAGTGAAAGGTGTGTGTAAATATTTTGATAAAATTCTTGAACTGTGGTATTCTCTTGTACTAGGGATGTTAATTGGCATTCGAGAGTGGTAATATCTCTCTTGTCGGCGTAGTGTAAAGATAAGCATCTTGAAATCGCCTTCCAATCAAGAGGCGTGCTGTATGATACTAAGGCAATATCGGCGTTGCCAACTATTTTGTTTCTAATAATGGACAGAATTCCATAATATTCGGGAGTACCTCTCAATGATTCGTATATTTTTAAAACCCTGTCAACACTTTTCTTCCAAGAGCTATATTCGCCTGGATTTCCGTTAAAATCGCGAAGACTGCGAACTATGTCCGGCATTTTATCTAAATCTGATGGTTGTCCTCTATGTTCTGGTCTCATAGTCTCGTCCGTTGCGTTTGTTAGGTCGGCATTGGGATTCAGTATTGCCTGAAAGTGCTGTCGCCCCTATTTTTTTAATACCTTACAAACAATTGAGGTGATGAATTGCTCTAGTTCAGCAGTTTGTGCGGTTGGGTTCTGAGCTGAGGGTTGGGTGCGTTGGGGTGCTTGAGGATTGGGATTAGAAAGGATACTAGGGCGGATCATTTTAGACATAGGTTGTTGCTTATTTTGTAAATTTTTAATATAAATAGTTTTAATTATATCAAATTTTATTTAAATTTCCTTTTGCTCTGGAGGGTCCCGTGGCTGGTGCATCGCAGAGCTGATCTTAACGTTATGAAGGTTATGAGGGTCCCCCGTGAGGTGGTGAATCGCAGCTCTCAATATTATTTGATTATTGGCTGTGCGACCCAGTTATTATTTTGTATAATAGTAATAGTTTATAAAAACATAAAATTTCGAATGGTTTTACTTTCTTACTTTTTATAAAATTTCGTTTCTTAATGTATTTTTCTTTCTTATTCAACAATTTTCTCCTTATTTTAAAAAACCTTACAATTCTTTTTAATTTTGATTAAATTTTATTTACTTGACTAAATTTTAGTTCTTTAATATAATTTTTTAAAATCTAGTCTTACGCTATAAACAGGATTCTTGGTGACATCCTGGTCAGGCGGCTAACACGTTGTATTTCCCTTTTGCTTCCCCTACTCAGGGGCCTCTTTTCCTTCACTTGTACCGGTCACGCCAATCGCTTCCCCTGCAGCACCACAGCTAATTTCTTCCTTTAGGTGTTATTGCTACTGCAAGTAAAGATTAACCGACCCCGTATTTAATGTTTTTTTACTGTCACAACACTTGTCGCGCGATTAACTTTCGTTTTAAGGACCTACACTTTCTTATGGTCACAATGATTTTCGCGTACTTAAACCGGCCCTGCTCGGGGGCCTGTTAATTTTCTGTTTATATTTTTACTTAAAAAAATATATATTGGACGCGAAGTCCACGTCTTTATTTAATGATTGACGATTGGAAAATAATTTTACAATGGTTCTTAATTTTACTTTACACCTAATTTTGGCCAGGTCACGTTGCACCTGCATGTGCTGGGGAAGTGGTCGGAGTTGGCTAATGCAATGTCATCAATTATTGCAAGTGCGTGTATGAGTATTACATTTTACAAATATTATTTGTACAAACATGTCGAAAGTTTGCTTGTGTGTTTGCGTATTTCTTAAATTATATAAATTACGAACTAAGCATAGCCAGTTTTGAGATCGTCAGCTTTTTTCAACCATATTTATAATCAGTTGGGGGTCAGCTTTACTGACTTTCTAACTTGCGTCTCAAATAAGGTAATTCCGAGTACCATAAAAGCTTCTGCAATAAAATAAAATAAGTAAAAATAGAAACATATTCAGCCTTATTCTGAGTTTCGCCCAAAATGAATGCGCTTATTATGAGTTGCGCCCGAAATAGCTTAAAAACGGCTGGTAAAATTTGAAATAGGAAATTTTAACTCTGTGTTTTGTTTACAAAGTGTAAAATTGTGAAAAGCCGAATATAATAAAACAGCTGGTAGAGTTTGAAAAAGGAAATTTCAACTTTGTGTTTTGTTTACAAAGTGTAAAATTGTTAAAAGTCGAATTTAATAATTGAAACATTTAGATCCCTGATGATTAATAAAATTACAAAACAATACACATTTGGGTAATATGAACTCTATACCAATTCGACTTTTATGTGAGGAAAGAGACAGATACAGATCAACGGGTAACTAGGAGACACTTGAGAGACAGTTCCAATCCCTTGAAGCTACCTGAAGCTTTGTAAGTGTAATGAAATTTATTTGTGTATTTTTATTAGCAATTTACTATTTCCAGATTTAATCGATATTATAGACTAAACAAAGAAGCGTTTACATATTTATTGGACAGAAGTTTGGTATTCCGCCATTCATTAAGCTTAGCGCTTCTTTGCGTTTTTTTACGGAGAGTGCTATCAAAATTGTGTTGGTATAGATTTCGAAGTTGGTCTCGCGCAATCATCCCGGCCGACACTAGAGGAACAGTGGAAAATTGCTCAGGATTTTTACATTAAAAATAGGATACCAGGCATGGTAGGGTGTATAGATGGGACGCATGTCAATATTATTTCTCCATCGGCAAGCAAACATTTATATTATAAGAGGAAGGGAGTATGCAGCAACTATGTCTGACGTGTAAGCTGTTTTCAACTGCATGCTATATTTATACACCTAAAACTGTGTGTATTTATTATTCTAGGTTTGCGGTAGCAAATTGAAGAAACGTTGCATAGATGATACGCACCCGGGAGCATGTCAGGACTCTTTTATATGGAACGTGAGTACCTTACGATCGCAAGTGGAGTAAGAATACATACGAAACCCCAACAACATTTGTTTGTTAGGTAAATACATGTTCATATATACAAAAATACTTAAAAGTATATATTTTATGAAATGCTTCTTAGGAGGTGCTGGGTATCCTTTAGAGCCGTGGCTCATAACAATAGAGATAGTGTCAAATAGGGGCACATTTAATGAAGTCCTAGAAATTGGTGGTGCAGTAGCTTAAAAACGATATGGTATATATGTATGTATAGCGAGTTTTACTTTGCGTGAACTTTGGTATGTTAATGAATTCACAGAGATCTTTCCACAATTGGCTTCGATCACAACTATTACTTTTTTTTTTTAATAAAATGATAATTTTAGTGGGAAGAATTTGTCCTCCTTGAATGCTAACAAATTCTGATCGCCAAATTCCATGCGGGAGTGTTTTGTTACTGGTAACGAAAGTTTGTTTTCCGGTGCAGAAAATACCCATTGACCTGTGCCATCTCGAGAAATCAATGTATAAGTATATACATATGTATATAAATAAATCGTCTTACGTATAACGACGATCGTTAGCCATACTGCTGAACTAATTTAAATTCTTTAAAATGTACTTTTTTGGGACTTCTGCGTGGAAGGGGTTTTAATTTAAAACTTTGTGTTGTTGCTGCCGAAAAAAGCAAAGAGAAAGTGTTCCCCGAGTTTTCTGTACATTGAATGCTAATAAATAGCATCTTTAAATAAATATTCCGCCCAAAAATTTGCTCGCTACGTGGCGCTGAAGTTGGGATATTTCTAAACATTGCACTTACTTTCTAATGTGGCTCATATTTAGAACATATCTCAGCCATTCGAAGAGAAATATTAGTACTAAAAACTGACACGATAGGTGGCGCTGTGCCCGAGATATTCCTAACTGTTTTACACTGCGTGAAGGATATACACACCGGGAGAAGGATATATACTGTGAGACGGGTATATATAAAGATGAAGAGGCAAAGGTGAAGATAACAAAAAGGAATAGTCAAAGTTCGGGTGCGGGTTTAAATATCCAGCGCAACAACAGTACAAGTTGTGCGAGTATGCAATAAAAACAGTTAATCTTATATATAAAAATTAATGTGAGTCCTGTATTGGCGTCCAAAGTATTCAACCGATCTTTATGAAGTTTTTATAATAGGTTCATGAGGTCTCGGGTATCTACTTAGGATATATGTAAAATTCGAAAAGTGAGCGGTGCCACGCCTTCATAGAGAAAATTTGAAGATAATTTGAGCTCATCTTATATCCGCAACTATTCGGTGCAGATGAATCATATTTGTGTATACACATACATGTTTTATAGGTCGAACTGTGTGTAATTTAAAACAAATGGGCGGTGTCACTTAAAGCATATACAAAGTTCCTTATAATTCCGCAAATATTTGATGCAGATGTACAATATGTGTTATATAAAGTTATATACCCTATATATAAGGCTATATATTATTTGCTAGGGAGCAAGGTGGATACACGCCCCCATTCAAGACGAAAATACTATTCACCATATCTTCCCAGCTGGTTATGTGATATTAGATATATTCATATTTCTTTTAAATCAAGGGTTAAAAAAATTGTACCCCCAAAAGCACCGTAATAAAATACATATGCAATATCCAAAAAAATGTCTTTATTGCCGCAGCAAAGCACCCTGGACTCGCTAACTGGCGCCAGTTAATTACACCAATTGAAGCCAAGTCTTTCTCCATGTGGTCTTTCCAACGTAGAGAAGGCCTTCCTTTTGCGGTGCCACCACCAGCGGGTATCGCGTTGGATACTTTCAATGCTAGATCATTTTCTTCCATACGTACAACATGACCTAGCCAACATAGCCGCTGGATCGTAATTCGCTGTATTATGCCACCGTCGTTATAAAGCTCATACAGATCATCATTCCTTCGTTTGCGGTATCCGCTGTGGCAAACACGTAATACAAGAGAATCTTTCTCTCGAACAAGGGCCATCGCATCGTATACGAGGGTTGCCTTTTATATTTTGCGCCTTCGCAACACTACATGTGATTAGCTGTAATCAGATATTTTTATCGTAAAGTTTGGTATTTTTTGGCATAAACTTGCATATAACGTTTTCACTTACGAGTTTTATTTGTGTTTATTTATAGTGAGTTTAAAAATTCATATGGCCTAAAAATAGAATTAACCCGTGAACATTTTCGTGCGATGATTTACTACGATTTTCGACGAGGATTATCAAGACAGGAGTGCATCAATCAACTTACTTCTACTTTTGGTGTTGAATAACCACACTTAGCCACTGTGAAACGATGGTACAACGAGTTCCTACGTGGCCGCCAATCTTTGCAGGACGAATTTCGTGAAGGTCGCCCAAAAACGCTGGTTGTGCCAGAAACAGTCGATGCTGTGCGTCAGTTGATAATACAAGATCGTCATGTGACATATCGCGAGATAGAGGCATCCTTGGGATCATTCCATTAGTGGGACTAGCATACATTCAATATTGCATGAATAGTTGGTCATAAAGAAGATTTGTTCTGGTTGGATACCGCATAATTTGACAATTGCCCAAAAAAGGACTCGTGTCGATTGGTGTAAAGAAATGTTGAAGAAATTTAGCCGCGGTGGATCAAAGCTCGTTTATGACATCGTAACAGGTGACGAATCTTGAATCTATGCATATGAGCCGGAAACAACGCAGCAATCGACTGTATGGGTGTACCAAGACGAGCCTAATCCAACAAAAGTTGTTCGCGCAAGAAGCTCCTCAAAGCAAATGGTCGCCTGTTTTTTCGGAAAATCTGGTCATGTCGCAACTGTTCCACTAGATAAACTAAAAACGGTCAATTCTGAGTTTGTTTGCCAAAAATTTTGGCGAATTAAGGAAAACCAACCGCCGAAGACAAATCATTCTTCACCAAGGCAATGCGAGCTCTCACGTATCGATTCACACAAGAGAGTTTTTGAAGACTCAAAAGGTCGAATTGATGGGTCATCCGCCTTGCAGCCCTGATTTGGCACCTATTGATTTCTTTTTATTCCCGAACATCGAAAAAAAATGCGAGGTCAACGTTTTTCAACGCCTGAAGGAGCTGTAGAAGCCTTCAAACAGCTCGTTTTAGAGGTATCCTCTTCTGAGTGGCAAAAGTGCTTTCAAAATTGGTCCAAGCGAATGCAAAAGTGTATTGACTTGAATGGAGAATATTATGAAAAACAATAAAACTATTTTCCTTAATATTTGACTGTGTTTTCATTATTAGGCGCAAAATAAAAGGCAACCCTCGTATTGACAGCGTTCATGCTTCTGCGCCATACAATAGCACGGGCATGATGAGATTATTCGTTGGATTTCGAGGCTGACATCATTGTGAGTGTTAATGCTGGTTCCAAGATAAACAAAGTCCTCTACTTTGTCAAAATTGTAACTGTTAACAGTAACTCGGGAACCAAAACGCGAGTGCCCTGCCTTTTTATTTGATGAAAGGAGGTACTTTTTTTTGTCTTTTTTCACCTCCGGAACAAGGAAGGACAAATGGCGCGATTGCTGAGGCTAATGATGTCGATGCCATCGGCAAAAGATGGTGCTTGACCGGTTCAATTCTGCAGTTTGAATTATCATTTCCAACATAATGTTAAAGAAGTCACACGAGCAGGAGTCACCCTGTCTGAAGTCTCGTTTGGTATCAAACGGATCGAATAGGTCCTTCCCAATTCTGGCTAAGCTGGTGGTGTTGCTCAGCATCATTTTACATAGCCGTATTAGTTTTTCAATGATACTAAATACAGGCATCGCGTCATATAGGCAACTTCTTCTCGTGCTGTAGAAAGCTGATTTAAAGTCGACAAATAGATGATGTGCGGCAATCCATTTCTCACGGGTATTTTCCAATATTTGGTGTATCATGAAAATCTGGTCGATGGTAGATTTACCAGGTCGAAAGCCTGACCGATTAGGTCCAATCAGTTCGATGACGGTTGGCTTCACACAATATGCTCGATAGGACTTTATATATAATATTAAGGAGGTTGGCTCCACGGTAGTTGGCGCATATTGCATGATTATCCTTCTTGCCACAACTGTAGTGATAAAACTGTAGAATGAGTAATCTAAACCGTCATAATCATGCATCTGAGTTAATCACTTAGTCATCACTTAAATCATCATAAGCCGATCGTGCTGCTGCTGAGTAACTATCCTGCTCCATCCATCATACCGTTAATTCTGTTATCTTAGCTATAATACATAGTATGGAATTATGCATGTCGGTAGAGAGATTTAAGCAGCTAAATAACATTTATTTAAGAATATATGTATGTTTAAAAAAATATATATTTATTACAAATAATTAAAAAATAAATAAAATTTGCAAGTTTAATAAGGGCTGGAAAGGGAAACTTACCTGATTTAAAACAGTGAATATGGACGCACAACCGAGCATTCCCAAAGGGAATTTCATTCTCGAGTTGACGAATTGAAAAGTAGATTTGCTATGATCGAAACACCAGTTGGAGTCACCCAATACGAACCAGTGGCCATAAAGCCACATAGACCTTAAACAGAAAAATAGACCAGCAGTTCCCTGCAATGCCAATTGGAGTCACGCAATACGAACCAGTGGCCATAACGCCACGTAGACCTTGTGAAAAACAGAAAAATATACCAGCAGTTCCCTGCAATGCCACTATGGCCCGGTACCCAAATTAGTCTAATGTCGAGATACTCCGAGGCGGCTGTGAGAGAAGTCAGGCCCTCCCCGACAAGTTTTTATTTCACCATTAGCGATCCTAAGGCCTTAATAGCGGCCTGACTATCCGAATAAATGTTAGCCCGTCTAGTGGGCATTACATTGGTGAGTAGCCAATCGGCTGCCTCCTTGATTGCGGCCACCTCTGCCTGAAACACACTGCAATAGTCCGGAAGCCTAAATTTACGGCTGAGGGAGATCTCCTCGCAGAAGATCAATTTGTTATGTTAGTTTTTCTTGTTCCCAATAGCAACCATGTATGGCGAGAACAGTTTCATATGTTTAATTCACCCCTGAAAGGTTCAACCTCACACAAGGCTTTCACCTCATTTTGTCTGCTGGTTATACTCGTATTGTGATGTAGTGTAGTCGGTGTAGTTTTGTAACATAAAACCCACGGACATCTGTGTTGCCTCTGGATTGCTGGCGGTGATTTACTGTATTATAGGTTGAACTCTAAAACTGTGTGTGTATTTTGTGTAAAAATGCATGCTGAGTTACTACTGTTACGTACATATGTACAATTTCAACAATTTCAATTGCATTAGCACCTAAAATAATACCAGCCTGGGAAACTAACATAGAATCTCTCTTGCCAACAAGTGGTTCTTTGGGCTGAGTGCCCTCTCTCATCGAACCAAAACCACACTCTATAAGTCTCTGATCATGTGCGTGCTATTGTATGGCGCTGAAGCATGGAGCTTTTGACATTTTATGTATAATTTACTATACAGGTGTGCATACAAAATATCTTGGAATATTATCCTCGGGAAAAGATTTATTGAGTTTTATGAAATTGAAAAAAACGCTCACACCTTACCACCAACAAAAATCCTGCGGCTGAACCCTGTACG
This sequence comes from Anomoia purmunda, assembly GCA_951828415.1. Classification (NCBI taxonomy): domain Eukaryota; kingdom Metazoa; phylum Arthropoda; class Insecta; order Diptera; family Tephritidae; genus Anomoia; species Anomoia purmunda. Next base: position 23,006,373 of record OX639998.1, on the reverse strand, counting down.
AGGGTGCCGACTGAAAGTGGTCACTGCAGGAGACTCTGTGCGAGGATTGATCCGGCCGCTGCTAGCTTCCAACAGAAGAAGATGGCAAACCGAATCGTGCATAGGAGTGTAAACACACCTGACCTGTGCGGCAAGGCAATCGCTGAATATGTCACAGAAATAAGGGCAGAAATAGATTGGGCTAGAGCTTTGCTGCCGCAATAAGGTAGAGAAGACTAACCAGGTCGAACTGATGGACGATCCATGACGACTGAATGTGATCATGAATGTTGTCAATTTGGAGCTCCCACTGTCCAGCTTCTTGTGCCAAAACCCCTTACTTGAATCAAGAACTGTGACAACACGTTTGTTTTGCTAAGCGAGACATAAAATCGTCAAGTGTCGGAATGAGGAAATGTTCCCTCTGAATACATTCATTTAGCGGCTTTGGATTCAAACAAATACATACGTAATTTTCCATTGGGTTTCTCCATAATTTGCAAAGTATTAACCAATTAGGTGGGATAATTAACAACCGAAATTATTCCCTCCTGTACCATAATACTAAGCTCACTTTTAAGTTTATCGATTAGGTGTAATAGTATCCGTTTTTATTTTTCCCCAAAAATCGAAATGTTCGGAATCTAAATATGATCGGCATCTTTTTTTCTTTTGTTGGAGAAATATTGCATGTCGATATTTTTTCTACAGATCAAAAGCACTTTTTGACTCGGATTGACAAGTTTTCAAAGTTTGCTGTTGTGCAAAAAATTGCATCCAGAACTATTGTAGATGTAAAACCACCAATATTGCAATTAATATATTTTTTCCCTGATGTTAAAATTATATATTACGACAATAAAAAGTTACTAAATTCGCAAACCATGAAGTCGATATTGCTTGGGCAGGAAGACGTTTTCACAGCACCCTAGCCGAAATAGCACAGTGTATAAAACTTGAGAAAAACTATCGATACCTTCGATCTCTTTTATTGGCCACTATATATAAATATATACTCGAGAAAACACAACAGACTGCACGTCAATACCGTAATAACCGAGGGAATAAAACGTATAGCGCCAGTGGCAAAACCCTGGTAAAGGTGGATTGAAGGTTAGGCAATAAAAATTCAAATTTATATGAAGAAAGAGGGCAGAACCTGTGCACCGCCGTTCTTATAAAGGGGAGGAGGGTCTACAAGGACATTCTTAAATCACATCTGCCTTTACTCACAACAACAATGACATTCCTGATGTCGACTGGTTCATCTGAAAAAGTTACGGACTATACTGATTCCAACTACATACTGGTTGTAGACGGATACGCAATAATACGGGAATACTACGGAGTAAAGCCACGTCAAGTGATCCCCGAAAATTTCACTAAATTTTGGATTCCAGAAACAGTTATTTTATTATGAAATGAATGTTATGCTTACATCGTCCCATTAATATTTTGCAAAAATTCGAATTATTGTTAAAGTTATTAACAATCAAAGTATGTACATTCAGATAATGAAAATATATGCCTAATGTGCGTGTTAAGTTTTTTTGTTTTTAAGTAAATAGAAAAGTAGCTCAAGAATGCAAATCTCTATAATTTATTCTTAATTTGTGTGTATACTCTTATTCATACTAAGCGCGTGACACACCACGTCAGAAGCAATACATGTTTAACTAGGCGGAGTTCGCCAGAGCGACCGGAGAGTGCATTGAGTGACAAAAAATTGAATATCTCCGGAACGAAGAAAGAGTAAAAAAATTTTACAGATTATTAAAGGTGAACGTTTTTCTCACAATTCCACATAAGTTTCATTTTTTACAGCGTGAAGAAAGCATTGAAAATTGCAATTGTTTAAAATAAATTGTTCCAAAATCAATTATTTATAACAATTTAATGTTTGTTTTCAATGAGAAAAATAGTGCAATCACTTTTCAATAAGCTCTGAAAGTTTCATATCATTATCTAATGTAGTTTAGGAGATATTATTTTTTTAATTTGATCGTGCAAAAAACTTTGATTGTTAATAACTTTAACAATAATTCGAATTTTTGCAAAATTTTAATGGGACAATGTAAGCATAACATTCATTTCATAATAAAATAATTGTTTCTGGAATCCAAAATGTAGTGAAATTTTCGGGGATCACTTGACGTGGCTTTACTCTACGGTTATTTAACGCATTTTACCAACTTGACCTTTTACTCTACGATGAACGATGAAACGAAAAATTTTACCAATCACATCGGCCAATCACCAACATCGACATTCACCACCGACACGCATGAAGTTTACATTTTTTAGTTACAACGTTAAAAGTTATTGCGGTACCCACGACTTTGACGATTTTCAAGGGCTACAAATGTGACAAGACATGCTCGTTGATTCTAATAATAGAAATGACAAATCAAATACCCATATTCAACAAAATTTTTTGGAAATTACTAAAGCATTGAACAAAATCATTCCTTCTGAAAATTTACCAAAAATTTACCCTGAACATTTATTTGAAGAAATCTTAGCAAGAAATAGAATAATAATTATCGAACTACGAAATGTCATAATTTCTTTAACATTGGCTCAACCTTATCTAGTTAGTTCAGTAATATTAGATAACACTGATATAAACAAAATAATTAACGAGCACCTGACTTATGTGACCGAAGTAGAAATAATTGGAATGCCTAAAATAAGAGTTTTACAAAATGTAAATAGTTTATACTTTATAATCAAATACCCGATACCCAAAAAAATTGTATAAAAAATACTCTTACTCTTTCGCGTTATGATTTTCTTCAGAGAAAAGATTTTAAATTTAAACCGCGATAATTTGGTGGTCGGTAAACCGATGACCGATACAAAAATCGTTTACAGGTGGGTATTTACCGAACAGACACGTAGTCAGGGAGGAGGGAGCCCAAGAGGCTGGATCCACCATAGACATTTATAAATTCCTACAAGTTTGAACAAGAAACCGCAGATGCACTTTTCCAGAATCCTGTACTGAAATCTTAAATTTTTTGAAGTATTGCGACATAGTATCCTCTTACAATTTTGACTCCCTCCCAGTTACAACGGCAATCGTGGAAAGTTTATCCTTTTTAAATCCAGTTAGCTATACAATTAATCCTATCTCATTGTTTGTTTTGTTCTTAGTTCATTATTTTGAGAAAAGAAAACGCCATTAAACTTGCAAACTTCTTTTTACCAATCCCTTGTTATAATTTTCACTTTAAGTACACTTATATTACCTTGTAAGCGTTTTAAATTGGTAATTTCGAATTATTGTAAATGTGGAGGGTATTAGTATTTTTAATAATATCTGTGTTGAGTAAAGCATGAATGATGTGTTAGGAAATTATGTTCCGTCATCCCTTGTCAAATTTGGTTTGGAGACAGCCCGATTTCGGCATTGTGGCATCTTTAATGTCATGTGCGCACTGGTGGTGCCCAGGGTATTATAACTTTGTTAACCTAACGGTTGTTCGTAACAACATAAAATAACCGAGATATATATCGACATATATGTAAGTATTTACCGAAATTCTTAGAGCTATGTCTGTCCGTCCGTCCGGGTTTGAACTTTTTTTCGCCCCGCCCACTTTTAGAGAAAAACTCCGAAAATCTCCGAAACTACTTGACCAAACTCTACCAAGTTGGTACGCATACCGCATTTTAAGTCAATAAGCAAAAGTACGAAAATTTTTAAAATCGGACAAAAACTACGTCCTCCTTTCATATAATTTTCAGAAATCAAAAAAACGCGCTATTTAAGTAACTTTAAAAGAGAATTAGATAAAATTTATTATGAAGGATGAAACTCCATAAGCAAACAACCAGCATATTTCTCAAAAACTATGCCACCAAACTCCACCAAATTTGGTGCATACATTGCATTTCAAGACAATAAGCAAAATTTCGAAAATTGTAAAGATGTTACAAAAACCATGCCCCACCTCTCATATAACGGCAAAAAACTCCGATATTTATTAACATTACTATAATTTGCTCAAATTCGATAGACAAGATTGGGTTTAAGAATGAAATACATGGAATCATAAGTGTTGAGAATGGCCATGGTATCGCCCACCTCAGAGCCAATTTATATATCTCCGAAACTTTTTCACAAATTCTACCACATTACGTACACTTTGCATTTATAGTCAGAAATCACAATTTTGTGATCTATAGAAATCAGGTTAAAGCCACCTCTCATATATGGCAACTTACAGCAAATACTCAATATTTTACTAAATTAAATCGCGCACTCTTTCAAATTTGGCATAAAGAATTCAATTGGGGAGAGAAATAACTAAATTCATACTGATTTCCCTTTTTTGTTTAAATCAATAAACGTCGTTTAAGATTTCAAAATTTTGTTATACCAGTAAACCCGACTCGTTTTGATGCGCCAATAAAGACATACTTCTTTTAGATATTGTACAGTGCTTTTGGATTAATATATACTTTTTACCTTGCTCTAATATATATATAAGTAGGATAATAATACACAAAGTCTTTGATATAAACGTTTACAAAAGTTTATTATAAATGAGTTTAGTAAGATTTGTACCCTATTTGACACTTACTGAATATAATTACTGTAGTACGGAGAATCAAACAGAAGTATTTCATATGAACGTACAATAGCAACTGTCTTGTTCGTCGTGTCTGCAGTCAGCGTCTCGTCTTCTTCGTCAAGTCCGTAGGGTTGCATTGATTAGTAATTAATATGTTTGTCCACTTCGGGTTACCCGTCCATGAGTCACTCCCACATTCGGCCGTCCTGATATATCGTTCGACCCGAACGAGGTACACCACGCTTTCATACATATATTCTGCTATTGTAATTTTTTTCTGAGGTCCTTCATGGTCACCTACTTTTTCAACTGCATACCTGCCGTGAGGTAAACGTTGTGTTATAAAGGGTGGTTAAATTTTAAGGGCCGATGTTGATTTTGAATAAAACACAAATTATTTTGGAAATTATAATTATTACTGTAATTTCTTTTTTATGATAATATGGTGTGGTTCAATTATGTATGGAACAAAATATCGGCCAAATGTCCGCCGCGACCTCGGCGGCACACGTCCATCCGATGGTCCAAATTTTCGATGACGCTGAGGCATAATTGAGGTTCTATGCCGTTAATGTGCCGAATTATCTCATCCTTTAGCTCTTGAATTGTTGCTGGCTTATCGTTGTACACCTTTTCTTTCAAATAACCCCAAAGAAAGTAGTCCAACGGTGTCAAATCACATGATCTTGGTGGCCAATTGACATCGCCACTACGTGAGATAACGCGGCCATTGAATTTGTCGCGCAAAAGAGCCATTGTTTCGTTGACTGTGTGGCAAGTGGCACCATACTCTTGGAACCACATATCGTCCACATCCATATGTTCCGTTTCGTGCCATAAAAAGTTCGTTATCATCTCACGATAGCGAACACCATTCACAGTAACTGCCTGACCGGCCTCATTTTGGAAAAAATACGGCCCGATGGCCGCCAGCCCATAAACCGCACCAAACAGTCACTCTTTGTGGGTGCATTGGTTTTTCGACAATCACTCTTGGATTATCATTCGCCCAAATGCCGCAATTCTGCTTATTGACGAATCCACTGAGGTGAAAATATGCCTCATCACTGAAGATGATTTTCTTCGAAAATTGATCATCCACTGTTGCCATTTCTTGCCAACATTCTGACAATTGACGACGCTTGGAATGGTCAAGAGGCTTTAGTTCTTGGTTTATTTGCTTCTTGTAAGCGTCTAAACGCAAGTCTTTATGCATAATGTTCATCAACGACGAGCGTGAGAGGTGCAATTGTTGGGCACGACGACGAGTTGAGGTGGACGGCTCTTCAGCCACACTAACACGAACAATATTTTCTGCAGTACGAGCAGTACGAGCATGCTCTGGTGTTTTCACATCTCCTACATACCCGGTTTGCTCAAATGTATGCACGATTTTCCCGATTGTACGCACATTTGGACGATTAAATTGACCGAAAGAATCACGAAGTGCACGATATGCATTTTGATTTGAACGCCCATTTTCATAATAAGCCTGAATAACTTTAACATGTTGCTCGATTGTGTATCTTTCCGTGTTCAAATTGAGTTAGTCAATTGAGAAATGTCAAATGAAATGCAGAAAAAACTTGACGTTTAGTTGTGGTTCACATTCAACATCGGCCCTTAAATTTTAACCACCCGTTACATTTATGCGAAATCGAGTGAGCAGTCTGAACTACTAAGTTCCAAAATAACTTGGTCACAATCCGTTTTTGCACCAAAATCATATTTTGGGTATTTTGACGCGCTTACAACTTTATTTCTTGCGCTTATGTCGAAGCAACGATTAGAGAGCCTGGCAAAAGACTGTATTTTAGAATTAAAGTATGTACATCTTATTCATCTGTTATAACGGAATTCTTGTTCCGTATTTATTTGAGCTGGGCCATTGTTTACAGTGGCAATTACATGTACATATATAATCAAGATCACTGTCGCCATCACATTCTCTCACAAAATTATGCAATAAGCATGCACACTTTTTTAAATTTATTGCAATTTTTGGTTTGTTTCAATGTTTCTTTGTAAAAAACGCCATTTGAAGGTCAAAATTCCAAATGCGAATTCAATAAATTTTCTTGCCATTAAAAGTTTTCATTGAAAAATTCAGTTTACTCATTTAAATCTCCACGGGGTACGGCGTCAACAAGTATGTTTTGAGAGGGTACGCTTCATCACCAATAAAAAAATTCGGAATTTAAGGACAGATACCGCAAAAAAAATTCTACCTGTAACGTCTGGTTCCGAAGCTTATGCAATCAAAATAAGTTTGCCATATTTTGAGATGATGAGTTTCATCAAAGACACTGTAGCTGCAGACCCCACCGAAGGAAATTTGAAGGAGCCAGATACGTCAGACAATTCATTATCTGGTTTAATTGGCGATCTTCTGAGTGAGCAATACTTCTACCGATTTTTCCACTCCGATTCCAAGCAAAAAAAGAAAGAAGAACACCCCAATTAGTAACGATGAAAAATTTCTTAAGTTATAAAGGGAAAAGATAGAAATTCTTAAAAAGGAGACGGAGCAGCAAGAAAACAATGACGACCTGTATTTTTTCAAAAGTTTACTGCCAGTTATGGAAAAATTTGACCATATTGAAGAAATGGAAATTCGAGGAGAAATTCAAAATTTAGTACTAAACAAACATAAGTTAAAAGAAAAAAAAAAAAAAATAAACAAACCTCAAAGTTAAAACTAGCCTTTGCTCTGCAGAAATTCCTTTTTTTGTTTTATCAATCAAGTCACTTTTTGTAAGAACAAATCAAAGGTTTTAACAGACATACGACAGTATTGCCATAATCTGACTGGATAATTGTGTAAATTTTTATATAAATGGTTAAATTTACGATAATGTGGTCTTTCTCGATTTATAGGATGAACACCAAATCTTCTTTTTCTTAAATTCTTAAACTTTTTACAAATATGAATGCGATTTTCACTTAAAAACATTAAACGGAATGCCCTTGACAACGACATTTTAACAATGAACCGCTCAGAAATGCCGCTCATTAAAAAGCCACATGCCGCTCAAACTCGCCGCTCAGCCACCCACCGCTCAGTCACCCATTTAAATTTTAAATTTAAAAATTATTATTTTTTTAATAATTCATATAGGTAAATTTTTATTTATTATATATGTATGTAAATGCATATGATGTAATTAAATTTAGCATATAAAAATTCATTCACTTTGTGAGTGCGCTCTTTTTGATTGTTTAGGATTCCTGTCCTTGACGCCATTAAGAATGTTTTTATTGTTTCATCAATTTTACAATAGTTCGTTTGTTGCATATTCTTCATGAATGAATCTTAATACGCAAAGGAATGAATTGTACTATTGAAAGTTATACCCTTTGCATAATTCATAGCTTTAAGTAGTTTAATGAACCCCTACTTCAGATTTAGAAACATCCATTAACATCCTATAGGCCAAGACTTTGCGTTGATGAAGAAAATAACTGAATTATGTCTATGCCAAGTCTAATATATTCGGAGTTTTAAGAGATTTTACACGTTTATAAAGAAAATCGGTAAACAAAATTTCAAGCCGAGGACCATCTACCCATGCTAACAATGTTTGGTTTTCTGGGAGTTGCTTTCAAGGTCGCATCATGCCCTTCGTCTTTAAGTTTCCTCAGGAGTTCGTGTGTTTTACTTACTGAAATTCCATATCTAATTGTTCAAGACATAAGAAAACATTTCAAACTCTCGCGATCTTTTCCTGTTTCTGATTCTTTCTTTTCAATTTCGGTATTCACAATAGAATCTAATATTTTTTTGGATGTCTTTGAAGGCTTTTATACCCAGCCTGGTGCGACATTTTTAGTTCTATTTCTTATTCACTTCGCTACCCGCAACAATTATCTCTTTTGCGTTTTCACTTTCAATATTTTCGAATTTTTTTTTACTTTTTCGTTTGTTGCGAATTCTGTAAGCCAGAGTGGCAGACTTACTACTTTTTACTATTTCGTGGGCCTTCTGTATTCGTGCTGTTTCGTAGGTTTTGCCCTAAGTTATTTACTGTTTTACATGCTGTGTTAATGTAGTATTTTTTTACATTTTGCCAATTTGTATGCCCCCTTACCCGAGTGTATAGCGTGTGCGCGCTTTATTAGGTTCGTCTCGGGCTCGAATCCTGCCCAGTGCAAGCGACATTAAAATTATAGAAAATCATGTTTCTACAATCTTTTCAAAAGATGACCATGGTTTATTTGCTCATATTTGGATAGTTTCAAAAATAGCACAACTTATAAGAAAAGTTGATCGATTTTATTGATCGTATAATCAAAAGAAAATGTATCGAATTACCTTCCTTTTGATATATATTTGCAATTGTTTAAAGTGGTTTAGAAAAGTAATTTTTGTAAAAATTTTACAACATTAAATCTTCCCTGCTTGTTTATATTTAGATATTTTCCAAAGTAGCAAAATTTATACGAAAATTTTTAGCGTTTGTATAAACAAAAAAAGTTATGGAACTACCTTTCTATTGATAGATATTAACAATTAAAAACCTTTTATAGTAGTTTCGAAAAATTTTATCTTCTAAAAACTCCGCAAAATATTATTACGTTTTCCATGCTTACATTAAGATATTTTCTCAAGTTGCAAAAATTACAAGCAAAATTTTATCTCAAAGTTGCAAAATTTTTTTCGAAAGTTGATCGACTTTAACGAATTTATAATCACAATCAAAATACTTTTCAAATATCTACAACTGAAAACCTTTTAAAAAGGTTAAAAAAATTAAATTTTCTGAAACCTTTCCAAACTTTGTTTCACTATCCCTGCTTACATTTAGATATTTCCGATTTAAATGATATTATACAACTTTAATGATTTTATAATCAAATACAATCAATTACCTTTCTTTTGAAAAACCTTTTAAAGTATACACAGATAGATATTTTCAAACATTGCAAAAAATAAAGCGAAATGTTTAACATATATTAATTTTTCAGCACAAAATTTTGTGTTTGCAAAGGGGAATATTAAAAAGCTCACTTAGTGCAAATGGTTAAGGCGTTACCTTACGGAGTACGAGCACGGGTTAGCCGTGAAGGTCGTGGGCTCGATTCCCGGAAGAAGTCTGATGAGGAGAAGTGGTGATCTACACAGTAGCTACAACTTCTACCCTTGTTGTTTTTTCTAAAATTTGAAAACATTTTTCTGTTTACATTTAGATATTTGTCTAGTAGGGCGCGAATTAGATCGAGGCGTCATCTTGTCTCAATTTTGACAACCGCCGTCGCGACAAGTGTCGTAACTGACCGAAGCGTCTGCGGAGCCACAGCCTGGAGAGCCTGCTTCTAAAGATAGAAGGGAACTGCCGAGGCCTAGTCTCCTATATTCCTACTACCCGTGGCGACCTTGCTTCATTGGTTGGCGGTTGTACAAGCTTACCTGTACAATGTTTTACACTGAGGAAGATCGATTAAATAGCAAGGAATTTGCTGAAAAAATCATCTTCCGCCGCCAGGCATAAAACGAGGGTCACTGCTCTTGCTGCCATCAACACCGCTGCTTAAATCCATTTTACTTTCCTCTTCAACCAACAATAGTTGCCAGTTTCCATTCTGATTCAACTCTGGCGTGTTGAATTGTGAAAAAAAAAATATTTTGTCCAATATGAGAAGCATATTGCGAACGTTATAAAAACCATTTATTAATTTATTGGATTGGTAAACGATGTGCTTCCGAGTGAAACTTGCAAATCTGTTATTGACCGACCATTATACTCATGGAAAATAACAACACATTGAACAATAAAGAGACTTTTTATTACCTATACTGAGCGCTTAGAAGGATATTAACAAACAACTGATTCGGCATTAGGTAAAGTTAAAAGATAAAGGAAAGTACATATGTATGTACATTTCATTTATATGTACACGAACCTGTAGTGCGTGTGAGTTGTTGTGATACTGTTTGCTGCTACAGATGTTGTGACCTAAGTATGTAGTACAAATGTCATCTCACGCATATTGAATCAATATTTTAATTAAAAATATACATTTTGTTAGGAAATGGCTCGTTCTGTATAATAAACGCATTTAGTTCCCATTGTGATTGGCAATGCAGCTGTGGTTGAGAATTATTAAGCCACGATACACGCCGTATTCTTATTGGCTTGCCTTCGAACCAGTATCGAAGGTAAATCAAACGCTCAGTTTTCAGTATTTTTAATGTACCATGTTTATATTATATTTAATCCAGCAACCTTACAATCACAATTGCATTTTGTGTACCTTTTCAAAGGGGCATTGAAGACTTATCGAAATATGCAGCTAAAAAAATTAATTATAGCCACGTTTTTCATAGCGCACAGGTATTGGTTGACGTGAGGGTGGGAAGTGTAGCGATTTCTTATAGCGCACCCACAAGGTACATATAGGTCTTACGATTTGTCAAATCACTTTCACCAAACGAAATCAACTCAAGTAAAACCGAGAAATCTTTCAGTGCCCAAGAACGTAAAATCTTAGCATGTGGTAGTATGGTTTGTATGCCTGTTATTTATTTCGTTATAGTCGTTTCTAAAGTTTTGCCACCGATCCAAGGTTGATTAGGCTACAGTCTCATCATCGCATCACATCAGTCGCATCAGAGTAACTATTGGTGCTGGCTACCCGAGAGGATCGAGTAGTGGCGATGGCTGACATTATCGCTCATTTTGTAGGGACGCCACGTTCTTCCATAGGCTTTGCTGTGAAATAAAAATGGTTGGAGTGAGCGTTCGACCTTATACCAAGCGCCGTTACTGAGCTACTATCCTCAAATTTCAGGAAATTCTCGTTTAGCGGGTGTGACTTCTGTATGCCCTTCAAAATCTGGTCAGAATTGGCAGTCCATTTCCTCAATAGAAAGCGAGCGGATTTTTATACTTGCGATATCTCATTTCGGGCTTTTATCGCCGAATCCATAGAATGTCCACCGACTAGTATGTCGTCCACGTACATATGTATTCGCATTTCAACAAGATGTGAGCAAGAATTCTATATATCATCAGCTACTTGATGCCGAGTTCTTATAGCGAAGTATGGGGCACAGTTAATGCCGAAGGTGGCCGTCCTTAATTTATAACTATATGTAGATTGATTGGTTATTTCGGGCTAGTGCCAAAAACTATGCGCCAAAACTAAATTTCAGAATGCTTGCCGCGTCGTTAAGCTTATATTAGATGATACCAGTACCACAGTTTGTAAGTAAACTAGAGGGTAAATTGGTGACCGCAAATGAATCGAGCATGATTCTTTAACCTGCGTAGATCTGGAGTTTTTGATGCCCGAAATTTGGGCATGCAACTTTGATGACGGCAGGTTGATTCTACGTTTGAATTTATCCGTGTTGAAGAAACACCCAGACCCAGAATAAATCAGTGCTCTGGCAGAAAAGTCAATATCATTGAAATGTATGTTTACCTGAGCACTCCCTAACAGCACACCATTATTTGTGTTGGCATAATACGAGTTGACTTTTTTAACTGGCTTATTATTTGTACTTTCAGAGTTATTATTATTATTACTTGTACTTTCAGAATCGCTTGACGTGAAGTGGAAGCGATATCACCCGACGCGTTCGGATTTTCTCTAAGAGGTGTTGCATTTGGCTGAAGTGTCTGCTAGTGGAGCAACGTATGTAGCCGTATATCCGGCGGAGAGACAAGACAAACAACTGTTATTGCTCTTGGCATATTCTATTCGATAAGCAGGTGTGAACTTGCGGAATTTAGGACAGCTGAGCAGTTTGTGCACATTTGATTGGCCCATTCTACATGTGAACTTGGCTACGCTTTCGGAATTTGGGACAGCTAAGCAGTTTGCGCACATTTGATTGGCACATTCTACATGTGAACTTGGCTACGCTTGGATGGAAAGCGCCAAGTCTATGGGGCGGCTCTCCTGCGTATCCATGCTCAATGTTCTTTGTTCAATGAATTTGGTGTTTTGCGACTTTGGCGCTTTAACCTGTCTTACACCCTTTAAGCCTGACACTTTTTCCAAGTTTGAAATCTGTTTGAGAGGACCTTATCCATATACTCCCATTTGGATAAGTAACAATTGCATCCCACTTAGAAGTGGCAATTTGATGACTCTGAGGAGATGACAAGCAATTATTAATATCGCGCTGCATTATCTTTAAGGAACTACCGCACTCGTTCTATACAGAACTAAGATTGAACAATAGTTTTAATTGTGTCAACGAGGATACGTCTGCTCTAGTACCTGGCACACAAATTCTGCCAAACTGTATTTAAATCTTCATTGGGTAAGGGACACTTTTTCACAATATCTTTTGCCTCACCCATCGTTTGCCCTGTTTCTCAACAGTGGCGAGGCGCTTATTTAATATATAAGTATGTGACAGTAATTATTTCTCGAAAGGTTGGCCAGGACAGATAGTCTCCTTTAAAAATATATGTATTGCACAGAGGTAGATGGATATGTTTCTTGTTTATGTCTTAGACATCCCTTCTGAACTTATGAGTTCATCATAGGCAGCTTTAGTTTTCCCCCATAGCGATTTTAACTCCTCTTGCTCTATAGTATGAGAGTTTTTTGTGCTCTGACGTGGGATTATAGTCAGATTCAAATTCACCTACTGAATATGAATATTATAATAAACTTTGTTCAAAATACCCATCAATCCCCAATTAGCCACACAGCAAAAATCATTCCAATATTGAATAAAAACAGTATCTATATACTTAAATAAAAATGTTGGCGTTTTCTTTGTGGCAAGTTGACTCAAAAACTGATGAACGGATTTCAACCAAATTTGGGCGGCATATTCCCTGGGCACGTGGCACGGATGTAAGGAATATTCAGGAAACAATATTTTTAAACCGAGTTTGATGAAAATATGAACATATGCCTCTGGTGTGACGAGAAGTGTTTTTGGAAAAATGGATTCGCTAGGTGGTGCTAAATTCGAGTGTAATAATGTAATCGTTTTATCGTTACAATTTGGCTCAAAAACCGATGAACGGATTTCAATCAAACTTGAACACTATATACCTGAGATCCGTGCCACGGACATAGGCTTTATTTAAATCCGCTAGGTGGCGCATGAGTCGAGATATTCAGAAAATCTGTATTTGTAATTCTATATCGAGGATATTAGAAACTTACGATGCTGATGCAATAAAAATACTTTTATGGAAAATGAATGCATTAGGTGGCGCTTTGGACGAGTAATTCAGAAAATCAATATTTATAATATGTATGATGAAATTAAAAAAGTGTTACGAGAGTGCAACCAAAACTACTTTTATCAAAATTGGTTTCGCAGCTGGCGCTAGAATAGATGCGATTTCATCCCGTGTTGATGAAAATAGAAACGCAATGTGGGTGCGACGGGAAGGACTTTTACTAATAATGGATCCGATAGATGACTACATGGCTGCTGGTGCGATTAGAAACGCCTACATAGTCGCACGTCGATGACAATGACAACATAAATTAATGTACGTTATGTGTATATTATATTTGAAAAAAAAAATTGTATAAATCTCCATTCATTTCCAGAAACTCCTTATTTATGATTCAATTTAGCCCAAATTTAATAAGATTCATCAATAAAAAACAATACAGGCCTATTCTGTCATATATAATTTTAAGAACGTTTGCAGTATTTCGGAAGACAATTGTAAAGACAGATTGAAAGACTTTTTGTGTTCTAGCACCATCATCTTACGCAAAAAGCTCTATTTTGAACACTCATGGGGAAAAGCTTTTATGCTTATAATTATCGTGATGCATATTTTAAGCATATTTTTTTAGCTTACGAGTGCACATCCGCAATTCACTGATCATACACAATAGGCAATATCAGCCGTGTTGGTTGCCCGTGACTGTCATTCCGTTAATCCAAGGTTCGACGCCTTGGGCATGCGAAAGCAAATAGCAGATGTATTTATTTATTTCAGTTTCTGCCACTAGCTGGTGTTTATTTTACACATTTTACTTTAAGTTTGCATCCTTAAAATTTTGTTGAAAATGTGTTTATTTTCATTTTATTTTCATTTTCATTTATTGATAAAAAATTATTAGTACAATAATTTACCGCAGATTTCCTGTTTTTAGCGGCTAGTATCAGCTAGTTTTTGTATAAAAATTGTAATTATCAATTTATTTAGTTTGCAGGTGTTATGTTGTTTTAGCCTTATACATATGTTTGGAAAGCAGTGTAATTTACTGAGCTCGAGCCTCCAACCATACCGCTGTTAAGTACGACGTCGCCCCTATGTGCTTAACAGCGTGGTCGGTATTGTCTCACAAATCTATAAGTCTTTTGTACTAGTTATAGGGATAATGAGAAAGCAAAACGATTTCCACACGGTTAGCGTGGCTGAGTGACTGCGTGCTCGCCTAGTAACTCCGTGTACCATGGTTCAAACGCTGGCAAAGTCTAGAGAGAAAGAAGTCTGATGAGGAGATTTGGTGATCTCCGAAATGGCAGCTATCACTCTACTACTTTGAAAAATCGTTGTTTTTGCAATCATTCCCTAAATAAAAATCTGGCCTCGAACTCAATAAATTACACTCATTTTGCAGATGTTAAAATTTTAGATTTTCTAAAACGCTAAATAACGCTACCCAACTTTTTGAATAATTTAAATATAATAAAAGGTGTACAGTTTGTGTAAAGTGTGCTTAATAGTAATTATCAATTTATTTAATTTGCAGTTGTTAAAATCATAAATTTTCTAAAACGTTTATGTAAAGTGTGCTAATTTAACAAAAAAAATCCAAAGTGAACTTGTGAGAAAGTGCACAAGGCAGTGCCCACCTTAAAGGTGTTGCAGTATTGATGGAAATCACTTGCAAATATGAATATGAAAAACACTGTTTGTGAAACTATTGCAATATGAAGCAAAGGAAACTGAACCGAAAGCCAATATAATGCAAGTCTTTGCAAGTTTTTGGTTCTAATATTTAATGGTGCCGTTGTTGTAAATAAAAATCTGAAACAAACACCAGCAATTACAGTTATCACAACAGAGCGCGGTAGTTTTGCGGTTATGTCCGGTCGAGGACAGACGGAATTCACTTTCTGGCAAGTTCACCCGCATATTTTTGCACACAAGATATAGAACTTTTGGGCACAACTTTTCAAGTGCACTTGAAAGTTTAACCACGTGGCTTTAAAGTGTTTTGAATGGCTTGTGTTGTGTTGATCCAGGTTCTGCGGCAAATTGTACTGCAAGTTTCGAGCAAGGTTCTGTGGCAAATTGTGTTGCAGGTATTATTTCAAATCGTGCTGCAGATGCTGTTGCGAATTATGTGGCAGGTTTTGTGCCAAATTGTGTTGCAGGTGCTGTTGCAAATTATGTTGCTGGTGTTGTGGCAAGTTTCCGCTTGGTAGTGGAATGTATTATGTTAGACTGTGGATCAGTTTCTCGGCTCAGGAAAAGGAGCTGATGCTCGCTTGTCTCCTAGAAAAACCGAAGTGGCCGAGGTTCAGCATTTGAAGTCACGTTGCTAAAGTGTGGAGGGGCAAGCTCATTAGGGCCTTGATAGTAAACTTTAGAGCTTGTGTGGATTTTTGTCACATTCCCATGCTTTGGAGATAAGTTAGGGTAGTTTTCACTCACAAACCGGGAAAAGATGATTACGCACTATCAAAAAACTTCAGGCCAATCAGCCTGACATCTTTCATGCTGGAGCGCACTGTCAAATCAATGTACACAATGGGAGTTTTTGCTTCTGCGGAGGAGGTTTTAACAATACTATCTTCGATGTTATAAGCTCAGCGTCGAATAAACAGTTGTAAGGTAGATTCACTCCATGTTATCTAGAAGATTGCTGACTGTAGAGTGGAAAGATGTTCTTTGCACAGTGGCAGAAGTAGGAAATGATGCCCACAGGGCGGTGTACTTTCCCCTCCCTTATGGTGTTTGGTAGTTGACTCCCTTTTAACGGAAATGCAACACTTCGTTCATATCCAAGCTTACGCGGGCGAAGTTTTTGCGTTAACACCAGCCAAATTTCTCCGGAAGATAAGATTGTTGCATGGTGCACTACGAAAGGTCTTGCTATCAATCCAGCAACCTAGGTATTGTTTACAATGAAAATAAAATTTAAAGGTCTCCATCTTCTGGTGCTTAGGGGCGTGAACTTAAGACTTTCCGAGGAAGTGAAATATCTGGGTGTAATCGATGATAGAAAAATTCCATGGAAAGCTCATGTCGAGCATTGGAAATTTGGGGGCAGAATCGAATAACCTTTAGTAAGATTTGCGGTCTGAGACCAGCTCGGTACTTTGGCTCTAATCAGACCAATCATCACGTATTCTGCTGTAGTAAAGCATTGCGGGTGCCACGAGCACATCATCAGGAGCTGCTCTGAATGCTTTATTGGACTTGCTACCCTAGAATTTAATGATCGAAGAGGTATAGAATCTTTTGGATTGTGAAACGACGATGAGAACTCCTGACACAGGAAGTTGTTTGGAAGGTTGTCAGAGCAATACCCTTTGTGTTTAGGCCTGAGAGTCTTCTTTCGTAGAAAGTGTACCGTAAGTTTCCTACAAGAAAACATTGGAGCTATCCATGTACTGTCCTGGGAGGCTAGACAAAAAACGTTCTACACTGACGGTTCCAAGACAGAAAATGGATTTCATCTATGAACTTTTCTTCCTAATTTACAATGGATAATTTTTGAAAGGTGGCGTGGATATCAAAACAAAGAATGACAGCCTAGAAAGTAAGTTGAGGCTGAACTCTGATGGGAAATTAAATAAGCTTGAATTCATGTGGGTGCCGGGACACTGTGGCTAACTGCCACATACCACTATGCATCAGATCCGTTGGGGCAATGCCAGTGCCTGCAAAACAAACAAGTTCTTCCTGACTTCGAGCCCTGGTTGGGTGGATTTTAGGATACAATCCATGATGGCAACACATGTTCACTATAGGCATCGTCCGGAGTGTTTTACGTGGGTACCTGCCGACGACGGCCTAACTCCACGGCGCTCAAAAGCACAACGGATCAAGTTAATGCGTTGATCAGCGCCCCAAGATGCGCAAGCACTCTCGGAACCAATTGGCAGTGTGGAATAGACACACTAACCACCTTGGTAGGGTTCGAGGCCTATCTAACACTTCTGCCGTACTATGGGTCCGGCACCCGGTTGCGATGCAACTCCACATTGAACTTTGACACAAGGTCAAGCTCTACCCGCATTTGGGTATTGAACCACAGCCACCACGATACTTCCCTAGGAGCCGTACCCAACGAACAGGCAAGAGCGAACTCTTGGGGCTCCTGTTCCCCGTGGTACCAGATTTAAGTCTCCGGTCGGATTTCGTGGCCGAGGCCACTACCAGTTGAGCTTTCATACAGCTCCGGACTGGTGGCCTGGGGCTGAACCCCATACACCTCGTACCAATTCACTCAGCCTATCACCAATTTCACGACCATATTCATTCACACACACACTCATACCCTTCTCCAACTACTCCAATAATCGTCTTCGCCGCTTGAATACCTCCCTCGCATATGCATCCAACCTATCGGCAGTCTGACGAGTGTGCAACACACCACTAACATTCAATCTTCCGTTCGTCCGACTGATGCCCATTACCCCCAGATCCCTAATGTCTGAGTACATCGGGCAATCCGCTATGATGTGGACCCAGTCCTCACTTTGGGCCCCACATGAACATTCCTCCGACGCGGCCAGGTGCCTATCATGCAAAAATGCATTAAGAGGCCCGTGACCGGTCAGGAGAAAGCCTAGGCTGAGGGAAAATCCAAAGTCAGGATTCTGGGTCACAAACGAAACATCCCGAATGTACTCGTATGCCACCCGACCATGAGGATAGTTGTCCCAACGGTCCTGCCACTTCTGCACAACGCACTCGGCTAGGAGCCTACGGCTCTCTAGATACCCGCCCTGCACATCAGCGTCAGAAATCCACTCATCACGCAGCAACGGTAACCTCATCCCCCTTCTCAACCGGAAGGCAACAGCAAGCTGTATAACCACCATCATCGATTACATGATGTGTACATGTTGCCTGGAGGACAAGGATAGCACAGAGCATTTAATCTGTATCTATGCTGGCCTTCAGCGCCATGATCAACTATGCCTTAGTAAGTAAAGTAAAGTAAAAGAATGCTTTTCTTTTGATATACACTTACAATTTAAACCCCTTTAAATTGGCTTACAAAAGTTCAATTTTCTAAAAAGATTGCAAAATTTGAGTTCATTTGCCTTTAAATATTTCTAAAAAAAGAAAAATTAATTTATCATTAAAAGCAAAGAGATCGAATTACTTTTAATTAAAAAATAATGGAACTACCTGTTTTAAATACACTAACAACCGTTTAAACTTTTTTACAAAAATTTGATTGTTTTAAAAACTTTGAAACATTTGAAAACATTTTCCATGCTTACATTTAGATATTTTCAAAATTGCAAAATTTATAGGAAAATGTTTAAAGATTTTAATGATTTTATAAACGAAAGAAAAGTAACCAAGTTATATTTCTATTGAAATATATTAACAATTAATAAATTTTAAGTAGTTTACAAAAATTAAATTTTCTAAAAAATTGGTAAAATTTGATTACGTTTTCCAGTTTAAAATTAGTTATTTTTAAAAGTTCAAAATTTATAAAAAGATGTGACCAGTTTCAGCGATTTATTATCAAAAGCAAAGTAGACGAATTACCCTTATTTTAAAAAGTAATAAAACTAAATTTTTTTGATATAGCTAAACATAATTTGTAATATTTACAATTTTTTTCATTAAAAAGTAATCGAACTACTTATCTTTTTATATACACTAACAATTAAAAACCTATTAAAATGGCTTACGTAAATTCAATTTTCTCCATACTTTGCGAAATTTGATTATGGTTTCCTCGTTTTCTTACTTACTTAAATAAGCGCTTAAGCGATTTTGGCCGAGTCCATCAAATTCCGCCAGTCACTCTTTCTTCCTGCTAACTGACGGCAATTGGGAATACCAAGTGAATCAAATAGTTTTCACTTGGTCTTTCCAACGCAGAGGAGGCCGCCATCTTCCTCTACCCCCGCCAGCTGGTACTTTCATGCCTGGAGCATTTCTGTATTTTAATTCGCTGGGCTATGTCTATGTCGCGGTAAAGCTCATATAGCCCAACATTCCATCGGCGCCACTTTTTATATCATTGGTGCCACTATGATAAAATTGCCAATGCGCGTTTTTTAAGTTATTTTTGGGTGCTTCGCCTTTCCACTTAACCGTTGAGAAAGGCAATAGGTGCGTTAATAATAAAAACATATATAAAGTTACCATGTGACAACTCTCTCAAAACCATGGGTATGCACCTTGTCCTTTTTTTGCGTGTAATTTTGCCTTTTAACAAAGGCAACAAACCTCTATATGCTATAATCCTTCTCTTCACCGCTCAGTTTGGAATCCATATTTAAATAATTCACATAACTCGTGCATATTTTAATTAAATTCGAATTTTCTATCAGGTGGCAACCCTCTTCAAAATGATGCTAACTAGTAATATTTTATATACTTGTATATAATTTAACAAAATTTATATGTTTGAACCGTCTCCTCACCAAGACGAACCATTTGACACTCAAATTTTAATATTTCATATAACTCGTGTATGTTTTAATTGAATTCGACCTTTCAAATAGGTCGCAGCTCTCATAAAAGTTAGCTATGAACCTTATTTCCGGGAAGAACCGATTTACAGCTATATTTAAATCACCATATTTATATATTTATATTTATACAAATTTTTTTTAAATTAGATTTTTCAAACAGTTGCAACACTTTCCCAAGCATAAAATATACTTTACGACTTATTCTCGTCCCCACCAAATATACGTATGAAATTTTATAAAAATCGGTCTAGCCGGTTCTGAGGACCTCGATCAGAAACACCGTGACACGAAATTTTTATTTATAATATAGTAGATCTAAATCGTAAATCAACAAAAAATGAAATGAAAATATGTATCAAAAAAAAAAAAAAAAAAAAAAAAAAAGAAAATAATAATTATACATCACAAATTAACAACAACCAAAATAGAAATTTTTCTTTTATTTTTGGCATACAACCCAGCGTATTTCTGCCATGAAAAAACTTTTCACAAAAAAACATTCCCCGTTCGGAGTCGGCGTCAAACTGTAGGTCCCTCAATTTGTGTTAAAGCATCAAAACGCCCACCACAAATTGTAGGAGAAGTTCGGCCAAACCCGCTTAAGCGGTTATATCCCAATTAAGTAAGTAATTCAGCATAACGAAAAAATTTTAATGTTAAAAAAAAATTTAAAATGTAGAGATAAATGCAATAACATACTGTATTTTACAAAAGAATAGAGAAGAAGTACCAGCCAAGTACTTAATTTATCAATTAAAATCATGCGAATCTGATGAGAATAAATTTTCTTATTTCAAACATATCTAATTAGTTTATTTATTGTAGACCTACTTCACGTGCACATAAATATATCTTCAAAAGTTTCAGTTCATTTTATTGGCCGAGGGCCGTTTTCTCGACTGCGTGCTAAAATTCATTTCGTCTTTAAACGTGTTTTCGTTTTCTCAAGTGTCTGCTATGTTTATTCCGCTATCAAATTTAAGACGCAGTCAATTCTCCGGTTAGAATTTTGCCGCTTTAACTTGGTAACATTTGCTCGTTTGAGGTGTTTGATTATAACGGCCTCTTCGGAAGTTCACTTTTTACATAAGTATATCTTGTTGTGTATCTGCACATGCATGTTTTTTACTTAAAAATATATGAAACACAAGAAAACTTCCTGGTTTTATTTATTTTTAAACAGCTGATTTTGGCTTTTTATTTTGTCTTCTTCTCCGATGCTGTCATGTATTCTCTACCGTTAAATAAATATTTAAACGGTTGTTGAGAAAACGAGATCGAATTTATCGTGTCGACAAATTTAACTTCCTGTTTCATGATTTCCACATTAACAACTGTCGAGAAAACGGGCCCAAATTGTATGCAAAATTTGCATAAATGTTACTTCGTTGACGTATTCACGTGCAGCAGAACTAACATCGAAAACTCAGCTCGAAATATGCGTATGTCAGTAGAGTCAGGAATGCCTGGGAAGAACGGGCGGGGAACTGAAAGCGTTTAAAATCAAATGGCATGTCGGTTGAAATGATAGGGATTCAGGGAGTAGAACATCCATAATATTGGGCATAAATTTTTTAAATCAAGCCTCGTTGCATTCTATAATTTAGCTGGATTTATATTTCGGAGAATATGGAGACACCAATTTTGAGTGGGAATATGTGTAATGGCATCCCTGATAGATCTAACGAACTCAATGATTTAAATGGATAGACAATAATCTCATCTGAACTCATAACGCTGTTCACTGATATCTGGGTCGTAAACGTCTTGCGCTTGATAGATCTTGACCGGCATTGCACGTAAAGGCCTGCGCATCAGACGCGGTACAGAGTAGTATAATCCCGTACGATGTTCTCTAACGATACACGCAAAGGCACTCACACAGGAGCGGTGCTGCACAGTACGGTAGACATAAAACGTTGTTGCCATATAACTCATTTATAGAAATGATGAGCAGTACGAGTTTGAATAAATCGGCGTCATTACTAGTTTCAACGCATTTATCTTGTGCTTTTTATATTTTTACGATGGTTACATCCATTCCATTTTTGGCAAAAGTTTTCTTGTGTAAAAATATTTTTAACTTCGAATTTCAATTTTTAAATGAATTTCAAACTCTATGTAGGCGGCCGCTGTAGCGGAGTGGGTCCTGGGTTCAAATCATGGTTCGGGCAAGTAACATCAACGATTATAGAAACAGTTTTTTCTAATAACGCTCGCCCCTCAGCAGGCAATGCAAACCTCATTTGCCTTTCGGGGTCGGCGAAAAATGTAGGCCCCTCAATATAAAGCGCACACTACAAATTGTAGGAGAAGTTCGGCCAAACATCCAGCTATGATGTATGTCAAATTATTATTATTATTATAATAGGCCGAGTTCCACGTACAATACATACAAAGTCACTAAAAAACTTTGCTGCTTTGTTTCGGTTTCAGCATAACATAAATTATTGCTGCGCCATGTGCTTGATTCATACGCATCAAAAACGTATGAAAAAAATTGGAATACGATACTTTGCATATAGAAGCATATTGCATCTGCAAAGCCTCATGTATTTTTTTCGAATTCTATCAAGGAATATAACAGATAAACGGTTGAATGTATTTATTAATTCTCATATCAGTAATTCAGAATGTTGAGACTTATAGCGTTTTCTTTTCTCGAAATAATATTTAATTTATTCTGCCAAAATTACGACTGCTGCATAGGGTTGAATATCGCAGGGCTGAACGCGCATGATCACAGTTTTGCTATGCTACATGTACAGACATGTTTTCAGATTCTACTGCTACCCTGCCTTCCATGTCATTGTCACTAATATTTTCCGATAGCGATGCAAACTTGTTTGTTTGTGAATGAAATATTTCAACTCACCTTAAGGACAGCCTTCCAACGACAAGTTCACAAAATTGCTCTGGCCTCCGGCGGATCAATTTCATTCTCGAAGCACCGAGCATAACATAACAACATTCTTGGAACACGAAAAACTTCAAACAAAGTCGTAAATTCTCTAGTTGGACACGTCAACGTCACTGCTAAAGTATTTTTCCGACTGACGCGCATGCATTTTGCCCAGAGTTTTCTAAACGACTAGGGAAGTATCTGGTGACATTCGATGGTGGGATGATCTTTCCTATAGTTTACATGTGAAAGTGCCTTAACGCTAAGAAAACACGCTGAAAAGAGTAGTGGGCTCGGTTGGCGGCTATTATGCCGACTCTTATTACATTAATTTGCCAGTTTTTGCCTCTCGTCATCAACGAGACGAGGCTACTGTCATTCCTGGAATTCTTTATGTTCGTAAGCCTGATACTTTGGGGCCAGTTAAACAAACTTATGAAGGAAAGCTTTTCAATAGAGAACTTCGGTGTCAGAAGCAACGTTGCCTTAGAAGTGGAATGTAATCAACGCGCCAGAAACATATTAGCCGAAAGCACAAGAAACCTCGGCCAGATGTATGAAGTTAGGTTGCTTTAGCGAGAAGAGAGGGTCAATCTTCCGCCAAGCTACGCAATGGCCAAGCAACGCTTGCTCACATGAAGAGAGATTTAGAATTTGCCGACAGTTATATACGAGAAATCGCGAAGTACGTGCACAAGGGATACGCAAAAGAGCTAACGCCTGCTGAAGCCAACAGGCCCGATGCCATGGTACCTTCCACATTTTGGTGGCAGCAATCATCACAAGGCGCAGAAACTGGCCATTGTCTGCAGTCACAAATGGCGTTTCATTTAATGCAGCTTTGTTAAAAACTCCAGAGCAGGCGCAGCCACAAGTCACCATCATAAACAAGTTTCGTCAGGGAGTCATCGCAGTAGCTGGTGATACTTTCGCGGGTGCGAATTCGTGATGCTGATCAAGACGCACAACGATTTCTTTGGCGTGATGGTGACACGAAAGAGCCGAATCGTGTGTACAAGATAACAACGCCCCACATAACGGCCATTTGTTCGCCGTGTTATGCACATCAAAAACCTAAACGCCGCCAAGTCTCAGTCCACAATGCTCAGAGGCTCACGTGACGTCAATGAAGCTGTTGATGTCATAAATTAAGCCATCAAAATCAACGTCACCGCCGGCTTCAAACTTCGTAACTTCATATCGAACGACAAATGGGTACAACAACAACTGAATGCTGAATGCGGATCTACTGATAAATCAATCGTGAGTATGGAGCACCAAGCAACGATGGGCTGTCCTGGAACACCGCCAACGACGGGCTCGAATTCCATTTAAATTTCATGAAAGTGCACATGGGACCTCCAACCAAACGAGAATTGTTCGGAATAGTTGTGTCAACGTATGATCCATTTGGCATTTCAGCAAATGCAACTATATGCTTAAAGTTGCTGGTTGAAGAGCTGTGAAAACTTGGTGTGCAGTGGAATGACGCGATTCCGAGCGAATGATCAGAACGCTGGTTCAAGTGGTGGGAAAACGTTCATTCAATCAAACGCCTCTGGGTGCCACGGTGTTACTCCGCCATGCTTTCAGTTGCCGATGATATACAGCTGCGTATCTTTGTGGACGCCAGTGCCTCTGCATATGATGCTGTCGCCTACCTAAGTATTAAAAATCGCCATAGAGTCGACGTTGCCATGGTAGTTATACGCCAAGGCAAGGTACCACGCCTTGAACTTCAAGCTGCAGTCTTGAGCTGCCGTCTTGGAGAGACCCTCGAGAGCTGCCACGATTTACGAGTGAATAGCACGACATTTTAGAGCGATTCCAAACTGTCATACTTTGGGTTCGATCTGCAAGCAGGATCTACAAACAGTTAGTGTCATTTCGAGTAGCCGAAATATTAAGCACGACATCCGTAGACTAATGGCGCTGGATTCGTTCGACTGTAGCAATACGTCGAGGGGGTTGGCAGGACCAGAGTTCCTCTACGAAGACGAATCGAGCTGGCCACAGGAGATCCCAAAGCTGACGTCAGATGAGTGCGCATTAGAATAAACTGCGAAGCGCGTCCCCATCCTTAGCAAAGGGGAGTAACCAATCAGTTTTTCTTATTTTTCGTCATTTTTTAAGGTCATACGAGTCGCTACCTGGATGCTACGGTTTTTTCATAAAGCAAAATTCCACGGTCACAGAAGTAGAGAAATGAGCTCTTCTGAACTCGAAGCCGCCGAAAGTAAAATAATTCTTCGCGTTCAACTCGAGTCATTTGCAGAAGAAATCCACGTAATCAACGAAAGCAAGTGTCTGCCAAAGTCGAGCGCCTTATATCAGCTAACTCCTTTTATAGACGAAGATGGTTTGCTGAAACTCAACGTGAGAATTGACGCAGCTTATTGCCCACCGATAACAGCCAGACGTTCTGTTATTTTACCACAAAACCACTATGTGACACGTCTCGTGGCGAAGAAATATCACTACCAGCTACACCATCAAAACGACAGTCTAACAATTAACCAAATGAGACATAAATTTTGGGTGTCTCGTGTGCGGGCGCTACTCAAATCAGTCAAGGGACAGTGTACTGTGTGTGTTTATAACAATGCGAAGCCAGCCGTTCCGCTTATGAGCTAGCTGCCGATAGACCGTCTCACACCATATGTTCGTCCATTCTCCTATGCTGGAGTCGATTATTGTGGACCATTATCTGTCATTATCGGCCGCATGAGAGAAAAGCAATGGGTCGGATTATTTACATGCTTATCGACTAGAGTAGCACATTTATAAATTGCTGATGATCTCTCGACCGATTCAATTATTATGTGTTTGCGCAACTTCATCAACCGCAGAGGAGTACCAGTTAGAATGCGAAGCGATAATGGATTGAATTTTGTGGGTGCCCAAAAGGAGCTTACGGCAGAAGAACGCGTGTTCGATTTTAACGGGTTAAATAGTGAGTTAGCCCGCCGCAACATCGAATGGGTCTTCAATTGCCCTGCCAACTCGTCAGCAGGCGGCTGCTGGGAACGCCTTGTACAGTGCATACAGCGACTGTTGCAGATGGTATTGCATTAAGAAGCCTTGCTTGAAACGAAAAACATTGTTAACAGCGTCCACTAGCCGAGTTAGCCGTATCGCTGCAGGACGAAGAGCCATTGACGCCAAACCATTTCCTACTGGGATACATAAATTTAACGCAAACGCCTAGCTTAGTTGAAGAAAAAGTATGCCTGCAATGGCGCATCGCACAAAATGTTGTGGAAGAGGTGGACCGTCGAGTATTTGTCGCAACTGCTTATACGCTGTATGTGAAGAGAAAAGGCAACGCCTCCGCAACCTGGTCAATTAGTCATTATACGCAATTCTACCCGCCGGAGAAGCCAGTGGGAGCGTACAGGGTAATTATCCGTCAAAAGAACAACGGATAACAGAATATAAATGGAGTGACATAGTTCGCATGACTCAAACAGCGATACAAAACTAGCTTTGTGCAGATTCTTATGTTGTTAGCGAATGCTTGAACTCACCATTCGTGTGATG
Source organism: Anomoia purmunda (assembly GCA_951828415.1). Taxonomy (NCBI): domain Eukaryota; kingdom Metazoa; phylum Arthropoda; class Insecta; order Diptera; family Tephritidae; genus Anomoia; species Anomoia purmunda. The sequence goes on along the minus strand of OX639998.1, from coordinate 22,979,750 downwards.
TAAATTAACATATCATTACATAACTCATCGTTCCATCGTCTGCAGTACTCGCCATCCAAAAATCTTTCGGAAAATCCTTCTTTCGAACACTTAGTTGTCAGCGTCAATGCTTCTGTGCCATTCAATAGCCCGGCCATGAATCATGATGAGAGACTTATGTGCTGATTATGTCGTAAGAATATCTGAACACATATATGGGACAGAATACGATGACCAGGAAGGCCGAATGTATGGCAGTCGCATACAACCCTGCAATCGCAGGAACGTTCACCGGGAAATGACAAAAGCGGTCGTTGGAAAATTCTGTCGGATAAGTCGGGAAAAGTTGTAAGGCCGTCAATTGTTGTTAAGCTAACCGAGCGCCATACGGTTGCAATTAATTTAATCTTATCATTTTAACTACTTTTAACTTACTTAAACTGTTTCACTTTTAATAGTTATAAATAAACTTATTATTTCTCTTTGCATAGTCGTTAAAAATAAAAATAAAAAAATTAGCATTGAAGTTATTAGTTTTCCAAATATTACTTTTATTTCTGGGTGGTTGAGCATACTCTACTAGTAACAAAATTACCAAGAGGTCGTTGAACGGGGGTTTCGTTAAAGCTTTTAAATGGTTTAAAAGAAAATATACGATTTTTATGTTAAGTATTGCTTCTCTCAGTTTTAGAGAGATCTGACTGAAATTTGATAATCAGATAAACTTGTATGCTGTATTAATCATTTGTCGGAACCGGTTTTGCGTGAGGCGTTTGGCACTCCTCTTACTCATAACGAATACAAAGTATACAATAATCATCATCATCGGATCGCTAAAACATATAATTTCCATCACTTGATTATTCAGATATGAAGTTTTGTTTTAAAACTCCTTTATTTACTGCGCTATTCTGGTAACTGTCCTTCAACTCCCCTCAGTATTTCGAAAGACAGAAGTCTTTTCCTATTCTGGTAACTATCTTGAAAGTTCTTATCTGTCTTTTCCGTCTTTCGGAAAACGAAAAGAAAGGAGCAGGCCTTAGCGTTGTATTGTTTTCATTTATGCAATTATTTTGAAAGGGATGTATGAAATTTGTAATTTAAACATTATGCTATATCGGAATTAATATTTTTATAAAAATTATTAAAATATCCGCTAAAATCAGAATATCTGAGGTATACACAGTTTCAAGAAACATTTAAGAATGCAAAATTATTTGATTTCGCATGTCCAAGACATCGAACCAGAATAAAAGGAATGGGACGCACGTACACAGCAACTCAGCTGATATGAACAAAACTTCTTGTTTGCTTATTGTGTACGACCGGTCGACCGCGGATGTTTATTAATTTTTAAGCTAAAAAATAAGCCTAAAAATATGCATCTTGATAACTGTAAGCATCAAAGCTTTCCCCCCATGAATGTTCAAAAGAGAGCTTTTTGTGTAAAATTTGTTCCAGAATACAGAAAGTCTTTCAAACTGTCTTACAATTGTCCTTCGAAATACTATAAGCTATCTTAAAGTTATCTTTGCCATAATAGGCCTATTAGACACTTTCGAAAGACAATTATAAAGAGAGTTTGAAAGGCTTTATGTATTGCGTCACACACTTCTTTCACAAAAGCTCCCCTTTAAACATCCATGATCAAAAGCTTTTTTATTTATAGTGATCAAGGTATAAATTTTTACAAGCCTATTCTGGCAAAGATAGTTTACAGTATTTCGAAAGAGAATCGTGAAGACAGTTGGAAAGACTTAATGTGTTCTGGCACAAATATTTTTCACAAAAAGCTCTTCTTTGAACATTCATGGTGGAAAGCTTTTTTCTAATAGTTATCATAGTGCATATTTTTTGGCTGATTGCTCATTCATTCGTCCATTTCAGCTAAGTTGGTTTCCCCCAAAGAACGTAGATCTACTTTACGTACTTAGATCTACGTTCTTTGTACAAGGCGAATTCATATTAGGTGGTGTGTACTCTGTTTTTCCTTTGTGTAATAGTTGCTAAAATTTTAAAAATCGAAAATTAATAAAGTTTAAATAAAATCAATTTACGACTTCACTGAAACGTCGACTGAGCAAAGGCTCCACATCTGCAAAAACTGCTAAAGTTGACGAAGGGACAGTTAAACGAGCTAGAGCAGAGGGTACAGCAACAAACTAAACAGTTGCGGCTGCTAATTGAGAGCGTCTAAAAAAAAATAGTTTAAGTGGAGAGCATACTGTCCAAACGGATTGAGGGGAAGTTTTCCACACTGACTACTGCTGTAGCTGAATCAACTACGTGCAAATTAAGTATTTTGCCCGGCGGCAAAATAAAAAAAATGTTTTTTATTTTATGAGCCTTCGCTCATCTTTATTCACTCAAAGCAGGCTTAGAACTAACTTACAAAGTTTTGGCAAATAATGAGGAAAGGGAAATCAACATATTTCAATGCAACGTGACCGTTGCATTTCGGCAAGTAGTAGACATAGCGTCAGCATTATTTCCACACGCGCAAAGGTGTACCGTGGGAAACAACAGCAAAACTTAGGAATGTTTTGATAAATGCAATGTAGGCAATTTTCCTATGCAAAGCTCGGAATAAATGGTGATATAACTCCCCTCTTTCTTAAATTTGAAACGTCCCGTTTCTTTCCATTTCCTCAGATATTTTTTTAATCTTACTTAACATTTCGTCATACAATTTTTCTTTCATTTCTAATTTTCTTAATTCAAAGATGTCCTTTAATCTATTGATTATTACATAAAATATATATACACTAACAGCAACGGTAAGAAGGGATAAAGCGGAATAGACTATTGGCTGCCTTTTAATTTCTTGTTTAAATGAATTTATAAAATTTATATTCTTAAATTTAAGTTCTTCGTCTGAGCTTTCAAGATATTGGAAAACTTTATAATTATTTAATTTATTGTTTTTCAAGAAATCCAAAATTATTCCCGATGGGTTTTCAAATGTTACATTATCGATCTTGGTTGTGTTTTTGAAAGTTACAAGATAAACTCCGTCTATTTTTTGCTCGTCAACAATGTGCTTTCCTGATATCAATATAGCTCCCTCTTTTATTATATCTAGATCTTTATTCTTTTCTCTTATATTAGTACAATTTCCTTTATTATTATTTAACAAATTTAAAAAGCAAGATGTTTTTTTATTTAATCTTCAAAAATTAGTATTTAGTTCGGGTTTGCAAGTTTCAACATTATAGAAGCTATTTCCGCATTTAACAATTTCTTTTTCAATTAAAAGTCTTCCATCCATTTGAGATATTGATCTGGTTTCATAAAGTTTACAATTTTTTTGAATTAGCGGATATTTTATATGGACTACTATGACATCATTGTTTTGTAAAATCTTAAATTTAGATACATCCATTAAGTCGGTCAGTGTTATCTGTTCATGTTCATGTTTAGTAATTTCATGTACCTCTTTCAAATTAAGTATTGCCGGATTTAGAATGCCTATCTTCGATAAAGTTATTGTCTGAATAATATTTTGCAATTCTGTGGTTATTAGCCTGTTTCTGTATCTGGTTGCTAACGTAATTTGCACGTTGGTCCTCATTTCTTTTAGTGAATGTGTCAAGTCTGTAATAGCTTTAAATATTTCGGAATTTGTGGTCATTTGCCTATTGTTGTTCTCTACAAGTTCGTTTAGTTTCGTATTGATGTTTACCATATCGTCGTGGTCTGGGGCGCCAGATATCCATTTCCATACGGTTCCTATCTCGTTAATACCTCTTTTGTTCCTGAAATTTGTCTTGGTCAATTGCCTGAGTAAAGTGTCAATTAGTTCCAGTTCTAAGTTCATTTCCTTGTATTGCGACTGCAGTGAATTTTCCTCAGTGTTAAAATGATTTCGTTTTCTATTCATTATTTCCCTAGTTTCAATTATTAAATTAGAGAAGAAGGTGAGGTTGGTAAGGTGAAAGATATCCCCATATTTTTCATAGATTATAGCGTCTCCGTTTTGAATCAACACGTAATCTTCTCTTGTATAATCTGTTAGTTCGGTTGATGTGGTTGCAAAGAACGTAAATATGATGAACAGTAGCATTTTCTGAAAAGTATTCAATATGTATTTTCATGGTTTAAGGTTATCTTTATGAATTATCCTATCTCTACTTTGTATCCTAACCTTATTACCTAAATCTTCCTTAATCTTTTGTTTCCTATACCTAGGACCCATTTTGTTTCTTTGACCTATTAATCTTTCATACACTATATCATTTCCTTCATAATTTTTTGTGCCATTGGGTTTGTTTCTTTTTAGCATTTTCTCCTGGGCTTTTTTCAGGAGGATTTCTATATTTTCATGTCTCTTTTTATTATACAGGATCTCGAAAGGTTTTTCATTAGTAACGGAGTGTATCGATTTATTGTATTGTTGAACAGCTCTGTAAATTGCTTCAACATCGCTAATTAAATGGAATTCTTCTTTCATGCATCTGGATATCTCGAGTAGAGTTGAATGGACTCTCTCGACCTGCCCATTTGTGGCACTGTGTCGAGGACTACAGAAATATAGTTCGATTCCTAATCTTTGCATTAAACTTTTAAATTGCTGCGTGGTGAATCCTGGCTCGTTATCTAAAGTGATCTTTTTTGCTTCTGGGAAGTTTATGAGCACTTCCATGATTTTTTCATCAAGTTTAAGTTTGTCCTCAATTTGCTTAATGGCTAAAAATTTTGAATATGAATCAATGCATGTTATGAATTTTAATTTCTGAACATAAAAAATGTCTATATGGATCTGCTCCCCCTCTTTCTTAGGAATTGGAGCCTCTCCAATAGGTACCGTCTGAGGATTTCTGCAGTATTTATTTCTATTACAAATGTCGCAACTCTTAATGAATTGCTTAAATTCTTGTCTCATTTTTGGCCAATAGTACATATCGCAGATTTGTTTGTGATTTTCGATATAGTTCCTATGAGCTCTTGTATGATCTTTTGGTCATCTGTATTGATTATATCCATAGGAAACTTCCTAGTGAAGACAAATTTGTTTATAAAGTTGTCCTTTATTGGCTGTTGGATTTCGTATAAAACTTCTGCTGTGCAATGGATTCCTGTTACTAAATTGGGTTGTAAAAACTCTTTAAAAATTCCTATTAAATTGTCTACTGTGTCATATTCTATTATATGCCTTACTCTATCAAAATTCCTTACAGATTCGTGAATTGTAAAATTTGAATTTTTTCCTAATAAAACTTGTTGTTTAAATTCATTCAATGGCTTCGGCGTTTCTTTTATGGCCTCGTGTAAGGTGCTTTCACACGAATGTTGGGTGTCGTCGGATGATGTAGATTCGGAAAGGTTATTTAAAAATTGTCTGGACAATGCGTCCGCAACGACGTTTGTGGTTCCTGGCTTATATACCATTTTAGGGGAAAATTCTTCTATAAATGAAGTCCATCTCTTAATCTTTGAGTTTGGATTTCTTGTTGAAATTGCAAAAGTAAGTGGTTGATGGTCTGTATGAATTTCTAAGTCAGATACTCCATACAGATAGTTTCTTAATGTCTTTAATGCCCAGACGATAGCATAAATCTCCTTTTCGTTTGTGGCATAATTTGACTCTGTGCTGTTTAAGGTTTTTGAAATGAAGGTGATTGGTTTTCCTTCTTGCTGTAGAACCGCGCCTATTGCGTCGTTCGATGCGTCGGTAGTTAATACGAATTTTTTTCCGAAGTCTGGTTGCGTTAGTTCCACTTGATCCTTTAATAAATTTTTAATTTTATTCACAGCTAAAATTCCCTCTTGGTCTAACTTTATTTCAATTTTTTTTGACATATATTGCGACACCATTCCATTTTTCCCTGACAAAAATTTTGTTAGCGGCTTCGTAATTGTTGCATAATTTTTAACAAATTTCCTATAGTAGCCGGCCATCCCTAAAAAGCTTCTTAACTGCCTAAGCGTGGTTGGTATGGGGTAATTATTTATTGCTTCAATTTTTTTTGGGTCTGTCATAATAACGTTATGACTAATAATATAGCCTAAAAACTCTACATCCTGTTTGTAAAATTGAGATTTCTCTATTGAAATCTTCATGTTTGCGTTTCTAAGAATTTGAATAATTTTTAGTAAATGCTCAGTATGTTCTTCAATTGATTTTGAGTAGATTATTATGTCATCTATATAAACATGACAAAACTTTCCAATGTGATCCCTTAGGATATCGTCCATTGCTCTTTGAAATATGCTGGGTCCGTTTTTCAACCCGAAAGGCAGACGTAAATACTCATATTTGCCATTATTAACCGAAAAGGCTGTCCTTTCAATGTGCTCCTTTTTCATGAGTATCTGGTGAAAACCAGATTCGAGGTCAATTGTTGAGAACCACTTTGCTTCTCCTAAATTTGACAAAATAACATTGGTGTCTGGAATCGGATATTTATCTGAAATTGTGTTTTCATTTATCTTTTTGTAATCAATCACCATCCTTAATTTTGGTGTTCCATCTTTATTTACACCCTTCTTGGGTACTACCCATACCGGTGAGTTATATGGGCTTTTGCTTGGTTGTATTATTCCTTTTTCTAGCATTTGTTGGATTTCTTCATTTATAAATGAATTAACTCCTAAGGGGTAGGGGTACTGTTTGCTCCATATAGGCGCTTCAACAGTTGTGCGGATTTCTGCTTGCACATCCGTCCTAAAGGGTAAACTCAAATCTATGTTTGAATGCATTAATTTAATTTTACGCTCAATTACTTTCTTGAGGTTATCAACATTCTCCGGCATCCTTTTCCCTAAAGGACTTTCTTGGTTACACTCAATTAACCTTAAATTGCAAATATAATCGTAGGGTTTGGGTATCAGCACCTTCGGCTGACTCGAAATATATATTTGTTCCTTTACTCTTTCTGTTTCAAGGCTCAGTTTATCTAAATCAATTCTGGCTTTTGCTTTGAAAAGCAAACTCATTCCTATCAAGACATCTGTTTCTAAATTCGCGATCTCGTAGAATCGGGTTTTTATACTGAATATTACAGCTTCTGAGAAATGTGTTATAATCGTATATCCATTAATAGTTTTTACTCTTTTAGCTATTTCTAACTTTTTCCTATTGGGTAAAGTGTTGGGTTTGCAGTAGCAACACGTTGCTCCTGTATCCAATAATATTTTTACTGTTCTTCTAGTACTTCTAATTGTTCTGAATATGTGGGGCAGTTCTGTTCCTGTCCCTGATCGTCGCCTAAAAAAGTTTGCTCATTCAAATTATTAATCCTTTGTGCCTTATAGTTCGGTTGGTTACTAAATTGGCTGCTATTAGCCTGTCTTTTGGGCGGTGGCTGCTTAAAATTGGGGCGGCCTGAATAACTTGGATGAACATAGTTATTGGTGAAGTTTCCTTGGTTATTTTGATATCGATTAAAGTTTCCAGGATTTTGGTTTTGCCTGGGATAGTTATTCTGTCTAAGCATTGACAATGAAGGATCCACCTCCATTGGTTGGGTTGGTGACGGGGCCGATAATTTCCACTATTCGGTCTAGCTACATTATCCCTTTGCGGGAACCTAAGGTTGTTTCTCGAATAGTTAAAAGGTTTATGTGTGGGCGAACTACCTTTTTCTGTCCTATAGAATTGTTCAGCAAAATTCGTTCTCATACGATTTGCTTCTATTTCTTGTGCTTTGGCTAAGGCATTTGGAAGATCTTCGGGTGATAGGGAAAATAAAATATCATTTAATGGGCTTCTTAAACCAGTTATAAAAACTCTGAGGGCATGCTGCCTGTTCTTTTTATTAATTTCCTTTGTCATCTCGGTATTATTGCCATGGGTCATTATGGTCTTATTTATTAATAGCGTTAGTTTGTGGTTTATATCATTGTAATAATCTATTATTGGCTTACTACCCTGCCTCATAATTCCTAACTCTTGTTCCAGTATGTGAACTGGTCGCTTATCCGCATATGCGAAATCGAGTCTACTTATAATTGCATCAAAATTGAGGACTGTTCCATGATTGGATAGGATATTGTTAGCGTCCCCTATTACTTTATTTCTTAGTATGGTTAACGCAGCGAAATATTTTCGACTGCCTCTCGCATAAAGACTCATTGAATTGTGCGCTGCTTCCCGCCAACTCACATATGAATCTTCCTTACCTACGAAAGTTGGCATTGACTTTACAACGTCCAAGGTTTCATCACAAATCACTCCGTTAACTATGGCTTGTGGTTCATATTCGGTCACTGACGTATTAGTGGTAAGTACTTCTAACTTTCTGGCTAGTGTATTTATTTCAACCTGAAGCGCGGCTGTACTCCTGGCAATCATCCTAGCTACTAATTCTGAATCTGTTGTAGTCATGTTTGCGAATTTGTCTACTAAATCGTCCAGGATGTGTTTTTTCCTTTTTTTTTTTTTACTGGATTAAATTAAATTATAGAATCTTGTATTTTTTTTGATATTGTAAACAATAATTTATTATTTAACCTTAAAGTAGTACAATTTTCACTTTTTTATGCGTTTTTAATAAAATATTACTATATGGATTAATATCCTTGACCCTTTGAGGGATTCGTAGAATTGACCTTTGTTATAACGAAATTTTCTTTATGTTATTGGCCGTACAAGCCAATTTATTAATAATTCCAATTTATTAATAATTCCCTCTAGGATATTATTTCAATAATAACTTAATAAACTTACCACTGCCGTAGTGGTTGCTGATGCTGACTGCTGTAGTTGATTTAGTTCACAAGATGATTAAATGTTGTAGTGGTTGCTGATGCTGACTGCTGTAGTTGATTTAGTTCACAAGATGATTAAATGTTGTAGTGGTTGCTGGGGCTGGCTGTTGACGCTAACTGTCACAGTTGATTGTTGACTTTTATCATTCGATTTTACTTGTTTGCAGGTATTTGCTGCTCTAATTCAAGTTCAAAATTTTATTGAAAAGTTCTTGTTTTTATCTTTTTCCTGGTTTTCTCTTGCTTGCAGGTATTTGCTGCTCTAATTCAGGTTCAAGTTAAAAATTTTATTAAAAAGTTCTTGTTTTTATTTTTTTTTTTGGTTTTCTCTTGCTTGCAGGTAAGTTCAAAATTTTATTGAAAAGTTCTTATTTTTTGTTTTAATTTTTATTTTCTCCTTTATGCAAGGATACTTTTTAATTTGTTTTTTTTTCACTTTATTCTCCTTTTCGTAAGGATACTTATTTTTATTTTTGTGGCACTCGCGACCGAATCCTTAATTGAATTTTTCAGGATATTTATTATACAGTTGCGTTGCCCCACGTTGGGCGCCAATTAAGTATTTTGCCCGGCGGCAAAATAAAAAAAATGTTTTTTTATTTTATGAGCCTTCGCTCATCTTTATTCACTCAAAGCAGGCTTAGAACTAACTTACAAAGTTTTGGCAAATAATGAGGAAAGGGAAATCAACAATCTTTTGGCGTTCCATTTAAGGAAGGGGAAAAGCATTTTCAATCAGGTTTGTCTGTTGATCGACTCCTTGGCTGCACAGATACAAGACATATTTCGCACAAGGGCTTCACGCGAAGGCCGCAACGGAGCGATTGTTATAAAATGTTATTCCCCACTTGACCGGAATCGTACTCCTCGTGCCTTTGTAACTACCACAAGCGTATGAAGACTGTTGTTCCCCTTCAACCTCTTGGAATCTAGGGGAACTTCCACATTATTGAAAACCTTACAAATGAAAATAGGCTACTTCTGCGAGCGGTCACAAATTTGCGGGGTGAGGGGAAGCTGGAGACTTTACTTGACTTTCCGAGGGTGTGTGTTTGTGAGACACACTAATGATAAAACGAGCCCAGCAACCAAAGTTTCGTGCGAAGATGACTTGGTGCAGTTTCGCTAGGTATAAGCCAAGTGTACGTTTGATTGTATGTTCGTTGTTTTGTGTTTTGTTTGTCCTTATATTGTAAAGAAAGCGCAACTCAATTTATTTTGTTTCTGTTTTTGTTTTCGTTTTCCTAAAGTTGCTTTTGTACCTGCTGCTTTAAATGAGTGCGACCTGTAGGAGTGTGAATGGCATTGAAAATAATAATGTTGTTACCCCATCTTGTATTAATATTCTCTCCACACTCTGTCCTACGTCTGATGCGTTTGCTGGTCAAGTCTTTGAGTTCAAAACTGTGTCAGAGTTTGAAGTGGAAAATTTTATCAAAAAGATACGAACTAATACACTTGTAAAAATAATTGCACCGTTGCCTACACTAAGCCAAGTCATCAATCACAGTCATGTCATCAACTTTCCCTGATACTTGGAGAGCTGCCACAGTGCAACCAATTTCTAAGCACACGTCGGCGTGTAGTCCTAGTGACTTTCGGCCCATTGGCATTTTACCCGCTCTCTCCACAGTCTTTGAATTATTGATGTGCGAACAAATTCGCGACCATATTGACAAATTTAGTTAGCAATCGCGGTATCGTCAGGCTTTAGAGCAAATCATAGTTGCTCCACTGCTATCTGAAAAATTGTAGATGACATTAGATTACTCTTTGACAAAAACCAGCTTACTCTATTATTCCTACTTAACTTTTCTAAAGCTTTTGACTCTGTGAACCACGACCTGCTTTGCGTGAAGTTAAAAAACTTCTTTGGCTTTGCTGATTCCGCAACGCATCTTATGCGGAGCTATTTGGTAGGTAGAACCCAGTCAGTCAAGGTTGGTTCTAAAACCTCTGGTCAAAAACCACTGCTAGCAGGAGTACCCTAAGGATCAGTCCTGGACCCACTATTATTTAGCCAATTTATAAATGGCGTATTGTGCCAGTATGTACTTATGCATGCGTATGCATAGGTACTGTATCTATCTGGAAGTCATGAGGATACGGGTCACCTTGCGAAATTAAATAACGACTTAAAATCCATCTCTGGAAACTGCATTTTTCTCTGTCATCTTATTATGTACAAGGAGCCTAGCTATCTCTGTGACAAACAATTTTTCGCTAAGTCAGCTAGAATTAATGACTTAATAGTACCAAGTTACCATTATCTTACCTCCGCACGGCTATTCTTTGTCAATGCCATTCGAACATTTAATAAAATTCCAAAGTCCATTTGCAGTAGTCTAAGCAAAAGCAACTATTTTCGTTAAAATAAATTTATGGTACCTCTATATTTATCAGTTTCGCTATCTACATATTTAACTTATAGCCATTATGTTTATCCGTTGTCTTATTAATTGACTGTACTTTATCATAAAAGTTAGCCTTAATAATTACAACTCCTTGATTTTATTTTTATTTTAATTTTTTTAATAAAAGATCGCAGATTTTATCAACTTTGGTAGACATATCACATTTGATATGGGTAAGTAAAAATCCAAAAGTTTTACAAATCGGACCAAAACTGCACCAACCTCTCATATAACGGGCAAGAAATCAAAATATTCAATATTTTACTAAATCATGTCGCGATTTTTTTCAAATTCGGTATAAAGAATTCAATTGGGGAGAGAAACAATTAAATTCGCACTAATTTCCTTTTTTGTTTAAATCAATAAACGATGGTTAAAACATCAAAATTTTGCTATACTGACAAAGCCTTGCTTTAATGCGCCAATAAAAATGTATTTTTTTAGATATTGAACAATGTTTTTTTATTTCAAATATACTTTATACCTTGCTCTAAAGGAAATATGTATATATCGAATATCAAATATCTTCGTCAAATAGCCGAAAAGATATTTTGAATAGTAGTTTCGTCTTAAATGGGGGCGTGAGTCCGCCTTTCTCCCCAATATATGATCTATGTATCAAATATTGTACATCTGCATCAAATAGTTGTGAAGTTGCAAGGAATTGGTTTTTTTATTATATAGGGCGTGGCACCGCCCATTTTCCCCAAATGATACACAGTTTGATCTATGAGACACGAATAGTTGCTAATATTAGACGAATTCAAATTTTCACTTCCATAGGGCGTAGCACCGCCCACTTTTCCAAATTTATATATACTAACAACATGCACCAACTGTAAAAATTTCATAATGGTCGGTTGAGTATTTTGGACGCATATAAAAGACTCACATTCATTTTTAAATATAAGATTAACTTTCAAGAAAAAACCTGCACCGGCTATTCAAGGTTCGGTTAAACCCGAACTTAGACTCTTCTACACTTTTCACACCCGAGGGTAGTGGTGTCCAGGGTTTTATAACTTTATTCACTTAACGGTTGTTTGTAACAGCATAAAGCAAGGCAGGCAGATATAGACATAGGCACGCTTTGTATTTAAACTGAAACCTTTTGAAAATAATGCAATATTTTTAGTAATAACATTTGTAATCAGAAAGTCATAATTATTGGGTATTTCAATCTATGCCTAAAGCCTACTCAGGATAGAATGGAAAGGATTCTTAAGTAAAGCAGTTTTAGACCCCTGTTACGTCTACAATGTTCAACTACACCTGCAGGGACGCAAATTAGTTGCGCGTTTTCAAATTTCGATAGTTATATGGTTAACGCAATAACCTATGAAACGGTTCACAGTTACCACGATAGTATTTGCATTTCTGCCTTTGACTGTATTTCCAAATTTTAATTTTAATACCAAAATTTGCAAATTTTATTTATACTTATTCTTTAGAAGAAAAATATAGCTATAAGTACAGTTATCGACGGCACATTAGTATTAGTCACCCTGTATACTGCTACGTAAAGGTAACGGCGTATTTACTTTAATATAATATACATATGTACATATGGTAATTGGAACATCATCATAGAAATTTAAGTACAGTTTATTGTCAACCGCGTACGCGAACGCACGAATTAATTTCTGATAAAAAAGTTCAATACAACAGTGGCGCAGCACTGGGGAAACCTATGTTTTATTATATTAAGTCGGAAAGTTTTTCAATCCACGCGCTCGGTAAAGACAAATTGAAAAAGTTGCCAAATGGCTAATGTAGTACGTATCGAACCGCTAAACGCGGAGAATTATGACACGTGGCGGTCACAAATGCGCGCAATCCTCATTAAAAACGATTAGTGGTCATACGACGACGGAAATAAAGAGTGTCCAACTGAGTCCACAGATGCTACTGTCTGGCGAGTGAATGACCAAAAAGCATGCGAGGACATTATGCTCGCTATGAGCGTATGTGAATTAAGGTTAATTTCGGAGTGCGAAATGGTTTATCAGTGCGCAGGAGGCGACTCATTTAATTTGAGGGAGGCAATGTGCAAATTCGCAACAAAACGTGGGATATTGGCGAACGCCCTAACAAAAGAAAAGTCGTTGGGAATCGTCTGATACTCCATATCAAAGATAACGGGACAAAAAAGGCGCGCTTAGTAGCAAAGGGCTTTGCACAACGTCAAGGGGAGGACTTCAAAGACACCTATTCGCAAGTTGCCCGATCCATGTTCATTCGTTTGTTAATGGCGCTGGCAGCAGAATTCGATTTGGAAATCCACCAGATGGACGTCGTAACCGCATATTTGAACAGCGAACTAGATCAAGGCTCCTAGAAGAAGTGTGAAAGGGACGGCTGAAAAATGGTTGAGCGCACTGCAAGAGAAGTCGAATCCAGTGTGTCTATTAATGTGTGACAATAAGTTGACGGAGAAATTACGTTCGATGGGGCTAAAAGCAACGAGTCAAGAGCCCTGTTTATTCCACAAGCAATAAAACAGAAAGATGTTATTAATCACGGTCTAGGTTGACGACCTATTATTAGCATCAAATGACTGTGAGTGGTTGAAGGATACAAAGCACCAATTCGCAGAATCGTTCGAGATGGAAGATATTGGGATTGCTAACTGCGACTGTAAATTGGCAAAACCAAAGATTGCTGACGAAAAAATAATGGCGAAGTATCCATGTCAAAAATTGATAGGATCACTGATGTACCTTTCGGTAATTACACGACCCGATACAACTTTCGCAGTAAACTTTATGAGCCAATTTAACTCAGATTACGGTTTATTTTTTACGAGATGCGACGGAGAACTCCATGGGGTTGTTGACGCTGACTGGGGAGCAAACCTCACTGACAGAAGATCCTATAGCGGTTATGCGTTTATGTTGGCCGGAGCAGCAATCAACTGGGAAGCGCGTAAGCAATGTGCAGTCACGCTCTCTAGTACAGAAGCAGATTATATGACCATATCCGAATCATCAAAGAAAGCGCTATATCTTGAAGGAATTTTTAACGATTTGGGTATGACAAACAAAAGCGTTGTACTCTTCAACGATAGCCAGAGCCCACAAAAACTAATTCAATGCACTGGATATCGTTCGCGCACAAACACATTGATGTGCGCCATCATTTTGTTAAAGAGTGTCACCACAGCGGTGAAATTGAGTTGAAATACATGCCAAGTGAAGGTATGCCATCAGATGTTTTGACCAAAGGTTTGAGCGTTTCAAAGCATCATAAGTGCTTAGCAGCACTGGGCGTTTTATCTAAGTAACTCATGTGGTCTCCCGACTTGGAGGGGAGGTGTTAGAGCAACCAAGTAGATCGACGGTACATTAGTATTAATCACCCTGTATGCTGCTATGTAAAGGTAACGGCGTATTTACTTTAGTATAATAGACATATGTACATATGGTAATTGGGACATTATCATAGAAATTTAAGTACAGTTTATTGTCAACCGCGTACGCGAACGCACGAATTAATTCCCGATAATAAACTTGAATACCACAGTCTCCGACTGATACTCATCGCGAGTGGACGTATTTTCAGACTGTGTTTTTCTCTGTGATTGCTCACCAATTTTTTCGGCTTCTTTCTAAGCACTCTTCTTGTGACGTGACTACATACTTCAAACGTTACACGTGTAATTTCACTGTAAGTGATTGCGTGTAAAGAATTGTCCCAATGGCCCCTGGGCCACCCACCTTGGGGGACAATCGGTTCGCTTTGCTAGCTGAAAGTCCCCAACCCAAACGCAAAAAAACAACATATAGACCTTTAGTATTTCCCGAATTACCAAAAACCAAACAGGACAACCCCAAATTTGTATCCATATCAGCAGTCGATCTAACTAAACCATCATCAAAGTACTCGTGTTTTGCAGTTCATAAAGTGTTGGAAATTGAAAGCAAAGAAATAATTTCCATTTCTGAGCTACGCGATGGTAATTTGCTGTTATTAGTGAAAAACGCAACTAGTGCACAGAAGTTTATAAATACGCAGCGATTGAGTGGAATATGGGAAGTAAAGGCAAGTTTTCAAGAAAATCTGAACTTTTCAAAAGGCACAATATATGCATCATGCCTCAACGATGTTCCAGAAGATGAAATTATAGAAAATATGAAAGATCAAGGTATAGTAGGAGTGTACAAGTTTAAGAAAAACGTTAACATACTGGAATTACTCTTCTTACATTTGACTTGTATAAATTACCGGGAAAAGTAGAGGTTTCATGGCGCTCAGCGCGTGTAAAACCATGTTTTCCAAACCCCATGAGGTGTAAGTCATGTCAACTTCTAGGGCATACCATTAAGAGATGCAACAACAAAGCTGCTTGTGTCACTTGTAACTTCCCTCCCCACGGCTCAGAGCAATGCTCACGCACTTTATGTGCTAACTGTGCCGGTGAGCATCCAGCTTCTTCGAACACGTGCCCAAAGTACATTCAAACCAGAGAAATTCTCAAAATTAAAACCGAGAATAAATGTACAATGCGAGAAGCTATCAGATTACACAAAGCGCAAATGCCAAGTTTACCAAACACCTCTTTCGCACAAACAGTGAAACAAAGTGAACAACTTAAAAATATTAACTCTAGAAATCCTACCGCAGATTCCACTCATACAAATTCCAACCCCACTAGTACTTCCCTACAAGTCTCTCACACTGATACTACTAACCAAATTCCAACAGCGACTTGTACTATCCAGCAACCCCTTCCTTCGTTCTACAATCTAATGACATTCCACACAAAAGCAACATAATAAATCATAATACTCAATCCCTCTCCTTTGGATCTCTCGATTCCACATTCAAGAACATATTTAGCAGCTTTGCTAATAATTCTATACCTCAAGTAATTACCCCCTCTTATCAATTTCTGAGCGAACTACAATCTCAATCTCACCACACTTCAAACTCTTCTCTCAACAATCAACAAATCAACTCAATAACAACTGAACAATTAAACCAACTCGATCATGAGCATATTATGCCAACTGCTGACGATGAAGAATTTTAACGTATTCTTCTTTGTCCTTCTATTCTTACTTTTACACAATGTTCAATATACAACAGTGGAATATAAACGGCTTCTACAACAACTACACCGAACTTGAAATTCTCATTAAAGACATCTCACCACATTTCATTGCATTACAAGAAACTCATCTCGCTGTAAATAAAGACGCTTTTGTACCAAACAAGTATTTTAGTTATTTCCTAAATTTACCACAAAATACAACAAACAAACGAGGCATCGTTGCTTTAATAAGAAAAGACATTTCACATAAATGCCTGCACATCCATTCAAATATCACCACATTAGCCATTCAGGCATCCATAGGATCTAAATTTGCGATTATCTGTTTGTATATTCCCCCGCCGACAAAGCTTCACGCTTGCTGAACTAAATTCGTGGTCCCCATTTTGGGGATCCCCATTAACCAACCAAAGGGGCTTGGTCTGGGAAAACTTAGTTCTTACAGAGAATCTAACAGTCATGAACGATGGTTCCCCAGCCCATTTTTTGACCCATAATTCATTCACGCACGTCGACGTCTGTATTTGTTCCACCAGCATCGCTCCAAAAGTCAATACCCGAACTCTCGACAGCTTATGCGGTAGTGACCATTACCCAATAGTCACCGAACTAGCCACACCATCCTTTGAAAAGCACTTTCCTAAACCAAAGTTTTCGACAGGTAAAGCAGACTGGTCTAAATTTACTCAAAGGACGATTTTTTTCTGTGATAAATTCCCTGTATCTCAAAACATTAAAATATCACTAAAGTTATACGATCGGCGGCACATCTTCATATTCCACAAACTACTTACAAACCTTACAAAAAAATAGTTTCATACTGGTCAAGTGAACTAGACAACTTAAGAAATTTAAAACAGCACAACTGGAGAGAATACAAAAGAGATTCCCAAGACAGCCGGTTCTACGTACCGGAATGACCCTGGGTTTACCCGGCCAAGGGCTGATGTGTCGGCGATCTAACCCTGTTTAGATCGGCGCATACCATTCGTCGTTTATCATCTCTGGAGCAATGTCTTGCAGCAGGGTTGCTCCACACGCTTCTGCGCAGGGCTGGAATTTTATCCAACCCTGGCACCGTGGTTCCACTTGTATGGGAGCAGTGGCCACAAATAGTTATGGTTGAGATATCAAAGGGAAATTTTAGGAGTCGATCAATAGCTATGTAAATATAAATTTCAGTTAATATGGGCATGGCCAATCTTTTTTTACTTGAGTTTTTAGTATTAAGTTGCACAAAATAAACAAAAATACATTTTTTAAAATAAGCAATGATTTTTTTATTGACAATTTTTATTGTTCTAACAAATCTAATGCTGATTTCAATAAAGCTGTTTTTTTCTTGCAATAAGTTTTCCTCTCGCTAGACAAAACTGGATCCGAGCTTAATAGCAACATATGAAGCAAGTCGATATTGGTTGTTATTCGCGATATTTTTAGAGTGTGTCGTAATCTAAACATTTTTATACCTTTATTTTTGGCTTCAGCTGCTTCTTCGGAGAGTTCGTTAATCGATAAAAGCGCATGTTCTATAATAGCAGGTCCATGAATCAGTATTTTATAGACTGAAGGTGGAAGGTTAAACCAGGGATATTGTTGAACTAAAAGATGTGCAGTTCCAAGCGCATACACCTTGAATTTTTCAATATTAATATTATATCCAGATGATATGGCTTGTAACAATGCGCAACATCTTTCCAAAAGATTACGAGGAATACCAGTAATATCAGCTGATATTTCCAAGTTCCTAAAAAATGTCCTTGCAGTGTTTCCATCATTTGAATTCCCACTACCTGCGACTTTAGGTCTGTCTATTATTAGTCCAAGTTTTTCTCTGAATTCAGATTAAATGAACGTTTTTCTTTAAGAAAATTTCATTTTATCATCTGGCGATCTTATTTGCCATTTTTCGATGTCGTCTCTGTACGAAATATTTAGGAAATATTCAAAAAATCTAATCCACGAGTGTAATGGCGATAAACCAAATGATAAACGCTCTGTATGAATTGGTTTTTCTTGACATTTTGCGATATCATTCATTTCTTTTGGTTTTGCTTCGCAAATGTAGCACTTTGCACTGGACGCACCGCTAAGGGCATTGCACACTTTTCCATCGACCATGGTTAATTGTAATTTGTGCTTTACACATATTTCTTTATTACCTAGCTTTATCTTTGTCGGCTCCAGTCTGTCTATTTTATTTTTTATGTATCGTTCTTCTTCAATTGATAACTCTGTAGTTTCCTTTTTAAATTGAAAACGTATCGGCATACAAAAACGCGTTGATAACGGACGTGGATTTTTCCATATGACAACTCTTCGTTCGTTTCGAGTTGAAGCGGAACATATGAAGTGACAAACAAGCTATTGTCTTGTAGCTTATTGTTCTCAAATTTTTGCTTATATTCGCTGTGTCCACTACTTCCATCAAAACCCCATTTTCCTATCTGTACAAGATTTTTCAATGAATCCTCAGATACATTATCAAACACTTCCTATTGGAGTTCTACTAAACGACTTGCTGTGTGATTAAGTAAACTCTGCAATTCCACTTCAGCATTTGATTCACTAACGGTCGAACTCTCAGAATCTGGGTAACATTTTTTCTTCGCTTTTAAAATTTTTTGATAGGTTGGCAGCATATTATATGATAACTTCGAGTTGATGAATTCTTTAATTACTAAATATTGCCGTTTACTTAGATTTGTCTCCATTATGATTGATAAAGCTTCGTTTTCGTTAATAATTGGATCTACTATCTTCGATGTGGTGGAACTTATACTGAGTATATTGCTGACGCACGGAGCCTCTTTATGTATTTTATTATGCTTTCTACGCTTACTCCTTTTTGAAGAATTTTCAAGAGCTTTTAGTGGTCGTCCACGCTTTTTACTTGTATACGGCTCATCATTATCACACTTAAGATCAATACGTTCACTAACATTCAGCCAATCTGAATTATTTGTTAAAAATCTG
Source organism: Anomoia purmunda (assembly GCA_951828415.1). NCBI lineage: Eukaryota > Metazoa > Arthropoda > Insecta > Diptera > Tephritidae > Anomoia > Anomoia purmunda. The sequence goes on along the minus strand of OX639998.1, from coordinate 22,960,619 downwards.
TGCTTAGTATAATTGCATTTTTCCATAAACATACTATTCTTCTACAAATATATTGCAAATTTTTATTTAAGTCTCCCAAATTACTAATTGACTGTCCATTATTAATTGGTTGTACTGCAGTTTCATATACATGTTGATTTTTTTCAATGTTGCTACCCTCTTTACTATGCCATATGTCAAAAATATGAGAACGGGAAAAAGTGCAATTTAAATTTTCCTCTGCACAAAAAAAACATAAAAATAAGTGTTTTTCACTGTAAAAACCACATAGTTCACATAAAACACATGAACAAAGAAAAACGAGAAAACTCAAAGGTGGTGCAACAATTTTGTGTTATTTAGAGAGGGAGGGACGAGGCGGGACAAAAAGTTGTAAAAAAGTTCTTTTAAAAACTCCATTTCCAAAAATAAATGAATACATTATTGTTTAACTTTCGCAACACGATCAAAAAGACCTTATCAATAACGTTGCTGATAATAAACTAAACAAGCTTTGATATGCTCTCCCTTTCTGTGCTATTTTTGCAACATAACAGCAAAATATCAACAAAACAGGTTTTACCGTTTGAATATTGGACTTCTCAACATAATCTTTGCACTCTTAGTTTTGAGAATTATAACAACAAAAAATTTATTTTTGGCCTATGGACGGTACCACTGTGCCTGGCACAGAAACATGTTTTTTCTGCGTATGCCAGAGAAGGCTCCATCCAAACTCCACCTCGGTAAGGTGTAATACGCGCGATAGATGGAGCCATCTTAAGGCTTGCTCAGGCCTTAAGACACACAAGGAGTGGACCACACGGTACGTGGCCCCGTGTTGCTTGCGCTCACAAGCTTCAACAGCCTCTACGGCTCAAAATGTCGCGCCAATTGAGCCGGTGCCACCCAACACCCTGAGGGCCTCCACTGCTCCAAGGAGCAAGCAGCAACACACACACTCCCCATCTCTCCCAACCCATCCTGCTTCCACCCAAATGTTAGGGCTACCCAGCAGCTCTTGGTACCCTACACTGTCTGTTCCGTGTGTCAGGCCAGAATACGTCGGAAGGTGGCATCAGTTAGGTGCAATCTGTGCCAAGGCCGGTGTCACTTTCGAACGTGTTCGGGTCTGCGCACCACACGTGAGTGGACAGGTGACTACCGCGCCCCATGTTGCAGTGCTCTGCAGCCGCATACGCCTCCTCCGGCGCTGCCCCCAATCTCCACCAGGCAGCAACCTGCTCAGCGGCAAGCGCTACTGAGGCAAGGTGGGCAACCACACCAGTCCCTTACACCCCCCATCGCGTCGACTCATTCTGGGCGGATTAAGCTCCTGCAGTTGAACTGCAACGGACTCCAGAGCAAGATCGAGGAGATAACCGTCCTTATGAGAAGACATGGTCTGTTGATAGCTGCGATCCAAGAGACGAAACAAGGGATACAATGTGCATCGTAATAATCGCGAGCGTGATAATGGAGGTGGCTTAGCATTTATCACACACAACACAGTACAATATCGTCTTATCGAAGAAGACATTAACCCCAGGGAGCCTACCCTTGAATGTCAGGGCATAGCTATCCGGTCAGGTAATGTCGAGCTCGAAATATTCAATGTATATATACCCCCTGTCACCTGCTGCCCTACAGGAGATCACCCTGAGATAGGTGCGCTCCTCACAGGTGAAAACCGATTAGTAGTAGGTGACTTTAGTGCGCATCACGATATTTGGCATTCGAGCCTGCCAGCAGATCGTAGGGGAAATGATTGGCTGAGCAGATAGACGATTCGACATTCTGCACGATGAATGATGATGCCTCCACCAGGATTATGGGTAGTTGTAGCCGCTCGCCTGACCTAACTATAGCTAGTGCAGGTCTGATAAATAGCATAACGTGACGACCTATGCTATCGCTTGCATCAGACCACCTACCCATAATCATCACGATTGACAGACTTGTCGACTTTGTCTCCGCGGATCGAAAGACTTTTATCAACTTTAAAAAAGCTGATTGGTCCGGATTCGCGGAATTCACTGAGAGTACCTTCGGTGCCCTACCCACACCAACAGATGTTCGCGCTGGCGCACGACAGTTCCGCAGGGTGGTCACGACCGCTACGGCCAGCTTCGTTCCCGCTGGAAGAATACCGGAGTGGAGATTTCATTCGGTGACCGCGCTTCGTCGGACCCGAAGAGGACTAAACGGAAGGTGTCCAGAAGGCTACGCAAATTACCAAAACCAAGCGTGCCTCTTGCCTTCACATGTGGTGAGGTAGCGGAAGCCATCGGGAAGGCGAAAGCCTCCAACGCCATTGGTCCTGATGGACTAAGCATGTTGATGCTAAAAAATTTGGGCCCCAAGGGAGTAGCATACCTTACGAGACTGCTCAACATGTCTATTACTACCCTCATCATTCCAAAGACCTGGAAGACTGGGAGGGTACTACCGCTGTTGAAACCAGGAAAACCGCCCGAAAAGGGAGAATCCTATCGACCGATTTGCCTCCTTTCACCAGTGATTAAGACACTCGAGGCTATGCTACTTCCCTATTTTACACACCATCTGAGCCCGGCTAAGCATCAACACGGCTTCCGGAAGGTGCACAGCACCACAACAGCACTAAACGTCATAAACACCCAGGTGATTCGTGGCTCAATCGTAACCGTCCCTGTGAGAGAACTGTCAACGCTACTTGAAGACATTGAAACATCCACTCTCCCGCAGGGTCTGAAGCGGTGGACCGCGAACTACCTGAGTGGTCGACAGGCGTCGGTGTATTTTAGAGACTCAACATCTAAACCGAGAAGAATTAAGCAAGGGGTACCCCAGGTTGGCGTCCTCTCCCCGGTTCTGTTTAATCAGTATATCTCGAAGCTCCCTCAGCCACCCGAGGGGGTTTCGATAGTCTCATATGCCGACGACTGTACGATCATGGCATTCGGCAATGCAATTGATGACATGTGCTCAAAAGTGAATGGTTACCTCTCAGAACTTGCTCGCTTCTTCACTGGTCGGAACTTATTTCTATCCCTTGCTAAATCCTCGGCGACCTTATTTACCACCTGGACGAAAGAGGTCAAGACACATTTAAATATACACCTGTACCGACAGTAAACCACCCAAAAATGTTGGGTGTTACATTTGACAGCATGGCCTCTTTCTCTGCGCACCCAACTGCTGTCGTCAATAAAGTACAGAGCCGCAACAAAGCCCTCAAGTCGCTAGCCGGCAGCATTTGGGGCAAAGACAAAGAAACGTTGTTGGCAACATACAAGGCGATTGGCCGGTCGGTTTTAAACTACGCCGCTCCAATTTCGTTGCCCGGGACAAGCAGGACCCAGTGGAAGAGACTGCAGGCAACCCAGACGGGACAGGAACGGGATGCCTTCTGATGTCTCCGGTAGACCATCTACACCATGAGGCTTCAATGCTCCCAGTTAGGGAGCACAACTTTATGCTCGCCAGGCAGTTCCTCGTTGGTTGCCACCGTAATGGCCACCCTAAGGAGTACCTGCTTGCTGAGGATCCGCCTCCGAGACATGTCAGGGGGCACCTCCTAGATATGACCGCCGAGATCCAGTCGCACACCACCAACAGACTGGACCCTGCTACCTACCGGGTAGTCATGAACGACATTCACTGAGAGACAATCACCACCTTCATCGACTCTCGCCCTGTGAATGCCGTCCTCGGGGTCAAACCACCACCCATAGCAGAGGAGGAGCTCCAGCTGCCTCGTGAATCCCGCGTCACTCTGGCCCACCTACGTTCTGGATATTGTAGCAGGTTAAACTCCTACTTTTCCAGAATTAACCCAGACATACCAAATGTGTGTCCGGCATGTGATAACTCCCCGCACGATACCGCTCACCTTTTCACATGCCCCTTAAAACCGACTCATCTAACCCCCCTTTCCCTTTGGTCCGACCCTGTCGAAACTGCGCGTTTCTTGGGCCTTCCCCTAGATGAGTTTGATGATAACGACCATGGTTAAACCGATCTTGCAGGGTCTGGGTAACCGCTCCAACAAGAACAACAAGAATACAAAAGAACCAGAATAGAGGCTAACTTGATTTTATACAAAAAAGCATATGCTGTTTTTCGCAAAAAATCTAAGGAAGCAAAGCGAATGAGCTTCGAAAAACTTACCGCAGAAATAAATCCCTGTCCTAACCCTAAAAAGATCTGGTCGGACATTAAAATGCTCACAGGTTCAAATACCCAAAACCGAATTAACTCAATCAATAGCCCTACGGGCCAACTAGTTGCCCCCATGTCGATAGCTGAACATTTTGCCTCCACTTGGTCAATGTATTCTTGCGACTCAAACTTTAGTCAGCTTTTATTGCAAAGAAAAATGAAACGCTAAGTCGCAATTATAATCAGCCAAACTCTCCAGCGTGTATAATAGAATCGGATACCACTTATTCGGAATACGAAAGTACAATTTCTTCACTGACAGGGAAAACTCCAGGCACAGATAGAATTTCCTACGATATGTTGAAAAACTTGCCTTCACAGCTTAAATTACGTTTAATAAATTTGTACAATAAAATTTTAACCACAGGAATTATCCTCGAAACTGGAAAAATGCGATAGTTGCTCCTATTCCAAAGTCTACCAACCCACCCTCAGAAGCTGTAAACCATAGACCGATTTCACTCCTTTGCTGTATGAGTAAGTTAATCGAAGAAATTGTGTCAAAACGAATTATGTGGTACATCTCTAAAAATCGTTTAATAAGTCCACATCAGGTTGCCTTCAAGGAAGGGCAAGGAACTTCCGACGCTCTTCTACTTTTTGAAAGTTTCATCTCATGTGGTTTATCGTGCCGCAACCATATATCTACGATCAGTCTAGATTTCGAGAAGGCATTCGACCGTGTCGGAACTCATATAGTTTTGCGACAATTAGAAAAATTGAAATTCGGTAATATAATTTATAATTTTATAAAGTCTTTTCTCACCAATCTCCCCTTTCAGTTACACTATTTTCTATTGCCTTCGATGAAATAAGCCATATTATCTCCAAATAGAAAAACATTTCGCACATTATCTATGCAGATGACGTTTTACTCTTTTCAAATATACTAACCGATATATCTAGCTGGTCAATTTGCTAAGGAGCAAATCTCTCGCTTAATAAGTACAAATATTTCCATATATGTCGTAAGCATAAAAGTATTAATTTAAACCTAGTTAACGATAATGTCAATATTTCAGATGTTCCTAGCTTACGTTTTCTTGGAATCATTTTTGACAAACGTCTCACATTTAAGGAACATTGCCTATGGTTAAAAAAAGCCTAGCTGCCAGGTTGAATATCGTTAAGTATTTATCTTCTAAACATTGCCTTATCCACCCAAATACTCTGATAAACTTTATCAAGGCCTTAATTCTGCCGAAGATTGACTACGGTTTACCAATATATGGATGCCGCGCAAAGAGTAATATAAAGCTGATTCTACCACCATATCACGCAGCTGTTCGAAGGAGCATTCGGGCCTTTCCAACATCTCCGATTCAATGTATCCTGGCGGAGGCTGGAATGCCAACCATACAGGAGAGGATAGAGCACACCACCATGAGGCTTATTCCAAAGGTGTCGTTTTGCAGAAATAGCATTTTGCACGAAACTACCACAACACTGTTGACCGCTAATAAAGTACCCAGCCGTATGCCAACGATACTAATAGTGCTGCAATATGCTAAAAGTTTGGGAATAATATCGCAACCCTCTCTGCTGTCTCCCATCAGTTCACCACCTTGGCTCTTAAGCCGCGCCTCATTTCTCCTTGGACTATCAAACTACGCCAAGTCAACCACAAGCCCAATAGCATACCAGAACCTTTTTGAAGAATACAGAGCACCTTATCGGAATGTCTGGAAAATGTACTACACCGACGGCTCCAAGTCTAAGGACCACACGTCATTCGCTGTTGTACAAGCCGATGGGAAAACAGTAATTGCAGGACACCTGCCAAACTACTGCCCAGTGTATACGGCGGAAGCTGTAGCAATACATAACGCAATTATCTCAGCCTTAGAATCTAATGATAAGACGATAATCTGCACAGACAGCATGTCCACTATATCCGGCATCATGAATATCGCCAACAAGTAATACGTAGCAAGCTAATAGAAAACTGCAATAAAATTAAAATCATGTGAATCCCCGGTCACGCTGGCATTAAAGGCAACGAGCTAGCTGATCAGAAGGCAAAATCTGTTGCAATAGAACCATTATTTAGCTTCAACTATATGGTGAAAAAGGATGTTTTCTTACTGCCTTAAAGATCAGAGAACAGCTTAATGGACTAGAATGCAACACCATTACTCAAATTTCAATATAACTGGTACTAAACCACACTTTCCGTCTACTTGTCGGACGAACGACATTATTGCGTTCACTCGACTTCGGATTGGCCACACCATTGCCACGCACTCGTATTTGCTAAATGGTTCAAGTGCACCACACTGCGTATACTGCTCCTCTCCATCGCTCACAGTTAAACACCTTCTTGATGAATGCACAAACTTTAGTGCAACTAGAAACATAATGCTTGGCGACCATCTCATTTCGGAAATGCTCAAGGACTCTCCTCAGGAAAACATCTACAACGTTGCGGAGTTTTTATCAAAAACAGGCCTTAGAAAGCTAATTTCATAGTTTAATATAATTCGTATTTTGTTTTATTAATTTACTTTACTAACATCCATTAGTTTTTAATTGCTGTACAGATAGTAGTACTCTATAATTCACCTACATTTGACTGTCTAATATATTAATATTCTTAGCCAATATAATTTTATTGGAGCAGTGAGCCGTAAGCCCTGGCAGCTAGTGCTCCTTTTTGTAAAGTAATAATTGTATTATTATTTTTCATTTAATAAATAAATAAATAAATAAACTTGAATACAACAGTGGCGTAGTACTGGGAAAACTTCTGTTTTATTTTCTTACAAGTACATATATTTTACAAGTATAGTTAGGAAATTGTTTAATATAATAAAGAATAAATATGTACATTAAGAAAATATTTAAAAAATCATATTTTAATATTGCGAATAGAACAAACTTTCATAAACATATAACTGCACGTAAACACATACATTAAAATCATACCATTATATTTTACTTTTGATTTAAATAAAAACAAAGTAATTTAGTTTTTCAAAATAAAGATTGTTACAAAAAGCACTGTTTATTCGAAACACAAACTTGCGACGGGTATTTAAAGTTCGGTTGCACCCGAATTTAGACTCTTCCTTACTTGTTTATCTTCGGTTTTTCCGATAGGGTACGATCTTCAGTTTACCAATTACGATGAATGGAGTCATTATATGTATTTATGTACATATGTACATTGTCTTAAGAAAAAATTTATTTCGAAAAATTTTACGTCCAGATGGAAAGTTTAAATGTTGGAAACTTTAAAGGAAGTTCAAAATTGGTTTTCTAGTAAACAAAAGCTGATTATTCAGATCGAAATGTAAACAAATTAGATGAAAAACTACCAAACTACCATTTCAAATATATGAATACAAAAAATCAACAGCGAACTTTGGACAAGACCACTTACTTATTTAATATTTCATTTGTTAAGATAGAAACAGTAGCTCCAAGCCAAAGTCGGACACCGTTAAAAAAAATGTTCCTTCCTAAAAATATTTCAACCAAAGCGATGAAAAAACAAGCTAAAATATTTTCAATTACTCATTTATTGCACTTCCCAAATATAAAAACAAAACATATAATTTAATTCAGTATTATAAATATTATAGTAAAACATCAAATAAAAGTAAATGCACAAGCCAAACTCGGACAGTGGCAGCTATCCTCTAAATAAATGCAAGTCTGTCGAATACATCTAACGGAAATTCCCCGGATAGATTTTTAATATATACATAGTTTGAATCACGGTTTGTGATTTAAAAATGTCTAAGCAAAGAGGCCAAACAAGTACTGAACTGAGAAAGTTGGTTATTAAGCATTCCAATGATGAAAAATCTGTGCGTGAAATTGCTTTCACGATATAATTAAGCGCTTCAAAAACAACAAGATTTTTACCGACTCAGATGAGCGATGTCTGTTGCGAAAAGTTAAAGATAATCCTTTCCTTAGTACACCAAAGTTAGCTGTTATAGCTAAAAATGAGTTGGGAAAGAAATCTAGTGCATCTACCAACAGAAATCTACTTCATGAGGCTAATCTAAAAGGTAGAAAGGCCGTACAATAACCGTTGATCAGCAAACGCAATCAGACCATCCGATTAAAATTTGCAAAAGAACATGAAAATAAGGATTTTTCGTTCTGGAAAAATGTTATGTTTACTGACGTGTTGATTGCTCGAGTTAGGTTTGCGCAGTGAATTTACTTTTATTCGATGTTTTACTACAATATTTTATAATACTGAATTAATTTATATGTTTTGTTACTATATTTTGGAAGTGCTATAAAAGAGGAATGGAAAACATATTTTACCTTTTTTTTAATTGCTTTGGTTGACATTTTTTTGGGAAGGAAAATGTTTTTCTACGGTGACCGACTTTGGCTTGGAGCCACTGTATCTGCAACTAGTTCAAATATAGCGACAAAAATACGCAACTAGAAGGTCAAAATCTTTATCTTCATTCAAATTGTTTTGCGAACTTCTACTAGCGCAAAAAATGGGCGGGAATAATGTAAACCCACACTAATTTGTTCACCATAGTTTTTATATTGATACCGAAAAGTTGGCTGCAACATTTCGATGAAATGCAACTTAATTTATATTTATTTAAGTATATCTGGTTTTTATTATATCTGTTTTTAACGTCAAAATATGACACTAGGTGCAAATATTTATCATTCCACAATTCCGGCTGGTTGATAAAACAAATCACTGGCATATAAAAATAAAATACTAATATAAAACAGGCTTTTCAAATTACATTAACATTCATATGTACATACATACATGGTATTCATTGTATGTGTGTTAACGTGAGAGGGTGGACTTGAGTGCATGGTAAATCTGAAAGCGGGTGCGAATTCGGAATAAATATATATGTTTCTTTTATGTAAAAATCTCGAAATATTTATCAAGACTATCCTAATCTCTTCTTCTTCCCTTACGCTTGCAAACATTCAATTCATTTGGATAATTTTGAATACAATATTAAATGGAATAACAATTGTGAACACGTCAAAAAATTATTTAACACAAACCAAAAATCTACTTGCCATTCTATAACCCATTCGAACCATTTGTCTACAAATATGCGCAGCCCAAGTTTAGGTGGAATGTCAAATGCTGGTAACGGGGTCGGCGTTAGCGGCGTAGGTATAAACGTTGGACTTACTACCGGAATGTTGACACCCGCTGGGGCAGGTGTTAGTAGCACAGTAATGCTGCCCAATTCGTCGTCCTCCTCCTCGTCGTCATCATCAACATCATCATCAAATCATCTGCAAATGCACAATTCAAGTGCGACGATTTGTGGCAACGGCAACGGAAACAGCATTATTGCAGTTTCATCAGGTGGAATTAGTTCGAACGGTGGCACTCTGCAACACCTTGTAACCTCAGGTGGTGTCGGTGTTAATAACTCCATAAATGCCTCTGGCGCACAGTTGCTTAATCAAACTGCAGCCGTGGCAGGAGCAGCAGTCGCTGGTCAAGCTAGTACCACCTCCCTGTCAAATAATAACAATGTGAGCGCTAACAACAACAGCATGCTACAATCGTCGTCGACAGTTGGCAACACCATGGCATCAACTGCAGCAACAGCTGGTACTAACGGTGGAAGTGGTGGGTCACAACAGCAGTCACCGCAAGCGCCGCCAACATATGTAAATTTATAAGTACAACTAATATAGACGATGCTGAGCGACATGGTAATCGCCGAATAGGAAAGCAAATTTATAGAAGTCGCCAACTCATCGCAACAAAAACAATACCTTTTCCCACCAGAAAAATTCTGCTTCCGTTCCGAGAAATCAAAATGAAAGTGTTTAATACACCAACAAGTATCAAATAGTTTTGTTGCAATAAACGCTAAACGCTTATTCGTAGGAAATTGCGACAAATTTGTCAGGAGAAACGATCAAATTAATGTGATGATAAACTTGCGGATAAGCATTTGCCAAAATATTAAGGAATTCTTAACCAAATTTATAGTAATTATCAGCACAAGCTCTCGGTATGGAATAGTAGTAAAATTTGCACGTATACGCTAAAGCTTTAAAATATTTGTTTAAAATGTTTTGTTCGTAACCTGCATGCCTCTTTTTAAGCGTTCTCACTTACGTTATTATGAAAAATACGAGTTTGTCGCTGTTTCGCTTTCGTTAATTCTTACTGTTTTCATTTGCGTCTTTGATTTAACCCTCCATTATAAAAATATTTGTTTTATTGAGGTGTTTGCTGGTGTTAGTATAGATGTTTTAAATGAATTTGAGTATGTACATACGCATTTAGGTATGTAGACAGTATGTTATTTATATTTCTGCTCAATGATAGATGCTACAGTTTCAAGTAACTGATCTGTGTAACTTTACTTAAAAACATTTAGTTTTAAAATGTATACAACTAAAAATAGTGACAGTTAAAGAGTATGATGGTCGAGTGAATGATTTTTTAACCGCAAGACTTACTAAAACTTAAAATAAACAAAATAAACTAAAATTTAAGTAACTCTAATTAACATAAGTAAATTTAAAACAATTCAATTCAGTTTAATTCAATTCGACTCAATTAAATTCAATTCGGCCATTTCTCTCACGAATGTGTTTCTCATCAGAACTAGTATCTGCTTTTCGGGAACGGAGCAAAGCGATGGCTCCTTTCATTGTTAAGTCCACATGTACATATGTATGCATACCATCCAGTCGAACGGCGTATTGTATACATGTGAAGCAATAGCCAAAAATTCCGAACTAATGTCATAGCGAAAGTTAAGAGAACGCCCCTAAATTTTTAAAGGATACAGTTTGTTGGTGTTATTATGTATCGTCATACACACTCACAAAGGCTGCATAGATAATATGCGAATTTATACTACGTCTAGGAAAATCTAAACCAGAAAAATGTATAATTTCGTAGCAATTACATGTTTTCGATATGAATTTTAATTTCTTTTCCCGACGAGCTGGCGGCCAAGTAGACTCTATCTTTATATGCCTACATACACACATATAAATATATAGATGTAGATGAAAAATAAATTGAACAAATTTTCGGAACAATTTGCAAAATTTTAATGTTTTGCTATTTGCCAGCTGATTGGAGCGTATATGAGCTTAAAGAACTTTTTTTTATACTCATAAGTACGTACGAATATATTTACTGGCATAAAAGTCAGACGTTGTTAAGCTTTGATTTCGTAATTTTTGTTAATGACCGCAATTGCTTTTTGGATGTTAATTGCTGGTTGATTGACAATATTCCACGCTGCATCGATTATGCACTATTAACAACGTGCATATGGCTTATTATTAAATGCTGTTGATTGTATAATGCTTCAATTTAATTTGATAACACAAACTTCTGTTTATTTTTTTTAAATTTTTGTAAAACAAATGCATGCTCATCACTAAATACTAATTGCACATCTAAACATATCGTACACTAAATAGAAAAGAGTCACAACACAAAAATTAAATCCAGAACTATAACTGCTTATGGATCAAAAACAAGCTGACAATATTTGTCGTTTGCACTAACGATTGGAGATTCACTAGCTTATTCTTAACGGCACTTAACAGCTATCTCGTTGTATTTATTCAAAGTGATAAAGAGTGACATCTCTATCAATTAAATGTCAAAATAAGCGAAAAGCACAAAGAGGATTAGAGAAAAATTAAACGAATGAATGCTGCCAAATATAAATTTGAGCGTTTTTATTATATTTCATTAAACTGAAATAATATTGCACTCTCCCCTGAGTGATTTGGTAGGATAGTCATCTACTCGACTCCAAGGAATATCCGGAAATATGAAATGGTTTTCGTTTTCAAAATTCGCGTTGTGCTCCAGCGTATTTAGGATTTACATACATATTTTTAATTTTTTTAAATTATAATCATTTATCTATATATTAAAACTAAACTATATTTCTGATTTTATACTTGAATCCGTGATAAACGTTTGCTTTTACTATTTGCACATTAATTGAATGGTTGGCACAAACCTCCTCATGATTCTTTGGTGGCAAAACAGGTATATGCGTGCAATCGACGACCCATATAGAGCCTCCCACAAAAGGTGACGACGCTGAAGCATCCATTTCTTTAGCAGGTTGGCGCTCAAGTTTGGGCAAGGCGACTGCGAAAATCGTAAAAAAAATGGCTAATGAATAGCAACATCGTTTAAGTATTCGTTAAAATGAGTTAACTATGGGAATATCGTTAAAATAAGTTAGTGAGTCGCACTACAGAGCTCGGATATGGTAGGCAGAGAAATGCCGAAACGATTGCACCTATTACCTGCAATCACAGTCGTTACCATTAGATGGATTAAACCAAGTTTTTTCGGCACGGTTTTAGGTGCTATAGTTAGGCTGAAATAGGAGGGTTAAGAGGCATTTAACAGCTGACATTATTTTGATTTCATCCATCACTTTCATCACTTCACTTCAATAAAATCAAAACAAACCACTTAATTATTTGGCCTAAAAGCATGCCACAAGAACTAGGTGTTATTCCCTCCAATGCTAGCAAGCATTATTGCAGTTATTATAACCTACCGAGTACCCACATTCAACAAACTCCTGAAATTCTGCCCCTTAGTTTTAGGCGTAGTGGTTAAGAGGCGAATTAATAGGGTTTATCGAATAATTACACTGCTCGCAGTCTCAGTTTTCCCAGGTTAGCGATTTAAAGGTTTTTTTTATTTTGAAGTTGGTGGTCTTGGAGAAGTATTTAAAAAAATTAAAATTGATTTGAATGGAAATATTTTTACTACAATAAAACCAATTCGATTTAATCAGATTCTAATATCTATCAGCAAAAGTCTAATTATTTCTGGCATGAAGAAATCGGACTAGACTTTCTGTTAGAGGAACGGTGGGAGTGCAACTTCTTTGTAATCTACGTTCTTTGGTTGTTAAATTCGATCATTGCCGACATCAGTGGATAGCTAAAGTCGCTAAAGAGGATCATGAAGATTATGATGACGATGAACTTATTTCAGAGGATGAAAGTGGAGAGGGTAGCTTACTGCAATGTAGCAGCGATACTCAAGAAGATGCCGAAAAATAAAATAATTTATAAATGTTCCAATAATTTTTTGATGATGTGCGTAATTAAAAATAAAATAAATAAAAATATCAAAATTTTAAAACATGAAGACAAAGGAAATTATGTTAACAATAATAGGCCCGTTTTAATGTAGCCTAGTTGCAAAAAAACACTGGGTAGGATAAGAAATAACATGTAAAACAACAACACTAACTCGGAAAAATATGCGAGTTGAGCCAACTCGGTTATATGATATCCGACCTGAGATGTAGTGTTGTGAAGCAAAAAAAACCGCTCTATTGTGAATGGGCTCTAGAAAAATACTTGGGAAATTTCAATCAACTGTCAAATCTTGTTTGTTTTATGGATACATACACAAAACTAATAAAAATGGAACAAGGGTAAGTAAAATTTGCGCTTCGTATATTTCACATAAAATTATGAATTAAAACATGTTTGTTATTTCAGAATGCATGAAAAAAGGCGAAAGAGATGGTCCCGTGAGGAGACAACAGGATTTTTGAGATGCTACCTCGCCCGGAAAGCGGAGTTCGAGCAACCAAAGAGAAAGAGGTTGGCCTACGCGATCGTGTTAGAAGACATAGTGTCCATGGGCATCACGGTAGGTTCAAGAAATATATGTTTGAAGAAATTATATTTGTTAATTCGCTTCCAGGACTTTGAAAGGACGCCGCTGTGTTTGGAGTCGAAGATGCGCAGTCTTCTCCAGGCCTATAAGGCGGCACGGGACAACAACAGCAGAACCGGCGCCAACCCGTACTTTGCCCGTATATGGAGCAAATGGACGAAATGTTTGGGAGTAATCCGATAATTTCAAACGACCACACGGTGCATATGGGTAACAGACCGTTTGAAACAATTTCAGTGAATGCGCTGTCTGCTAATGCGTCAACATGGATCCCCTCGCCACTGCCATCACCAACACCTTTGACGTTGCCGGTAACAGACATTCCGTCATCACCGTCACCATCGTCGTCAATGTCACCACCACTTATATCAACATTGGCTTCCTCTTCAGCTCCAGCAGTACGCCGAAAACGTTCAGCGAGAGAGCTTTACTACGAAAAAAAAATTCATTTGAAGAAATTGGAGGCGGAACAGAAAAGGAAAGCAAGAAGCGAAGCCATTCAACAACTTCAAAAAATGTTGATGGAGAAGTGGGAGAAGGACGGCGAACTAGAGCGGAGAAAGTTGCTTTGCTGGAAAAAATAGCTAACAGAAATTACTCTGTCTAGCAACATCTTTTTAAAACGTTCCAGCGAGTTTCAATGAAAACCTTTTACTGAATTTTTTGCAATGTGTTTGATGTAAACTCTTTCTCCATATAATGCGTTCATGATTTCTGTTACATGATGCGCAAGCGTATCAACTTAACAAATTTTCAAAAAATATCGGTAACGTTTTACTGTAGAATGTACAAGGGTTTCATAAAAACGAGCACGAAGAATTTACATCAAAAACATTGCAAAAAATTCACTAAAAGGTTTTCACTGAAACTGTTTTTTTTTTAATTTGCGTATAGTTTTTATTTTACTTGTAATTAGAATAAGAAATGATCTGAAATGAATTTTATATGTGATGCTCCTTGTGAATTTGTTTTAGTTTTATAGATTTTAAGTTGAATGAAATGCAATGAATTCTTGTCAATATATTTATTAGTGAATTTAAAGATATAAATACATACATATATGCAGTGAAACTTTTAAATAATGTTTTGTTGTCTTAAATGATTAAAAAGGTTTTGCCTTCTGTCAAGGGCTGCGTCTAGGTTTGATTCTTCAAAACCTTCATCAACTTCAAGCGTACTTTCATCACTCACATCGTTGACATCGCACAAGTCGTCAAAAGAAATACAAATGTTATGTAAAACACATACGCTGACCACGATGTTGGTTATTGTCTTCAAGTCCGTTTGCTGAGTAAACTTTAGCAATCTTCGAAAGCGCCCTTTCAGTAGTCCAAATTAATTTTCAACCACCATCCGTGTTGAGGAATGTATTTCATTGAACTTTCGTTGGCATGCATTTAAATTTCCGTAGTCCTTAAAAGGTGGAACCAGCCATTTCGTTGACGGATATGCCGAATCTCCGATTATAAAAAATGAATTCGGAAACATATCCTCGTAATGGTTTTCTGCATCCTGAAAGAGTTTGGACCTTCTTAGAACACGGTAATCATGCAGCGATCCTGGTTCACCACAGGTTATGTCAATGAACTTTTTGTTGGCATCTACTACAGCTTGCAACACAATACTATACGTTCTTTTCCGATCAAAGTACATTCCTTTATGGTCTTTTGGGGCGTTAATTGCAATGTGCGTACATTCGATCGCCCCAATCACACCTGGGATACGCTTCTTTTGCTCAAATTTGTCCACATTTTCGTACAAATATCCGCCCTCTGGCCATTTAGTATGTTCATGACTAATCGATATTAAAAAGCGAGTAACTCTTAGAACAGTTGACCGTGCCGCTGACAGTGCTACCGCAAACAAATTTGCTAGTTGCCTGAATGTTACTGTATTGCTAACATACCAAATGTACATATACACCGATTTTATTTTTTGGTAATATACGCGTTCTACCACCACCAGCTGTTTCAGGTACGCAGTTAGATACCGAATACTTCACTGAAAATAAAATAGCATTAAGTTTATGTATTTCTTTTACAGACATTTTGTTATTACTTGTTAGGTATTCCACCGTTTGGCGTCTTAGCCTCATGTGCGTTTGGAAATCTGCTTCACTCATTGCATCGAGCGTACCTTCAAAATTGGAGCACTTCTCATGTGTCTCGTTTTCACTCTCCGAGTCTTCAGAAGAGCTGGAGCTGGCATATATCGTTTCCAATAATTCCATTACTTCTTGCATCTCTCTATTGCGACGTGATTCGCACTGCTCACCCGTGTACAAAGACATCATCTACAAACGTAAAAGGTTATTTAATGCATTTATTTAATGTTTTTAAATAAATTTAATAACCTACCACAGAATCTTCAGAATTGCTCATTTTGTTTTGCTTCTTTAAAATTTCACTAAACAAATCATATGTTCAATGACAGATATTGCCAGTGTTGTGAAGTAACTAAAAGGAAATTTTATCCGAGTTGGAGTGTTTTTTTGCAACTAGGTTACATGAAAACGGGCCCAATAATAAAAATAAGACGATTCTATGATATTCATAATCGAGAAACCGTTGAATCGTGTTTTTTTCATACTTGGTAATCGTGTTAAATGCGATTAAATTAATTAAATGCAAATAAATTAAGCTAAGTGTAATTAAATTAAATCAAACTTAACTAAATTAGAATAATTGTACAAAATTATTTTAAATATTTAAGTATAATTAAATTCATTTAAATTAGGCAAGGTTTATTTAATTGAATTTAGTTCGAATACTAAAGTAAAATTAATTTAAATTGATTAAAATTAAATTTAATTTAATTAATTGGAGTTACAACATATTACATTATTCTTACCTATATTATTTTTCGGCCTGTTTTTTTTATTAAACGATAATATTAATTTGAGAGCTCAAGGTCAGTGTATAAGGAAAAGTATATTGGAAAATCATCAGATTTCTTTCATAATTCAACAACATCAGCTTACATGTCGACTGTGGTCCATTAGCTATGCACTTGCCCAGCAAGTCGTAGGTTGTGGGTTGGAGTGCCAGTGGAGTCATGAAAGAAATCTGATGAGGAGATGTGGTGATCTCCGAAATACCTATAATTTCTACCACTCCTGACTGTTGTTGTTTTTTTTCCAATATACTTTTCCTTATCCACTGGCCTTGAGCTCACAAATTAATATTATAATATTACATTAAGTTAAACTAAAATAAATTAAATGTCTTGTTGCTGAGGCCGAAGCAGTTCAAAACCAGTATACAAATAAACTAATTCAAATTAATAAGTTATATTTGTTTAAATTAATTTTTAAAATATACTAAAATAAATGAAATAAGTGATATTATAATAAGAAGAGTAACGCACCTTTTCTGAATAGTTCTACTGTGTTATATGCAAAGTTGCAACTAAGTAATATTTTTATGTTTACCCGAATAGCTACAAATATCGATTTAAGTATAAATGTATGTATAAGTATGTACATACTAGCTGTCCGTATGCGACATTTTCTAAGAGACCCCAAACTTCAGTTTATTATATTTACTATAGATTTTTATTATTTACTATGCATAAAGTTAAGTTTTAATAACATATTTCGAAGAACTCCTAAGTACACAACATTTTTAAATTTGTCAGTTAGTGGCTGTAATAATTTAATTTTTTGCATTTCCAGTTCTTGGCATACTAACAACAGGTCTATTCTCCACCGGTAACAAGTTGGACAACACTGTCGTTACCGGTAACAGAAGACTCTGGCAACCTTACAGCCTTGTTGCATTCTGTACAAGAATGACAGAATACAGGATTGCGCTGATTGATCTGAAATTCGGAGAGTAACTTGTCTGCGACGTCACACCAGGTTTACCGGTGATGAGAAATGAGAGGAAACACGTTGGTTTACATGTTAGAAAGAATACACACTAAAATTGTTAAACACGTTGGAAAGAACACTCACAATTGCGGATATACATATATAAATCTGTTGTGACGTAGAAGTTCTGTCAAAATTTTCAAGAGAGGGTTAGCGGTATCACAATTCGCGCCACCTTATGTATTCTTTTCACCATGGATTCTGTGCACAATTATTACCGGTAAATTTTGTTACCATCATATTGGACCAAATATGACATTGGCCGGTAACAACGTGGTAATAGCGGCAGAAAAATGTTTATTTCCTTTTTTTGAGTTAGACACATATTTAGGGTCGGCGTGGAACAGAAAAATAATAAAAAGCCTTAATAAGAAAAATTCAATCTTATTTACGGTAGAATTTGCGTGAATTGTACATAAAAGTGGCAACAGTTCCCCGCGAAGTAGGGAATGTTTGGCATTTTAATACGACTAACAGTTGACAGCTTTATATTTGCGGCAGAATTGTGGTTACTATAAGTGGTACTGAGAGCAAAGAGGGCAACAAATTCTCATTTGTGTTTTTGTATGATTTGCGCTATGCGCGCATACGCTAGCTGGCGAAGATTTTGTGTTTTTTTATTCATTCTTTGTGCTGCGCTCTACATACGCTATTAGCAGTATAGCAAGGAGTATAGTATAGTAAAGGGTGTTTTTTTTTAGACTGATATAACTTTAAATTGAATTAAAACACATAAGAAATGAAGTATGATGCCAATTTTTTTTTTATTTGAAAGATATTTTCATGACATTTAATATTTAAAAACGATTTCTGGCATATGTCCACCACGACTAGCTTTGGTTGGATCTCGTTTGGGTGTAGACCAAGATCTTTGCGCAAAATTGTCCATGTTGTGGACGGACAAAGTCCATCTTGTTGAGCACGGTGGCGAAAAGACAAATTCGGATCTTCTCCAAAACTATCACTTACAGCACCGATATTTTCTTCTGTATGTACAGTTCTTTGTCTTGTTGTTGGTTTTTCATCGAGTAGAGTAAATGTTGTTCGAAATTTAACAGCAGTTCGACGAATAAGGTGCTCTGATGCTCGATTATGTGGACCATAAAATTCACGAAGTGCTCTATAAGTTTGGCGAACAGAACACTGACTTTTAAAGTAAATTTCCACAATTTGTAAACGTTGTTGCGGCGTCAATCTTTCCATGATGATTTGTCAATGCTTACTGGACATAAATGTCAAAACGAAATGTCATTTACCAACTGTCAAGTGACAGCTATCCCTATCAAAATTCTATCAGTCTAAACCAGTGGTTCTTAACCTTTTTGGCACGCGACCCAAAAAACGAATATATTTGAAGTACGCGAAATTCACAGCAAAATAATTAGTGACTACCCTCGTGTTGTATTTTTGAGCAAAGATCATGTATACGTGGAGTTATGTTTATAGAAAGTGCACACCGCACGTCAAGCTGAGGATTCAACCTACTCCTGTACTTATTCTTCATAACAGCACGGCATGAAAATCCTGTTTCACATAAATAAGTAGTTGGGAAAGGTAGCAGGGCTTTTTCAGCTTCATTGCTCAGAACAGGCTTCCCAGATAATTGTGCCCAAAATTTTGTGAGACTCTGGCAAATCTCTCTTTTAAAACTACATCACCTTGCATTTCGAGCAATTCTTCTTGTAATCCAGCTGAATCGTTTTCAACGCCCATTACATCTACTTCAAATGGATTTCTTACCCAAGTGTATTTCACGATATGGACATTTTGTGGAATATATCTTTCCATTTCGTTTTCAAGTTTTGTCAAATGTTCTAAAAAAATAGGCATGGTCTCCACGAAAATACGGTTGCCATTAAGATTAAGATCTTCCAAAAACAAGTTTAATGTTGGAAACGCTGCCAATTGACATTGAACAATTTTATTTTGCCAAAGTTTTATTTTGTTTTTAAAAACAGTAATTTTTCCATAAATTTGTACTAAAGTGCGATTTTGACCTTGGATTTCTGTGTTCAACTGATTCAAGTGGTGGAAAATATCACCTTAATATGCCAATTTAGCCATCCATTTGTTGTCACTGAAGCGATCAGCATATTCGTGTCTTTTATCTGTCAAAAATATTTCTATTTCTGTTTTAACAGAAAGAACTCTAGCTAGAATCTTTCCGCGGGATAGCCATCGGATATCCGAATGGTATAATAAATTCTGGTGATCTGCACCCATTTCTTCGCACATCAGTCGAAATATCCGAGAGTTCATAGCGCGTGCCTTTATGAAATTTATAATTTGTATTACGTCCTTTAACACCTGATGTAGATCTGGCTGCATATCACGTCTAGCCAAGATTTCTCGATGTAAAAAGCAGTGTATTAAAACAACGTCTGGATTTCGTTCCTTGACTTTGGCACAAAACCCAATGCGACTCCCTATCATTGCCGGTGCTCCATCTGTATAGACTGCGAGACAATTGTCCCACAGTAATTGGTGTTCCACAAAGAACTTATCTATTAAAAGAAATATAACAGCCCCAGTTGTAGTTCCAGAGAGCTTTTCACAAAGCAGGAACTCTTCATTGAAATTTTGAGGAGTTCTGTATCTTACGTACACCAACAGCTGTGGGAAATCTTCAATATCAACTGATTCGTCGATTTGAATTGAAAATTTGATGACTGTTATGAGATCCGTTATTAATTGTTCTAAAATATCAATGACATTAAATCTATTCTCTTTTTCACAGTATCGTATGAAATTGGCACTATTTCCAGCTTCTTCGCAATTTCATCTCCACAGACAGTTCTTGCCATGGCTATTGCAGCTGGTTTAATCAACTGCTCAGCGATACTATGGGGTTTTTTACATTGAGCTACTTTTAAAGCTACTTCGAAAGAAGCGTAGGTAGTTTTTTCTAACGAAACGGTTGCTGAACTAACATGTCGCGATTGTAAACACACATGTTGTACAGCATTCTATGTATGGATGTGAGTGGTAAAATTGTACAGCGTTTCTTTGAATTAGTTTTCTGTTTTGCTGTTGTTGTTTTTGGTTTTGTAGTTTAAGCAACCGTACGCACGGAGCACAGACGCTACAATAACATCAATTCAGTTTGGATAACATCATGTCGCAACCAATAATAGTAAAAGTAAATGTATCAAAGCAAGAGCCGAACGCCTACGCCCAAAACGATACGAAAAATCTTACACTATGTGTGTGTCGACAGCGCTGGAGCAGCAAATTTAGTGTCAACCGCGCGTGTTTGGAAATTCAATTTTTAGGCATTGGGCACTGCTCTATTGTGAACGGACAATAGATGGCAGTAACACAGCCTTTAGTCATTGTTTTGTGAGGAGTAATAATTGTGACTATACTAGTTTAGTGACATCGATCGAGCTATCAATACAAAATAAAAATATTCGCAATTAAAAACGTGAAGTTTTGCCACTTCTTTAACCCTAGAACACACACCCAGAAAATACCACGTAAACACACACCCGGGATACGTTTGTACCCGGGACCTTATTTTGCGGTTTTTTTAATGCTTATTCAACCGATTTCTATGATTTTTTTTTGAAATGTATATTTTAATATATAACAAGTATTTTGTCTTTTGTTTCATTCGAATATTCCTACTGGTTCCAGCGATATGGGCAAATAAAGTCAGGACATGCAACAGTGGATTTTTGTTTTTGTTGTTGTCCTGATAAATGCAAAACAAAATAATATAATTTATAATAATATACTTGTAGAGTAACAACGAATACACATTTTGGTTTTTATTTCATTGAAATATTCTACCTGGTTCAAAGGATATGTGCAAAAAGGTCGCGCAAGGTATGGGTACGTACATAGGTAGCAAATACACTGGTATAACTGGTTTTTGTATTTTATATGCAGCTGCAAGGGTTGTTTTCACACGAGGTGTTGTTATAAATGCTGCCTGTTGATATTTTCATTATTGTTTTGGTGCTCAAAAGTGTAAGAAGTGAAAATATAAGTGAAAATAGATATAACTGAAACTATAAATAACTGGATACGAAATGACTTCAAGAAGAAACGAATATTTATCAAGTGCAGCATATAGAAGGTTAAAAATGTAAAATAAGCAACAATGTAAACATATACTAATTTTTTTTATTATGCAGGCTAACTGAGGAACAGCGAGAATCATATATACAATCTTTATTTGATGAAATTTGTGACGATGACGCTCCCTATGACTTTGACTCAGAAGATGAAGAAGAAATTCAAATCAATGACATTGAAATTGCTGATGACGATGCTGAAGTTTCGCAAAGTGCCGCAGAAGTATTACCTGATTATGCGGACTATGAGGATGATGAAGAAGACGATGAAGAAGAAGAAGTAGAAGAAAACAATGAATTACCTGCTAGTGCCGAAAAATTTGTTGCACGTGATGGTACTGAGTGGATGAAAGAACCAAATGTAAGTCGTCAGGTACTCAGACAAAATATTATAAGAGAACGTTCTGGACCAGCTAGATGCACTGAAATGTTGTCAATAGAGCAAACATTCAAATGTTTCATGAACGTTGAAATGGCTGATATAATTATGCGCCACACAAATAAGTTAGCAAAAGAAACTTATAATGCTTACAACAATGCGCATCCAAACACAACTCCTAAGTCATGGACGCCTGTGTCCATAACAGAGCTGTATGCATTTTTTGGCATACTTATTATGACTGGTGCGAACCATAGCAATGGAGAACATGTTCGAGATTTATGGAGCGTCAAAAACTATCCTTTATATCGCCACAATGGGAGTCAACCGTTTCTGTTCGATATTGCGGTTCCTAAGATTTGACGATAAAAACACTCGTGCAACCCGCTTACTAACTGATAAAGCAGCACCGATCAGTGAATTGTGGACGATGATGAACAATAATCTTGCTGCACATTACAAGCCCAGCTCATGCTTGACGATTGATGAACAATTATTTCCTTACCGTGGACGCACACGGTTTACGCAGTACATACCGTCAAAACCTGCTAAATATGGTGTCAAGGTTTGGTGGATTTGCGATGCCACAAATGCATATCCACTGCATGGACAAATATATACTGGCCAAGCAGAAACTGGTAGGGAAACGAACCAAGGCGAACGAGTGGTGAAGGATTTGTCTGCCAAATACCAAGGAAGTGGCCGAAACATTACAATGGACAATTTGTTTACGACCTTGCCAGTTGCAGAACTGCTTCTCACCTGGAAACTCACGATCGTTGGAACTTTGCGCAAAAACAAATCATATATTCCTCAAGAAATGAAGCAGAACAAAAACAGGACAATTGGTTCAACGACATTTGGCTTCAAAAATAATGTGACAATGTGCTCTTATGTTCCCAAAAAAAATAAAGCAGTAATTTTGCTTTCGACCATGCATAATGATGCTGAAATAGTTGACAGTGGGAAACCTGAAATAATTGAATATTATAATCGTACCAAAGGTGGTGTTGATCGAATGGACCAAATGATTGCGGAATATCCAACACAAAGACAAACAAAACGATGGCCACTAGCGATGTTCTTCAACATGTTGGACATTACAGCTCTGGCAGCCTACATTGTCTACGATTTGAATAACCCTATGTTGCCTTGGAGAACAAACAACAAGCGTAAGCAGATCCTGCGCAGCTTGGCTGAAGCATTGTGTATGCCCATTATTGAAGTCAGAGCCATAAATCGTCAAGTGACGCGAAATTTTTCGACTAAAATTGCTATTGAAGCATATTTCAACCGACCGGTGGAATCAATGGTGTCAACAGCAGCATCAACATCTGCCGCAGCGCGCACGCCAAAACCTGTGTCCGGATCTTGCTATTTATGTTACGCACAAGAGGAAAAACGCCGTAGAAAAACCAGAAAGCTGTGCGCCAAATGTAAGAAGCCAATGTGTCTTGAACATTCGGTCACATCAACAAATTGCTCTATTTGCCATGATTTTCCTTAGATATAAGATGCATTTTTATAATTTTTATAATAAAAGTCAATAATATAATGTGTGAAATTAATATTTTTAATTTTTCAAATAAAAAAATAATATAAAAAATGTTTTTTTTTGATTATTATGAGGATTTTTACTATTGGGGTACAAACGTATCCCGGGTGTGTGTTAACGTATATAATGTGTTTGGAAGGCTGTAGCTCCTGAACCAATGGTCCGATCTGGTTCAAAGTTTTGAATATGTGAAGAGACGAGCTTTGTATTTGAGAAGTTGCAGTGCAAATAAAACGCCCAAGTGTAGTTATCACCTTCCTTTTCTTCTCGCTTTTCCTATGGCAGGAACTGCTGTGGCGTGTACTCTGCCGTCGTTGTTGTAATCTGGGTTTCTATCATTCTTTATTTTCTAAGCTGCAAGTATATGAAGAATCAAAACAAAGGCAGGCATGAGAAACTCTTTTCCTCGTCAAACCGCTGTCGAAATCCACATTTTCTATATCGTTTTCTAATGATGCCACTATGGAAGATATAAATATTGGCAAAGAAAATGCAGGGGATTTTGCAATTTTCGTAATCAAACCGAGTAAGAGGAATAAATAGAGTTTCGTAAAGCTATCAAAAAATATGGGATGAACATGATAAAATTAAAATATCAAAGAAATTTATACGTTTGCAACAGCTAATAATGCCAATATAAATTTTAGGTATGCTTATATAAAAAAGCATATACTAATATATTTGTATATATGTACTTGTGTGTATGTATTCATATAGTAATACAAAGTACCAAAATGGTTCCTTTGATTAGTTGTGTTGCACGCTTCTGATGCAGTTTTATGCTCGATAGTGAGCTAGGTTCCCAATAGTGGTTCCCTTTTTGTGGTGGTGCATGCTCTTGATGCAACCTTATACCCAACACTCGGTTCTTCTAGAATTAAACAACGCTATTGCTTTCGCTTCGCAGTCTCTTTATTCGAGTTGTGTTCACTTCTATGTACATTCCAAGACTGACCCTTCGACTAAGTAATGATACTTGGTGGAGAGACTAACGCTAATGTACAAATGTGTGTTGTTACAGAGTGTGTGTTGTTACAGAGTTTGTGTGGTTAAAGAGTGTGTGTATATATGTATATGACTATATGACTCCCCCACCGTAAGTTTCAACAATAATTGTTGAAAAACTACCAAGGATCATGTACCATTTTCATTACTTTTTGTTTTTTGATATCTATATTTTCTTTTTACTTGGTCTTTGTAAATCTTCTTTGAGGGATTATCGTTTGACAATAAATAATTTCCTTCTCGTTTGTAGTTTTCAATTAGTCTATATTTTGGATTTGACTTGCCAATTTTAAAGTTTTTTACGTAATCGTTTGTGAAATCACTTTTGTCAACATCGTTATCTTGTTTATACTGCTTTTGTTTATTAGACTTTAACAAATCTGAGAATTTTAGTAAATCTTCATTGCTGAGATTATTATTAAAGAAGTCTATCGGTTTAATTTTCGTACTTGTATGGATTGTGTTATTGTAATGGACTATTGCTTTAAATACTTTGGTGTGAATGGAATCATCGTTCTTTGGATCAGCATTGAAAAGTCGTACGTGTTCATTTAATGTTAGATGTAGCCTTTCAATGTCTGAGTTACCGGTTTTTTTATATGGTGTTGTAAAGTGTAATTGTATTTCGCTATCTGCTAGAAATTGTTTAATAGTTACTATGTTAAATTCATTATCTGTGGTTATTGCATTTGGCTTGCCCAGATGTTGTATTCTTTCTTTTAATGCTTTTAACAATGACGGCCATGATCGATCTTTTATATAATGTAGGGTAGCATATTTGGTTAATTTATCGATAGTGCTAAGATACATCACATTTCTTTGTGGATACCAGATATCCATATGGATTACTTCGTTTTGTTTTGTTGGTGTATCAGTGATGTTTAAGTTGTATTTAACAGGATTACGATCATATTTAGCGAGGTTGCAAATTTTACAATTATTTATATATTTTTGGATCTCTTTCTGTAGATTCGGATAATAGTACAGTTTTTTATTTCTAAAAAATTTTCATTTATGCCCCTATGATTATTATTTAAATGTTCGGTTTCAATAATTTTTAAAATTATCTCTTTGTCAGTAACGTCAGTTAAAAATATGCATGATTTTAGTATCTTTAATCTTTTATTATTGGAAAAGTATTTTCTATAGCATTCTTGAAACTTAAGATATAATTTGATGTTTTCACAAAAAACGACCAGTAATCCCTTTTCTGGTAATGTTTCTTGCATGAATTTCAAAATATTTTTGGAGTCCCCATTCGTGTTTACAATGTATCTTATTTTATTTTTGAATAATATTTTGGTAGTTTTCGATTCTTTTTCAGATTCATTTATAATTAATTGTGTCTTAAATAAATTTAAAGCTTTTTCAGTAATTTTTATGAAGTCTCCGTCATCAGATTCAGCACTGTGAACGGTTTCTAGGTCGTCTCGTTGACTTGTAAATAACTGAATTAAATCCTCTGATAAGTCTAGTTCCTCTCTAAAACTATACTTTTCTTCTTCTATAGAATTATCAACTTCTACCGTAAATATTTCCGTGTTTTCTATGTTTATACTTTTGTCCGTATCCATTGTATTTTCATCTTCTGTATTACCATCTACGATTCTGCTAAGTGCGTCTGCTAGAACGTTTTCTTTACCTTTTATGAACATTAAATCAAAATCAAATTCGTTTAATTGAATTTTCCACCTTTGCAGTTTTAAATTCGGTTCTTTTAAGTTATTTAACCAAATTAATGGGCGATGATCGGTTTTAATCAAAAATTTTCTTCCGTATAAGTAGTATTTGAAATGCTTTGTGGCCCAAACAATCGCTAAGAGCTCTTTTTCGATGGTGCTATAATTGAGTTCATGAGTTTTTAATGTACGGCTTGCGTAGCAAATAACTTTATCACTTTGCATGAGGACTGCTCCTAATGCATAATTACTAGCATCCGTAACTAGAGTAAACTGTTTATTAAAATCTGGGTATACCACAATCGGATCGTTTTTAAGTAGTTCTTTTAATTTTTCAAACGCTTCTACGTATTCCGGGTCACCAACGTTTACTTTCGTATTTTTTTTCAGATATTTTATTAAATTCTTTGCAATTTTGGAGTAATCTCTAATGTAACGTCTTAGATAGCCTGTCATGCCTAAAACGCTTTTTATTTGTTTTTGGTTTGTAGGTAGTTTTATTCTGTCAATTACTTCTACTTTCTTCGAGTTTGGTTTCAATCCTTCAGCGTTTATGACGTGTCCTAAAAAATCCACTTCGTTTTTTGCGAATTCGCATTTGTCTATTTGAAGTTTTAGGTTTGCTTTCTTAAGAACGTTTAAGATCGTGGTAAGATGCTCAACATGTTCTTCAATATTTTTTGAAAAAATGAGAATATCGTCCATATAAACTAGACAAATGTGACCTATGTAGGGGCTAAGAAGGTTATTCATAAGTCTCTGGAACGTAAAAGGCGCATTTCGAAGTCCAAACGGCATTCTCAAAAATCCAAAATGGCCATTGGCTGTGGAAAAAGCGGTCTTATGAATATCGTCTTCGTCCAATTCTATCTGGTAGTAGCCTTTGGCAAGATCAAGTGTTGAAAACACTTTACATCCTCCTAGTTTATCAAAAATTTCGTCTATTATCGGAATTGGAAACCGATCTTCGACAGTTTCGTTATTTAATTTTCGGAAGTCCAAAACTAAACGCCATTTCTGTTTATTGGAGGCGTCCATTTTCTTCTGAACGACCCATAATGGACTATTATATGGGCTTTTGGAATGCCGAATTATTCCTTGTTTGAGCATGTCGCTGATCTGTCTATTTATTTCTCCTTCTAGTGATTTAGGATATCTATATGCTTTTGAGTAAATCGGGCTGTCGGTTTTTGTTGTAATTTTGTGTTTAGCTTCACTCGTGAATGTCAAATCATCACCTTCTTTATAAAAAATGTCTATGAATTTTTTGCCAACTAAACCTACTAAATTTTTTGACTTAGAGTCAAGGTGATCAGTTCGAATGAAATTGCAATTCGTTGCCTTAATTTGTTGAGATTCTTTCATACACATTTCTAGTGCAACGTCATTGATTATAATTTTTCTTTGCGCGTAGTCTATTACTGCGTTTAGATCATTTAATATATTTCCTCCTATCAATCCGTCAAAATCATTATGAAAGTTGTATTCTAAGAACTCACAGTAATAATTTTTTAGCTGAAACTCTTTAAATGAGGGAAACCTACACATTTTGTTTACATTGAATATGCTGCCCATAGATTTAATGCTAATCGAAACCTCTTGTTTCCATTTCGGGTGGCATATATTTTCATTAATAATGCTAAATTCTGCTCCAGTATCAATAATGAAGTAAAGGTCTCTAATTTTAGTTTTAATTTTTATATAGGGTAGGTGTCTTGTCCGTCTACCTGAAAATTTTCATTGGACTGACCTATGTCCATTGGTTGTGAACTCCGTTTACTTTGCCCTGACGGCACAAATCTTGTTGCGTTAGCTGACATACGCGAGCTACTACCTGGAAAATATTTATTGTTTTTGTCGTTGTCGTATTTTTTTGCGAAATTTTTGTTCGAATCTTTATTAGGGTTCCCTGGTTGATCACTACTAGTTTCTTGGTCGTGAGCTTCAAGTGGAAATTGTTCGTTATAATTTTTTTTTCCATTACTAAAGTTGGATCTGAAATTGGGTTTATTATTATATTTACTTTGTCTTATTGGGCCATACAGTGTGTAAGTTTGATGACGAGCTTCCTCAATAATTTTATATGCATCATCCAAGTTGCCTGGATTTCTTGCGAAAATCATAGTTTTGGTCGGCTCTGGTAAGCTGTCTTTGAAGACTCGGAGTGCTATGCGGTTAACTTCCGTTGTACTGTAGGTATTGTCACCTTGGGTTAGTATACGATTATGTAGTCTATTAGTAATTTCGTTAATTTTATCATAATATTGTTCTATTGTCGACTCTACTCTACATAGCTTTAACATATCCATCAGTTCGTCACTGTTTTCTTTCTCACCAAAATGCTTAATCAATATTTCTTTTAATCTGTCCCATGACTCTATTCGCCCATATCTATGCAGAACAGGTCTTGTTAGCCCTATACATTTGTTTTTTATATAGCCGAATAACACCTTCTTTACACTGTCTTCAATTGTCGAGAAAGTTGACCAAAGATTATCAATTTGCTCAATGAAATCTGGCAATTGATTTTTATCGGATCCATCGAGTTCTTTTACAGCTTTTATACAACTTAAAGCTAAATTAAATTCTGCAGCATTCATTTTGCATACACTTTTTGTTTTGTTTTATATGTATGTGTAATAATCAATTATGTTAATTCTAATAGTATATACCTTTAAGTATATTCTCTTATTTTTTCAATTAGAGTACTCCCTTGATGGCAATAACCTCTTATGTTGACTACGCTTCCAGTAAAGTACAATTAGAAACAAGTGATACTCAGTAAACGCCAGAACATAGGTACTGCATTCAATTGCACATACCCATAACTGTACCACGCTTTTCCTCGATGTATTGTTTGTACCTGCGCCCACCTTGCACTTGTTGATCTTTTCGAAGTTTATTTGCGCTGTTACTAAGCACGCGTTTTCTGTTGCTATACACGTCTTGCGCTAGTTGATCGATGCTGATATTTTCTTATTTCTGCTGTGCTGGATGTGCGCCGGCAGAATGATGAATTGGTATAGTTGATAAAATTGTAATATGAAAAATTCCAAGGTTCACGCCGCGTAGCTGCACACGTGTTTTTCTTTTTTTTTTTTTTTTGTTCCTCGTCGCCAGTAATACAAAGTACCAAAATGGTTCCTTTGATTAGTTGTGTTGCACGCTTCTGATGCAGTTTTATGCTCGATAGTGAGCTAGGTTCCCAATAGTGGTTCCCTTTTTGTGGTGGTGCATGCTCCTGATGCAACCTTATACCCAACACTCGGTTCTTCTAGAATTAAACAACGCTATTGCTTTCGCTTCCCAGTCTCTTTATTCGAGTTGTGTTCACTTCTATGTACATTCCAAGACTGACCCTTCGACTAAGTAATGATACTTGGTGGAGAGACTAACGCTAATGTACAAATGTGTGTTGTTACAGAGTGTGTGTTGTTACAGAGTTTGTGTGGTTAAAGAGTGTGTGTATATATGTATATGACTATATGACTATATATAAATTTTAGAAGCATTTAAAATTCAATCTATATCGAGCTGTGTTAAAAAAGAATTTTTAATCGACATTGTTAATGACATTTTTTAAATTAACGCATAATTAATTATGAAATTGAACACTATATTCTTTATTATCGTAAAAAATTTAATATACCTGTTTTTTATACTTTAATATGCATCTCGCGATAACTTATCAAAAAAACATTCACTCCACTGATTCTGACAGTTATTTCGCGTATTTGAGTCTAGTAGCCCGTCTTTTCGTTTGTCAGCTGTTCACCTGCCCATGATTCGGTTTTGTTGCCAACCTAAACCACAAGATTATGGGACGCTCTGATTGGTCCAAGAGAGTTTCATATTTTTGGTGCTAAGTGCACACGCGCCAGCAGCGGAAGCTTACATATTATTTTGAAAGACGTAGATAAAAGTTTCTTAGAAATTTTTAACTTTTTTTTTTTGCTCTGAACAAGGAGGCGGCCAAAAGCTACTTCTTTAAAAAAGTTTTATAAAAATCGCCTAAGCCGTTCTCAAGTTAAAGCGATACAAAAAATATATATAACTAAATATATAACTTATGTAGTT
The DNA here is from genome assembly GCA_951828415.1 of Anomoia purmunda. Taxonomy (NCBI): domain Eukaryota; kingdom Metazoa; phylum Arthropoda; class Insecta; order Diptera; family Tephritidae; genus Anomoia; species Anomoia purmunda. Next base: position 22,930,122 of record OX639998.1, on the reverse strand, counting down.
ATATCTTATATATAACAGGCAAGCGTCTATGTCAACGCGATTAATCTTCTAAAGTGTGTTTTTTATACGCGTGGTTTTCAATGAGGCAATACTTTTTTCGGAGTTGGTCTTTTTGACAGCTGTTTCTTGATTTATACTCAGCCTGGTTTGCCATTTTTTAATGAGCAGACTTACTTCGGAATGACGTGAGCAAATCCTACAAATTTATTACCGAAATATTGGTTCGATTCGCGGGAAACGTGGCGCGCTGCGTCCAATATTTGGTCAGTTCGGATGAAGCTCACTTTTGGTTGAATGGGTACTTTAATAAACAAAATTGTCGCATTTGGAATGTTGAAAATTCACAAGCCACTACATCCTCAAAAAGTCACTGTTAGTGTACTCTATGGGCAGAGGGAATCATTGGTTCATATTTTTTTAACGGGAGCGCTATAGAGCCATGATAATAATTATTTTTTGTGGGGTTATGTGAAGTCGCCTGTCTACGCAGATAAGCCCAAGACGATTGGTGCGTTTTTGCTTACATACGGACGCGATTGATTCAAAAAGTGGAGCTGGAATTTATTCGAGCCAGTCGCGGCGGTCAGTTGCCCGAAATGATTTTTAAAACATAATCCTATCTTTATAATATAGCTAAATTCTTGGCCATAACATTGAATTATATGCGTTTTATTTCTTCTTGGCAATCACATATCTAAAAAAATGCCCTTTAATTCTATTTCCTTCAGCCCAAAAGTGGCCACACAAAATTATTTTTGTGGAATGCGTTATATACATGGCTATATCCCGAGTCCAGCAATTGTAGTGTTACCAACCTTACAGCGGTCATATTTGTTAAACTCATGACAGTTAAATAAAATTGATTCTGATGACAGTTAAAAAGTAAGCTGAGGTAAAGAAAAAATTACAATATGGACGCCCTGAACAAATAGATTCAACGCGCATGTGCCAAAATACCAGCGAGATCATATTCGTGCAGAATGCAACTCATTTTCTGACTTCTTAATGTTATAGTCAAAGTGGTCGCATCGACTGAAGTAAATATATCCTAATTGTTTGATTATTTTCACACATTGTCCTTCAAATCATTAAAATTCAAACAAAAAAGTTATGGACTGTTGAATAGGTAACACTTCAGCCGGCGAACCCTTTAATGGTTGGTTCCCGTTGGTGGTAGGAATGGGTTTCCGTTATTTGAATCTCTTTTGCGGAAACGATTTTTCGGTTCTTCTAAACCGTTTTACGTATCTCTTATCTTCTTCTTCAACCGTTTCTCGGATATTTTGGAAACGAGTTTCAGTTCCTGTATACACGTTTTTCTGTTCTTGTAAGGCACGGACCAGTCGGATCGTTAGGGGCCCGGTTTTTCGGATCCGGTTCCTCGGTTATATCTGTCACTAATACATATATATCTAAATGAATGCAGCAAAATTTTCCGTCTGTCCTTAAACAGGATACAACCAGCATAATTTGAGATACCGTGATGCATATGTTATTATTGCCTTAAAGTATTCGTGTTGTCTCTCAAAAACGTTTATTTTACTTAAAATATATCAATGTTGAACGAAATGTTCGTGATTTTATATCGTTCGGGATCGACTTATATTTTATAAAATCGTTGTTGTACACGAATATGATCAGATGAAGAAGTGGTTATGACTAACTCTTTCATTTAGATCAAACTGGCATATAATCTTCGCCGGTAAGGAATAACTACTGAGGTCAATTTAGGAAGAAAAAAGTTAGAGAAGGAAAGTAGAATTGTGACTTAATAATTTAACTAATAGTAGTTTATTCAGATCGAATAAAGAAATATTAATTTATTCCTGATAATTTAAGTCAAATAACTTACATTTAAAAGTGGTGTTTTGAAAACACGACAAAACCGAGTTTAGAAAAATATCTAGTAAGGGTGGTCATCTACACGCGCAAGTTTCATACTTGGTCAATTGGCCAACTTCGCGCAGCGCGTTCCTTGAGGATAATTTTAAATTGTATGCAATTTATGACAGTTATGTTTGCTATTTAATATTTAAAAAATAATATAATAAAATAAATATTTAAATCCTACCTCAGTCCTTACAGGAAAGCGTGGAGCACAAGTCAAAATGAAAGTAATAAAAACAAATGACTGAGGGTAAGCAAATTTGCTTTCCTTGTGCAAAAGACTTTCCATACAAATTTTAACATTTGGGTTTGGTTTGTTTGCAGAACTTTGTTCACATTTCTCTTAATAATGATATGAGGTCGTGAAATAAAAAGTACTTAACTTACTTCTGCTTTCGCGGCCTCATATGAAAACGGTTTCGCAATCCGCATGACTTTTATGTATTGCTGTTAATTGAAATTTTTCGAAAATATGTTTATGTTTCCCTTCCTTTAAATAAGTATAATGAAAAACATATTTGACGCTTTTATTTTTGTAGCAATTTCAAAACAAAATCAATAAATAAATAATTGTTAGAAAATCTTGTTTAAAAATTCGAAACGATGGCGAAGTGTGCAGTGTTTGCAGTGTTGTGTTAGTGATAAATGTTGTATGAGTGTAAGTGATAAATGATTTTTTAAAAAACAAACATATAATAATACCACGCATTTTAAAAAACATTCAAAACTAGACAGAAGAGGCCTGATATGCGTACGTAACAGACTCGCCAAACCCGTGCCCATAAAAACCACTTATGTATGTGTTAGGTTTTCATAATACCGCCAGCATTCCCTTTATTTTAGCAACCGCAGCTTTACCGAGCCCCAAATAGTGTTAATATTCTTGTAATTCAGGCACATACCCCGCCTCTTCTCTTTTGAACGGTATTTTGTTATCTATTGTACATAGTTCGCATACGGTATTAGATTTAAGCATACATTTTCTCAGGATTTCAAACAACTAAAATTTGCTCTAAACATTTTAAACTTATTTTGAAGAGGATATGTTATTTTAAATCTCTTGAATAGTTCCAAAACTAGCCAGTTTATTTTTTCTTAAGGTTTTCGCCAAAGACCCAGACAATTACTAAAATCTTATACGTATTTTTCAAAACCTTCCCCAATCAAGGAAAAAATCGCTACTGATTTTGAGCATCTCAACTTTTGATTCAAAGAAAGGTTTAACGACACAAGACAATACTTGAAGGACTCGAAACTTTTTTTTAGATATCTGGGATGGTTTTCTAAATTAGCTATCTTAGAAAATGATTTGAATCGAAACACACTAGAAAAACATTAACATAATTAACTTTTGTTTTGAAAATGTTGGAAGCCGTCCCACTGTGAGTGTGACGAAGTTCGATTTTCCATCATCCATTGTCAAGTTTGGTTTGGAGACAAATCTGTTTCGGCGTTGTGCCATCTTTAGTGTCATTTTTCTTTCTGTTCAGTTAACATCTTCTGCTTCTTATTTATATGATGTTGTTATTAGTAAATGTTTGTTCTATGCCCGCCTCATATGTATGTAGGTACCTATACACTGTATTTGTGTTATATATATTAAAGTTAAAAATACGCAAACTTAAAAGAAAGCATAGCTCCACAATTCATAATTTACGTCTCAGAAGTGAAATTGCAGCCATTCCGGCTGGGCCTCCTACTGTTATACCGAACCCTAACCGCGAAAAAATCGTATAGTACATTTTTTCAAAATTATGTTTTTTTGAAATGTTCCTGTTGATGCATTTCTGCATCAAAAATAATATGGGAAAAATGTCATATCACTTCAGTTTAATTACCAGACATTTCTGTAGATACATTTTATCGTTCATTCTGAAACGCATTGCTCCTGCTGGAGAACATCGTGGACTTTGCATCACTCCTTGCATCAGTGAAGACGCAGTCATCGAAACCGGACATAAATTTAATAAACGTGGTATTTTTATTCGAAGAGATGATGCCTTTCGCATAATATTCGCAATTCACCGTTCATATGACATTCTGCAATACCCTTTGCATTTGTATTAATATTACTAAAGTTAACAGCATTACCGGAGAGCAGTTATGTAAAACATCAAGACTCACATCATAAATTGCAGGAGAAGTTCGACCAAATGTCGAGACATATTATGTACAAATTAGTATTATTATTTCTACATGGTCCATGTGATGGTGATGTTTAAATATGAATTCAAGCAGTATGCTTGAAGGCGCTTGCACTAAGAAGTATCCAAACCCGTTTCAAAGCTGTACATCATCATCGGAAATAGCAACAGAATACAGTAAATTTTTCACAGCGACAGAAACAGCAACAGAATTTTGCGATTCTGAAAAAGCAGCAGCAGAAGAGGACGGGAATAGAATAAATCAGATTATATTCCTGTTTCTGTTATTTGCAACACCGCCGCTTAACAGCAACGATGGCTATCCAAAATATAGAGGCCGATCACCTGATAAAGGCGGAAGTAGAACAGTTGTTCAAAATAAGCAAATAGATAACTAGTTGATTGTTCCTTTTAATCCAGTACTTGTAAGAACTTTTGATACCCAAGTTAATGTCGAATTAGGCACCTCAGTAAAAATTATTAAGTATATTTGCAAATAAAAGCAAACATTCACTTTAAGTTCTACCAAAGATATACAGCAAACCAATCAGTCAGATATATTTGCTCTTCTTATCGTTCAGCATTTATGAAAGATATCCTTCAATTACCCAGTTAGTGATCCATTTAGAAGACCTCCAACGTGTTTACTTTAATGAAAATAATATTCAGCGCATCTTTCATTAAATATCCCTGAGTTGGAGCGTTCTTTTGCAAGTCGGGTACAATAAAACGGGCTCACAGTTAAACTAATGCGGATGTCTTCATTGATAGTGTGGGATGAAGCTACAACGTCTCATAAAAGGCCGGTTGAACTTCTAGACAGGACCTTGCGGGATTTAAGAAATACTATGGTGATTGAACAGTATTACTTTCAGGCGATTTCCGTCAAATATTGCCAGAGATGAAATGGACGCATCTTAAAAAAGATCCACCTTTGGTTCAACGTAAATAAACTAGCACTTATGACAAACATGAGAGGACTTACATTAGAGGATAATAACCCGTTGGCAGACATCTTATTGAAAGCCGGTAATGGAGAGTTACCAACAATTTCTGGCACCTTTTTGCAAAATAATGAGATTTGTAGTTTAGTCACCAACCACCAACAATTTATTGATAAAGTGTATCCCGAAATACACCAAATAATAACATGTGTGCGCTTTCGAAAACTTAAAATAAAGGCCATTAAATATATGTATTTAGAAAACTTTTAATTAAAAATTTTAAAATTGTTTTTTTTTAAAGATAAAGTGTAAATACTTTTGGGGTTTAAGGATGTTTAACATCTTTAACAAATTTTTGAAAATTTTAACATCGCCACTTGAGAGCGCAATCCCTAATTTTTCCACCTAAATTGTTTAATATAACAATTATATAAAATTAAATTTGTTGACTTTGATTAAATTTGACGGCCAACTTCGTGCAACTTGGCGCACAAGTAATTAGTTAGATAGGGAAATAGAAGAGACGAATTGCTTTATCAAGAGGTAAAGCAAAATTACGCTTTACTAAAACATTGTCACAAAATCTTAGTTGTTTGGAATTCTCGTAGAAAAATTGATGCAGAGAAGTTTAATCTGTACACTTCCTACACGAAATTTGCAGATGTCTGTCACCAGCACTTCATAAAGTATTAGTTGATGCAAATATAATTAAATATCACTTATTTCCTATAGACGAATCATCATATTATTGTAAATATCTTAATTAGGTAAATTATTTTTTTTACAAAATACTGACATATGTTTAATTTTTACAAAAAAAAGGTGAGTCAAATAGAAAACTTATCGAGCGAAATTCCAGCAATAAATGCATGGAGGAACAGATACTGTTACGTAAAATTCGGGAAAGCACGGACACCTAAATCAACCAATAATACTAAATTCCTTATTTTTACACATGAAAACCCCATCTAAATAAAGCCTTGCAAACACGTTACTTCGAAGGAACCATTTTCTTTAGTCTAAAACTTCAAGGTTACTCCGTGAAAACATCATGTTTCAAGAACTATGACCTTTACTTATAATCCAAAAAAAAAAAAACATTAATAAATTCGCAACTTTTCAAAAGTTATAGACTATCGAGCACTCAGAGACCCAAAAAAGTGCACTGGAAAATTTAAAAAAACATTTTCCGTAAAAGATTTGGTTTGCTATGACCATAAATAAAGCGCAGGGCCGGAGTAGATTTTTTGAGTGCACCGCGATTCTCCCACGGACAATTACTTACATATGTATATGTGAAATAGAAGTCTGTTTGTCCTACCAGATGAATGTAAAACCTACTATTGTTTACAAAGAAATCTTTTGCTGGCAAATTTTAGGTTTATGTATCGGGTGTTTTTTTAGGGGTATAGAACTTCGAATTGAAATAAAACACAAGAAAATCGTTTTAAGGTTCATCAATTTGGCTTTATTGGAAGGATAATTTTATGCCATTAATGTTTAAATATGATTTCGGGCATGTGGCCGCCGCGGCTGGCTCGAATAAAGCCAATTCTACAGGTCCAATTTTCAACCACTTTTTCGAGCATATGGGGCCGTATGTCGGCAATAACGCCACGAATGTTGGCTTCCAATTCCCCTAACGTTTCTGGTTTGTTGGCGTAGACGAGCGACTTCACATATCCCCAAAGAAAATAATCCAATGGTGTCAAATCACACGATCTTGGTGGCCAATTTACAGGTCCATTCCGCGAAATTATGCGCTCATCGAATGTTTCCTTCAATAAATCGATTGTGACGTGCGCTGTGTGGCATGTAGCGCCGTCTTGTTGGAACCACAACTCATCCACATTCATGCCATCCAATTCGGGAACAAAATAGTCGGTTATCATGGCTCTATGCCGGTCTCCATGAACGGTAACTGCCTCTCCAGCATTATTGCGGAAGAAGTATGGCCCAATGACTCCACCAGCCCATAGAGCACACCAAACAGTCAGTTTTTGTGGATGTAATGGCGTTTCAAGGGTCTCATGTGGATTCTCTTCACTCCAAATGCGGCAATTTTGCTTGTTGACGTAGCCATTCAACCAAAAATGAGCCTCATCACTGAACAAAATTTTGCGATGAAAATCAGCATCGAGATCAATCTCATTTTCGGCCCATACACCAAAATCACGACGCATTGCATGGTCTCGCGGCTTTAATTCTTGCACAAGCTGGATCTTGTAAGGTCGCAAGCCAAGATCTTTGCGTAAAATCTTCCATAAAGTTGATGGACAAAGCTCCAATTGCTGTGCACGGTGGCGAATCGATTCATTCGGGTCCTCTTCAACACTTTGCTCTACAGCGGCAATTGTTTTTTCGGTGCGCACTGTTCGACATCTCTGCGGATGCGTATTATCACATAGAGTAAACGTAGTGCGAAAACGATCCATGGTTAACCGAATTAATTGCTCTGATGGACGATTATGTCGACCATAAAATTGACGGAGCTCGCGGTAAACTTCGCGAACTGAACCATTATTTTCGAAATAAATTTGAACGATTTGCAAGCGTTGTTCTTTTGTCAACCTGTTCATGATGAAATGGCAAACCAAACTGAACATAAATGACATTAGAGTTGCCAGATTTGACCACAAAATGCCAGTTTTATCTCTGTTCGAAAAACAAACCTGTAAAAAAAACACCCGATATTTATATGTTTAAAAATACTACCCAAATAAAAAAATAGGTGTTAAACTGAAATTTCCCATTTAGGGATCATTCAAAATAGCGCAGTTTTCTCACTTCCCAACACTGCATCTTAGGTCGGATATCATTTTACCGAGTTGGCTCATTGGCTATTGGATCAGTTCAGTTGGATATCATTTCTCAGAGTTAGTGTTGTTGCTTTACATACAATTCATTATCCTACCTAGGGTTCTTTTGCAAGTCGAATACGAAGAAACGGGCCTATTATTAGTTTCTCCGAACGGGATCATGTACATACATGCATATACATATATATATATATATATATATATATATATATATATACATTCAGCGCGTGGCGAAGCTAGCATATTATAAATAAGAAGCACATATGTGTATGTATATATTTGTTTACAGTAAACTTCCTCCTACACCGAAAATTTTAAACACTAAATCGAATAACTTTATGTACATATGTAATTTTAAGGGTTTTCAACTCTTGTGAAATTGTAAAACATAGAATGAAGACCATCGATCGAATGAATCCTGCTTAATGAACGCTTGTGGGAAATTCTGTGAGCTAATGCAAAAGTGGTAAACTAGTTTTTAAATATTTTTTAGTTTTTAATTACCAATTCGCTCATAAAAAAGCTGCAATAAAACTTTCGCTGGGAAGATCCATAACAATAGGATCCTTATTTAGTTTCCGACCCCAAAATCTGCTTCTCGGTTTTTATAGGAAAATGTTCAAACTATGTGAATCGTATTCGATTACTAGTTTAAATTTTTCGTCCAAAAATCGCTAAATTAATTCAATAAATTACTGAATGAGAAATGTGCTACATTTAGGCAAGAATTTTTTGATCCAAATGCAAATCAGTTATTCCTTTCAGAAAATTTACAGCAACTTCAAAGTACTTTTTCAAGCAACAGAAATAATGAAACATATTTCTTGTGATTTTACACCTCTATACTTGCCTTAAATATGTAAGGTATACAGGGGAAACTAATATCTATAAGTATCTAAGTATTTATAAAGTATAAATAAAATTTTCTACAGATTAAGCATGTTTTAAGAAAACAAAAATTAAGCCTTATCAATTCAATTTTAATAGATCATATATCTAGTCATACATATATTCAGTAGAAGAAACGTAGCTCTTTAATAAATAACTTAGTCGACCATCGGGAAAAATAAAAAAAATCCAAGCGAACGTTTTCCAATTCTTATGTTAATATAACCAAAGAACTTAGATTACAAAGAAGTTGCATCATTCCCACCATTCCCCTAACAGAAAATCACGCTAATTCCCCATACCAGAAATAATTCGACTTCTTGGTTAGACCCGATTGATTTATGGTGTAGTGAAATTGGACTAAAACTCTTGGCGCTGTAAACGAAACGTCATGCAACTTTTTTGTAACTTGCGTTCTTTGCTATAACCATCCAAGGTTCAAGATTTGCCTAGCTTATTGCAACAACTTCAATAAACACAACTGCCTAAAATTTTACCGATGGTGCTTTCTATTATTATAAATGTTTTTCTTGCCCGGTCGGGAAGTAAAACGATTTTCTTGACCGTATATCTGACCCAGGTTACTAACCCAATTTTTAATCTTATCTTACATATGTACGTATATATATATATATATTTGTTATTTGTTATTTTCTCTTTTGTGTTAAATTGAAAAACTTTAATTGGCTTTTAAAACTCACCGCATAGATGTGGCATGTTGCACGCGTAGTTGAGATGTTTTTTTTTACTTTATGTCTTTTACCAAGCTTATCGTAAAAATGTTTATTCTATTAACTATTTATTCGTAATTTTTTGGTATTTTTACATGTTTATATCATAAAGGATTATATATACAGTGTTGTGCATATCATAAGCAAAAAAAAAACTAAAAAATCAGTATAATACAGTTGGGCACTTAAGTTTATTAATTTATTTTTAATATCTTTTTGTAAAAGTATAGCTCATTCTGTAACATATCTCATATGAATAAAACTTTTTACAAAATTCACAAAAAGTCATAAAATTTTCATTACATTTTTAATCAGAATTTAATAATGTGCAAGTTTAAAGTGAGAAAAAATTCGCATTAAGTTTTGATACTTTTTTTTTTGCTGACAGTGTCGAACATTTTCTTCCATACAAAAGTAAATTTTATTTATGCGTTATATGGAGGAACACACCGCCAGCAAAACCAAAATCATCAAAAACTATTGTGAGTTTTCAGTCACTTGAGCTTGACCTCTGTTATATTATAATCCGTTGAGCTACAAACCTCCATACTTAAAATTTTTTTTTAAGTTCTGGTAAAGAAGTTAACAAATTTTGACGATTTTCGCTATGCAATCGGCTATACTTTTATGAAACATTATTTCAAATAAGTTAATAAACATATGTGGACGACTGTATTATATTAAATTTTGTTCCTTTTGATATAAACAACGCTGTATGTGCCATTACAATTATCTGTATACTTTTTTATTCAAACAATCGCAAAATTACACATGCCACTGCAAATCGAATTTTGCATTTTAGCTGATTTTAAAACTCGAAAATCAGATTTCAATTTTTAAACATCATCTGTGATGCATTTAATAAATCAACGGGTGTAAATTCGCTCGCTGCTTGTTCATCTGAGCAGTTGCATGTGAACTATACTGATTTCATCACTTTTTAATAATGTTATTTGTTTTTCACGTCCTTCTTGTTCCCTCGTACTACACAGGCGTAAAAAGAAATGTATACGATATATGGAAACGATAAGCAGCGGCAAGGACGATTGTTATCAAGAGTTAGACGACCTGAACGACAATAGCAGCGAGGGCAATTTGGGTAGTCCAGAAAGCGTTGATGACAATAACAAAACATCAGACGATGACATAGAGTCGTTAAATCATTCGATATTTAGCCAGGGCTGCCTAAGCGGTTTGTCTAGTCTCCAGAGTCCGTCAACTAGTTTAACGAGCCCGCTAAATCTACTGGCTAGTCCACCAGCACCGGTAACGGTGGGCCTGCAATTCGACCCTCCACATCATCCACATCAACAGAATGGCCAAAGTCAACAGCAATTGTTCCAGCAACAAACGTCCCAACAAACGCAGCAGCAACTGATACGCAGAACCAGCGTTGTCGATGCGTCGACATTACAGCGGGCGCGTTTGCAGCACCAGCAACAGTTGGGACACCGACAAGTAAATTTTAATCAGCGGCAGCAGCATTTACAGCAACATCTCCCGCATGCTCATACATCACCAATGCCGACGAACAGCAATATTTTTGAGCATACTAAAACCACAAGACCGTTTCTTTGTTGTGACGTTGGAGGTATTACCAGAGGTGGCGGTGTCGCAGGTGCATTAATGACGCCAAATCTGCCAAATAGCGTTTCCAGTAAAATCTGCTTTGGCAATACTCTAACAACCTCCTTGTCCTCAACTGCTGCAACAGTAGCGGGGGCGGCACTTACAGAACGCACTATGAGTACACTATTGAATCCTAGTCCATCAACTTTCATACTGAATAGGAATTGTTTCCAGCCAAGCAGCTTGAAAGCAAGCAGTGGTACGATAGTATCAACAGCCCAAGTGTTATCTAATAACAGCAATAAAACGACGAGTTTAAATGCCAGTACCTCCAAATATTCATCACCGAATGACATTCCATTAGACGCTGCAACCAACTACACCAAATTCGGCACCACCTGCTCTTCAAATGAATGCAATTCCCACAGTAGTAGCAGCAATATCAATGTAAGCTTTAGCAATGCGGCCAAAGATGATAATTATGAAAGGGGTTCATCGGCGATGATCACATTGCAAACAGCATCACACACCGTAAACAAACCTGTTCCGACTATCGACGGCAAATCGGCAGTATCTTCATCTGCTTCATCAACTACTTCTTCGCCAACAACCGGTACCTTTGAAAAGTTATCAACACATCGAAATCCAATCGGCACGGAGGATAGCCTTATTGCTGGTATGGAGTGCCAAACATCGGCGTCTTTCAACGTTAGTAATGGAGTCACACAGCAATATAAGAACTGTAGCCATCAGTTTCAAAAGCTGTGGGCCTTGCGACTACCAACGGCTGCGACTCAACATAAGCATTTGGCAGTGCCACCCTTATTGCCGCCAGCACCCCAACAGCAGCTATTTCATTTGCGTAACACCTCCCTACGGCCGACCCTACCATCACCAATGTATCTCCACACCCACCATCATGCGCACCAGCTTCTTCCGCATACTCCCCTCTTCGACGAGCATTTCCAGCAGTTTAGCCATCACTTGGCATCCGTGGCAGCGGTGGCAGTGGCAGCGGCTGGTGTACACATGCCCAACATAATAAGTGCGGCAGTGGTTGGCACCAGCAACAGTATACACCGAAGTTGTACAAACGAACCAAATGAACGCAATATTCCGAACGCATCCAGAATTAATGAAGCAATGCTGCCGTTTACAAAAACGCCAACAGTAACAGCACCGTCGAATGAAAGTATTGAAGACTGCAGTACACAAACAATGAGTAGCGATGTCCTTACGCCTTTTATTCGGCACATGGCTGCGGCAACCACCGGTACTACTACCGAAAAATTCGTTGACGTTGTTAAAAGAAGTGGCGAAAAAGGTGCAATTGGCGTTACATAACACCAAAAAAAAAGAAATAATCCCGCAGTTAGCTGATATCAATGTTGAAGTTTTAAATGACCGCAATACAATCAATACCGGAAGTATCACACTTTCAAAAGCAACGTTATTTTTACTAATACTGTTTAGTGACAATTTCTTACATTTACAAATTTTTTAATATTGTAACACTCATAGAAGTTAAACGAACATATATATATATATATATATATATATTGAAAGGGACAAGTGGATCATCGAATCGCTTTGTTTGCTTTCGGTCAGGAAATTAATGTAATATTTTTTAAAGTACATATTTGAGAAGGTATTTTTTTAAGATATTTTATAAAACGGCGGATCTAATACATTTCTGAGATAAAAAATCTTAATGCATCGCTTATTATAATACAATTAATTTTATATACAATAAGAATATCATGGGGGTTCGAAGTTATTGCTAGAATTAATACAAAACATAAAAAGATCACTAAGAAGAAGTCAAAACCGCAAAGCGTTTTTCCTTACCCATCGCCGTTGCGAATATGAACCAGTTATTTGGTCCAAGTCCAGTTCTCGGGAGCTCTAGCTGTCATTCCGAACTGTCACATCGTACGAATAAAAACCCGAGCACTTGCAACAGGATGCTTATGCTAGAGCATCCCGAAATATTTAAATTTTGGTTTCACCAACATCTGAGTATTTGCGAGCATTGTTGAATATGATTAATGTGCAAATAGAAAACTTTGAAAAAATAGAGAGGTGCGGATTGAATAAGGGGTACAACACTTCCTATACTTAATTGAAAATCGGGCTTCCCGGTCAGTCGTCAATTGTTCATTTTCTTCTCTAAATCTAAATTAGCTCACAAATTTATATAATGTTTAACATTTATACTGATATGCATACTTGTAAAGTTGTTTACATAGAACTCCTGCCTTTTATATATTTTTCTTATATATGCCTTTCGAGCACGAGTTAGGTCCATAGTTATTTAATGTTTTTACGGTTATGGAATACGCGTGCATGTTTATGTTTTTATAAGTTGCAAGTTGACGAATTAATAGAGTATACTGAAGCATTCTTTCTAATAGAAACTACTCGATAACACGTCAAATATTTCTAGCATTGCCGAGTATATGCTAGAAGGTTTCAAATATTAAGCCACATTTCGAGCATAGTCTAGTATTTTCGATGATTCTCTAGTATCATCTAGTAGGTGGTACAAAATGCTCGAGGATGCTCTAGAAAGGTCAATCTCCAGCACATGCTCAGGGTTTTATTCATACGGTCCCTTGGGTATAAAATACTCTCAACTGTTCCAAGTATCTTACTACATATGTATGTTGTTTGACATTGTTCAAGATTCCGAGCCTCGTAAAAGTACCGGTGGCATTTGAGTAATTTACAAAATCGAAAAACAACAATTTATTTAAAAATTGAGAGACCGACAGTATTATGCTGACTTCAAAATGCAGATCATTTTTATGGTAAGCACAAAAATGCCTAAGTCACTGGGTGAAAGCACACGCAAGCTTTACACTCGGTTACGGTAAAAGCAAATACTAATGTGAACCAGCTGCCTCTTTAACAATTTTACAACTCAGAAACATAGAATTGTTCCCTAGATACAAATTGTCTTGGCTGTGATCTTTATAAAAACATGTCACTGAACGCTTATGATTTTGATTCTTTTCTGAATATGTAGATCAGTTTCCTCTGCCCAGTATATTTAAATAAATTTCGTCGAAACAAATGGTAAACTCCTTAATTTTATACACATAATGAGTCAGTTGAAAAAAGTTAATTAATTTCTTTGCTTTGCTTTTTTGACCAAGAAGTATAAGTGCATACATGTGTAAAAAAATTGGCAGTAAACTATTAAAAAAAAATTATTTATTGTCAAAAATTCAAAGCTAACTTAGCATATGCTTATACATAAAAAGTTTCATAAATGTTTCCTTAATTAAAACTCAGTAATACAAATACAAAAGTATAAAAAATTATATAAAATATAAAAATAATACATACTTACAAATACGTTATGCACATCAATGAATGTACAACTTAATAAAATGATTATACATACAAACAACTACCGTATCATAAGCTGATAAATAGTATAAAATACAATACAATATTTTAAGCAAATATAAAGTTGATAAAATTATTTCATAATGCAAAATGGCCCATAAAATTGAACGGGCAACACTTAACCGTGAGATACAAATCGTGATGCGCAATTTTCTGATACGATGGGGAAAATATCTTTATGATAGACTTAAATGAAACTCAAAACGAATTTATTTTTAAATCAAATGGTACTAAAAGTGGTATGTACAAAACTAAAAGCAAAAAAAAAAAAAATAAAAACAAAACTATTTTGTCATATTTGAAATTAAAAACATAAATGTGTACATATATTAAAAAGTTTTGTTTGTCAAGCGCATTATTGCTAAAAGCATATTTTATGTGCGCTCATTAAAAATTCAACTCAACGCTTTAGCAAATCATTTATGCCAAATTTATTATATACACGAAAGCCCAGGTCTATGTTCAGTCTGCCCACAGTTCTTCATATTTGCCATCATAAGTTGTTATTTTTCGTTATTTATTGCCAATATTAAAATTGTACTGAAAATTGTATTTCAGCTTCATACACAATTTAAATATGACGAGTATCAGAAAGCTGTTAATGTTTATTCGGTATCATCCGATTTTTGACAATGAATTATTGTCTTCAACAAATGAAAAACATTAACTACAATGAAAAAAGACAGGAAAGTGTACAGTATAAAGCAGATACTAAAAATATGGTTATTTGAAAATTAATACATGAAGCAATGTGTATGTATAGGAGCAAGGCGAATTCATGTAAGGTGGTGTTACAAGTACAACTACAAAATTCGCATGTCTTTTTTGGCTTTTGTGTAAGAGTTGTCAAAATTTACTTGCATCTTCTTTTTGCTTTTACGGCTTTTGAAAGCTCATTCGCAAAAGCAAAAACCAAAAAATGTGAGGGGAATAAAAAAAATCAAATCGTCTCTTATAATAACACCACCATGGGAGCTTTCGGATTGATTAACCCGTTAGGAACGACTGACGCAAAAGTTTCCACAAAGATTTGTTTGCTGTATTTGAAATGTAAATTTAAGCAGCTAAGTTCATTAACAATAAAATGATTCCTTTTGTAAGAACTGGATCCGTGGTCCACGCTTGAATCAGAAAAATCCACCGATTGAATATTATTTACTTACTTAATAGGCGCTATAACCGCGATTTTGGCCGATTTCAACAAACAGCACAAGCCATCCCTCCCTGCTGGCTGGCGCCAATCCGAAATACCAAGTGCCGTGAAGCCCTTTTCCACTTTGTTCTTTCAACGCAGAGCAGGCCATCCTCTCTCTCTCCCACCACCAGCTGGTACTTTCAGGGCTGGAGCATTTTCGTCCACATGTCCCAGTTAACGTGGTACATTAGATTTCCAGGCTGGCATTATTGTAAGTGTTAATGCTGGTTCCCTTATAAACAAAGTCCTCCACTCTTTCGAAATTGTAATTGTCAACAGTGAAGCGGGAGCCAAGACGCAAGTGCCTGAATGTTTATTTGATGACAGGTGGTAATTAGTTTTGTCCAGTTTGTAAAAGGCAGAAGTAACGGCGTGGTTTTTGAGACCGATTATATCGATATCATCAGGATACGTCAGAAGTTGCACACTCTTATAAAATGTGGTGCCTGAACGGTTCAATTCTGCAGCTCGAATTATCTTTTCTAGCATAAGGTTAAAAAGCGCACGAAAGAGAGTCACCCTGTCTGAAATCTCGTTTGGTTTCAAACGGCTCGAGAAGTCCTTCCCGATTCGTACGGAGCAGGTAGTGTTGCTCAACGTCATTTTACATAGCCGTATTAGTTTTGTTGAGGCAACATATTCAGACATTGCGGCATATTGGCAGCTTCTTCTCGTGCTATCGAAAGCTGATTCAAAGTCGACAAAAGGATGGTGTATGTCTATTCTCCATTCTCTGGTATTTTCCAATAATTGGGCGGTACGTCAATACTTTGTCGATAGTAAATTTGCCAGGTCTAAGACACACTGATAAGGTCCAATCAGTTCGTTCACGGTGACAGACCTTATATGCTACACTAAGTAGACTGATCCCGCGCTAGGTGGCGCATAGTGCAGGATTGCCCTGTTTGTGGATTGAGTACACTTAAATTTCAATCAGCAGGCATGTGTTCCTCCGACTATATTTTGCAAATTAGCTGATGTATGCACTTTACCAGTCCCTCACCGCTGCACTTGAATAGCTCTGCCGGCAGCCCATCATTGTTTTTTAGTCGCGCTATTGCCGTTCGAGTTTCGTCAAGGTCGGGTCTTCATTGATTGGGGGCTCGGGTTCATCATCTTATTCGTCATCATTAAGCAGCGTAAAGAAGTGCTCCCTCCACAGTTTGAGTGTACTCTGGATGCCGTAGCTTTTAATGAGCTTAGGCTCATCGCACTCGCTCATCTCGACCTCTCTCTTCTTTTTTCGGAAGAGGCGCCCCGCATCCTTCTTCAATTCACGATGTCTCTCCCGCACAGTTCGCATTGCCCCCGATCGCAGCGTGGCCCTGTAGTCAGCATCTTGGTTTTCCATGGCGGCGCGGCATTCCTCATCGTGCCAGTCATTTTTTCGGGCTCGCCTAGAAATGTGCTCCCAATGCGCGCAGATGTCTGTTTTTTTGAAAACTGCTCGCAGAAAACTCGGGTGGAAGTCAAGTGGCGAAACGGTCGCGTATCTGTTGTGATTCCATCTTTTGAACGTCGAGATTTTTTTGTGTCCCTGAGCGCGCGCTATTTGCTGTACAGAGACGCGGGCGAATCTTGGCTGCGACAAGATGATGATTCGAGTCGAAGTTAGCTCTTCGAATAATGCACACGTCTAAGACACCAGGAGCGTGCCTTCCGTCTACCAGAACATGATAGATTTGATTTCGTGTTTTTCCATCAGGAGATAGCCATGCAGCCTTATGTATCTTTTAATGCTTGAACCTGGTACTAAATACTACCATGTTTCAGTGCTTTACCGAATGATTCATCGTGTAGGCTGAATTTAACGACTATGGGATCAATGATCCCTTCCCTTCCCATCTTCCACAGGGGCGTGGGCGCAAATCAGAGAGACGTTGCAAACTTGCGCTCCTTTACATGCCAGCTGTAATAGACGTCTTCATTTTTTGCCCTGTCCATCGCATCTCTTGGATGGCGGGATTTCCGCCTTTGCCTTTACGAGGACATCCACCAGCCGAGCAGGGGCACCTTCCCAATTAATTGGCCGGACATTCCAGTACATGCCCTTAAATCATAGTCCTTTAAACGTTTGCCGTGGTCGCCATTAGAATAGGGAGGGTGTCATCCGAGGCTTTTGGTTGAAATTTTTCTTTGGAAGCTGTTTTACGTGGCGGGTAGCAAGCCCAGCGTACAGCCAGATTCTCGGGCATTTTTAAATTTAGAACACATTTATATAGCGAGCCGCTTGCTCCAAGTCAAGACGCCCGCTGGAAGCCGCAGATGTCCTTAGCCCTTGAACCGGAAACTTCGGAGTGACCCCACCAGGTTCGACTTCCGATTGAATATGTTTTCCACAAACATGCGCTGATGGGGACGATGATGTTAAATACAAACAAAACCATTATTGCTTGTAATTTTATTCTTTTCGACATTTTATTGTATGTCACTTCAAAATAAGTTTCACTACTACAAAATATTGAAAATTATATTCATTTGGGTTAACGCAAATGACAACGTATGAACAATTACACTGCGGAACAAAATTTTGCGGTCGGAGATTTTTAAGCCGATTTAGGTTAATTTGGGGGCGCTTATTACGAAAATAATATCAGTTTTGTCGAATTGGCTCTAGTTTTTCAGATAGGCTTTTAAATATTTCTCGAAAAAACCTAATTAAAAATACCAATATGGATTTAAATTATATTTTTATTGCGCGCCTGTATAAAAATAATACAAAAATAAAAAAAATATATTCTTTTCATTAATTAATTTTAAAAAAATTACAAAAAACTTTTTCTGTAGGACCTCCTATTATGTTGTTGCTCAGGACAATCCCGTATTAAGTTCCAGCAGTAGTCTGCCATCATGTGGTCGTCCCATCGACCTGGGTATCTTTCTTCCATTATTTTTATGTCCTGGTGGAACCGTTCACCTTGTTCCTACCTGTAATCGCCTAGGTTGTCCGGGAATTTGTCCAAATGACTATGTATATAATGTAATTTGATGTTCATTTTAGCTCCTAGTTTGCGAAAATTGAGAAGTATATCAGTAACTAGTTTTGTATAGTCTGGTGATTTATGATTTCCCAAAAAAATTTTGACTACATTAACAAAGCTTAGCCAGGCTTCAGATTCAATTTGTGACATATGGTTTAAGAATTCAGTGTCTTTTAGAAGGGTACGAATTTGAGGACCATCGAAGACTCCTGCTTTTAATTTTCCCATACTAAGGACTGGAAATTTTTTGCACACATATTCGAAACAGTCTCCTGTCTTATCAAGGATGTGAAGTGGTGGAAGAATGATCTTTTCTCGGCTTATCAGTTGGTCATGAACCACATTTGCTGTTCCTACCTCCATATTTTCTGAATATAAGTTAACAACAGCAAACTCGCATCCGGCCAAAACTCTGTTCCCACCGATATTGCAGGCAGGGCATCTAAAAGTTTGCGTGTGACAACAACGTAAACTCCTACAACAACTTCACTCCCACTGATATTGCTGACGGCGCGTCTACAGGTTTGCGTATGACAACAACAGTTAACACTAACAAGTGATCGCCGCGGCAGCAGCGAAAGCATTGCACTTGTACAAGCGATAAATTGTCGAATTGCATTTACAAGTCACGCGGTCGATAACGTGGAGCGGCTGGCAGGGACTGTCAGAGTTTTCAGGTATTTAGGCGAAGTCGTCGAATTAATGTTTAGTTGTATTAACTCACCCGACTTAACCGGCTGCCCTTGCTCTCTTGCAAGAGAAATAAAATATTTAAAGCAACGAACTACTTGTTATAATAATTTATATAACAAAACTTATTGAGGAATAATTAAATTAATACAACTGGAACTGGGTCATATAATTTTTGTTCATTAATTTCTTAAGTTTCGTTTATCTCAAGAACTACAGCCAATCCAAAAAAGTAAAAACACAATTCGTAAGCCTGCTACTAGTGTTAATAAAAACTATTAACAAAATCATGACCGCAGGTTTTTTTTTAATTTTTGTTACGCAGTGTTATCAACCACCATAATCAAACAAATTGTCAAATAAGCACACATAAATTTTTTTTGTTGCCAACTGGATTACTGTATACCGTGGGAAAATGTAATTCAAATGTTTAGATATGTATAGTAAGTGCTCAAAGTTTTATTTTTAAATAAAACCGTAAAGTATAATGTTGTAAATTGTAAAAATACTTCAATTAGATGTGCAGTGTAGTGCTACAAATAGCTATGATAAAATTTCCCCGCAAAAAATTGCACAAGTAATAACCGGTAGGTCAAAACAGTTTACAAAGGGAGAACCAAAATAGATATCCAGTATAAAGCCAAATTCTGGAAGTATAAAGAACAGGCGCAATTCAGATGTTGGACCTTAATAGCTTATTATTAGCTGATTTCAGAGAACTAATTGAGTGAGTAATACTTTCACATACATGCTAAGAAGCAACTGGGAGGAAAACTGCATCCCAGCAAAATATCTGGAATCGCTTTCAGTGGAATCGAGAGAAATTTGGAAGCGTTTTCTCTTCCGCTTCTAAAAGGCACTACTTTAGCATAGACATAGGTTTTTTCGGCAAATTCCCAGTTAAGAGAGTATTTGAAACTGATAGATGCAAAAAGGAAAGTCTGAAAAATGGCGCTTACATTGTTATTTCAGGCGACCCTTCATATGTCGATTGCACACCAATGAAAAATTATGAAATGCCTTGGTCCTTTTTTTCTTGTGTGTTTTTTCATATGCGTGTATTAAGGTTATTCTGCTGTTAAGCTAAACAGGTTTTCCACACAGACCCATACAAAATACGGCAAATAATAACTGGGGTGTACGTGCTTGTATGCCCTATAAGACACCTGAGTATCATATATGTATGTAAGTGCACATATTATAATAATGACTAATTACAAAAGTGCCCAAAAAACTACTCAATTTTGCGCAAGCCACGGACAAACAAATGAGTACTTTACGCTTGTTTGTGTGAGATTTTATCTTTTTTCTACTAACACAATTTCATTTTTGTTCTACATACAACTCGTCATTTTGATGCGCATAATTTACTTAGCGCTGATAACTAAATTACTCTACTGCATAGTTGTGGTCAAAAACTCCCATCACTAACAATCAAACAAAAATTATTTTGAACCGGCTCGGCAATGTCTTATAGGGTGTGCTGTCTGCAATTTGTAAAATAAGGCATTAATACATAGGCGCAAGTATGAGGGCAAGTATGTAACATAAATAGTATTTATAGCTAATAGGGAAGGAAAAGAAATTCCTCGACAATTTCATGATTCAAACTATAAAAACGAATGAAAACAAAGATTAAAAAATAAATAAAAATAATAAAGTAACATAACAAAAAAGAAAATAATGTGTGTAACACTTATGCCAAATTTTATCTTACACAGAATTTATGTATACAGGCGTAAATAATATCCAAACAAGAAGCACATGTAAGAAAATATGTTAAATGTACCATAAAAAAACAAGTGACAACAAAAACATAAGGTTGAGTATTTACAGTAAACTAAGCTTAAACAACGACACATGCAAAAGCATACTATTCCAAAAGTCTATGAACAGTATTCGCACAATAAGAGAAAACAACACATGTCCACAATCACTTATGTACGTACATACATATGCTATAAATTGCTCAACTCTTAATACTCAATCAGAGATGCATATAACAGAACCGAAAAAGGGACCCAAATCGCCGACATATTATCACTCACAATTAAATCATAGTAGTAACGCTAGCATAACGGCTTGGTTATGCATATTTAAAAGGGCAGACCTTGACTTGCCACATAAAGAATCAAAACTCAACAGACTTTCATGTCATGTGCTGCATTCGGTAATCAGTTACCCGCAAAACCTATTGAGCAGATTCCAAACCTTAAGAATCTAACATTTCTTCACTACGATTATCGATGTAAAGCTTGGTACTTTGTGAATGCCGTGAAATTTCACCGACAGCATCACTCGAAAATTCGACGGCTGCGGCTGCGGTCATGGAACTTGGCATTTAGCCAAGTCTCAATAAGTAAAAGGAAATTTAGAAAACACTTGTCCGAACACTGTGTATTTGATTCGTCTTAACTGTTTTGAATATTACCATCATATACATAAATGCAATACATATTTTCTTACTACACCAAATTCATTTTTATTGCATAATAATTTCCGTTATATAAATAGCTGTTATAAATATTATTTTGCATTTGCAAGCTTTTAACATACATGGGGAGTAATGCTATCTGCGTCATTTCATTCAAGCTAACTTCTTTGATTAAGCAGAAAGGAAATCCAATTAAAACTTTGTTGTTAAAAGTCAGGAGATCCGTAATGCATAAGATCATTTTTAAAATAAGGTTAAAATGTATATTCACATCGTCTTGGAATAAAATCTTCCAATCACAAATTTTTGGTTTAATTTTTTCGATTTGCAAGAGAATTACCGACTTTGCCTTTTTTATCGAAAGATACGGGATACATGTATGTATGAACATATGTACATATATGTGCAAGCATAGTAGAATGCATGATTACCCCTTCTTAGCTGAGATCAGTTGAAAGTGACGTGATAAACGATAGAAAATAAGAGAGAAAAAAAGAAATTAAAAAAAAAAACAACAGGAAGACATGATGACTGAACGATTGAACGTGTAAAACAATACCAAAAGGTATTGTTAAAAAAACAAATTGTCGTGTACATACGCATGTACATATATATAAACACTGTGTCTACAGTTAAACTCTGATTACATATTTGAGTTTGATCTTTGATATCGAGCCAGTTTATCACACACGCTGAAAATTTTGAATCTGAGTGTTTTGATGACCATGCAGTGGTAAAAAATGTTTTTATTAATGCCACATGCATACATATGTATATAGTCGTTATTGAAAATAAAGGAACAATAGTTATAAATTAATAGCACAACAAATAATAATAATTCTAATTAGTTTAAAAATTACTCTTTTTCAAATACAACTAATTACAATTTCCTATAACGAGGTGTTCTATTTAACATAGCGATTTCCACGTTTCAATTACTATACTTTATAATTTAAATTCAACAACATAAAAATGTATATATTTCATAGTAGCACGGCAAATGAGAATATAAAAACGAAACTGTCTCATGTCGCCATTGTATTAAATTAGTTTCGAAATAGTTCACAAATATTCATATGTTGTTTTATGAAACTGCCTTTTTCCGGCAGGGCAGATACAAGGAACAACGCGAAACTAAAAACAGGAAGAAAAAACAAGAAATAAATTCACATGATTAAGGCAAGTTGTGTATTGTATGCCTAACGGTAATCGACAATTTATGCCAAAAGACTGGTACAATCTATTAGTTGTATACATTAATAATCAATAAATCAAAATGTGATGCTAATAAATTATTTGAATTAAATGAGTTACAAAAAAACAACAACAATATTAGAAACATATAGCATAAGTAGTTTATAGCATTTATGTATGTATGCTATTATTTAATTGTTGTGAAAAATCATCCAATTGATCATTAAGTCGCATATATAAGTATATACATATGTATGCACAAACTTACATAAGTATCCTCTTCACTTACATTCATTTCCAATATTAAGAAATATATGTGTAGCATAAAGATAACTACTAAAATCTAACCAATTCTTTTCTTTGTACATATGCACAGGTGTGCTTTTTTATGTTTATGAGAGCAGCAACCAACAATATAGTCGTGGGATATTCCTAAAAGTTTACCTGCAGCATCTGAAAATGTCATAGAAAAGTATTAATCCACTGAATTCATTACACTTCACTAATACGTACACAATAATAAATAATAAATATTTTCTTTGGGCGTTGGCTTAACTTACCGCTCTATCGTTCAAAGGCCAAAAAATAAGCCACGGGTGTAGAGAATATTGTTCATGGCAAACTTTAGTCCACAAAATCATAATTATAAGTGAAAAATTGGAGATGCTTGTTTTTCAACCGTTAGGCTTTCCTGGTCATATATTATTATTGCCTTAAGCAGAGCCATTTGAATCGCACTGAGCAAATAGCATAATTCCCCATTTGTGGGATTTGTTTGGCATTTACTGACGCAGATCTTCTTCTTCTTATGTTGAACGCCTGGCCTATTTTAGCCGATTACAACATAGCGCGACAGTCGCTGCTCAGCTTTGTAAACTGGCGCCAGCTAGAGACCCCACGTGAAGCCAAGTGCTTCTACACCTGGTCTTTCCAACGTAAAAGAGACCTTGCTCTCCCCAGGGACCACCAGGGGGTACCGCGTTAAATAATTTCATGGCGGGAGCATTTTCTTCCATATGTACAACATGAACTAGCCCGCATAGCCGCTGAATCTTAATCTGAGCAATGCCGATGCCGTTGTAAAACTCATACAGTTCATCGTTGCAGCGTCTGTAGTATTCGCCGGCGCAAAAACGTAAGGATCCAAATATCTTTCGGAAAATCTTTCTCTCGAATACTCCAAAGGCCATTTCATCCGATGTTGACAGCGTTCATGCTTCTGCGGCATACAATAACACGGGCGTGATGAGAAACTTATGGAGTGTGGTTTTTGTTCGTCGAAAGTGGGCTTTATTACGCAGTTATCTACTCAGCGCAAAGTACTGTAGCAGATGGTGTTTTATTTTTCAGCTGTACATTTCTTCGTCAAAACACAGTCGGATCTTATCCAGGGTATCCTTTTTGTATACGCTTAGACTCTTCAAGAAATGCTAAATATCTCTTGATTTACTTAAATTTGCTTACTGACATGGTTGCGTAAGTGGTCAGAAAGTGCGTTTTTGGCCCAGTAGCTTTTTAAACAACAAATTTTAGCTGCGTACGTTTTAAAAAAAGCTAACGTTTTGTACTCGAACTACAAGGTTTTTTTAATTCCCCCTAAATTTTTGTCAAAAAAGTAATAAAAAATGTCCACTGGTGCTTGCAGGGGGCGGATATTCGAAGAAAGTAATGAGTTTCCTCGAAAATCTGCCAAAGGAATCTTTTACTGAAAGTGGGGGTGTCGATCTTGATGGTACGTTTTCTATCGAACTAATATTTATAGATGTATTAATTCCTTAAAGAAAAATGTCAATTGAATCCACATATGTACATAATTTCCCGAATGAACTGAGAAATTGCATTCGTCATTTTCTGTCATATACATAAGTAGAATGTTGACGGGAGCCAAAAATCCAAAAATTTGTATTACTCGTTCGCCGCCTTCTTGCACAAAACTGCATATAAAACGGAAGCAAATCCTATTTGTAACTTCAAATCGACTTCCAGCCGTAAATAAATATTGTGTATGAGTAAGCAGAGAAATTGCAGCAACAAAAATCATTACATTTGTTGGGTATTTCTATTTAATAGCATAGCTGGATTTAGGCAGCCCACTAACTATTAGCCCACATCGAGGATGACTAAACGTTTATTCCAGTCGTATAGGAAAATAGTGCATTTTTCCTTATTATTCAGAAAAACCCAAATGAGACGTAAAAAGACACAACGTTTTGATTGGGCGTGATAGTTTTTCATAAAAAAATATCTTTTTGCTGACCAACAAAAAAAACATGTTTTGTCTTCTTCAGTATAGTTCCACGCCACAAAAAAAATTTGTACTTTCTTGCTCAAATTCTGATTCCATTAAATTGAATTTAACACTTTTCCTTTTGTTTCATTTGTTTACTTTCTTTGTAAATACAAGCATAAACAACTTTATTTACTCACCGAAGAAATAAACAAATTAAATAGAGCTGAATTGAATTACATGCATATGCATGGCCACATATTTTTTTTAATCAATTCTTTATTTTAGGCTTGTAATTAACAATTTTATAATTCAATTACTGGTAAATCAATTCTTGCTCAAAAAAAGTGTCGAAGTGTTTGGCCAGTCGCCTGCATAGCAGCTGCCGTGCCACCGTGTCCTTCAAAAGTTATAAAGTGACATCGCGTCGTCACATCAGACAATCGCCTGTACAAACGCCGCGTCTGTTAAAAGTGTCATAGCGTTTGGTCAGTCGCCTTCAACGCAGCTGGCGTACCAGTGTCTACATAACTATTAACGTCACAAGTAAACCAACAAAAAATTACGCCCGTACAATAGGCTTAAAAGAAGATACAAAAATTCGCCAGTATAACAACTGCTGAAGATAAACTCCGAGCGGACTAACTGGTCCCGAACCTACTAAACACCCAGCGTTGGAATCCTATAGGACAGGAACGCACCCTTGATACGTGCGCACCGAGGGAACCCAAGTCAGCAACAGGCCAAAAAGGAGCACTCCCCGTCGCCACAAGGATAGCCGTAAGCATATTAAACCAAGTAAAATTAAAATTTAAGAAAAAAACTTAAAGTCAAAGAGAAAAAATAAATAAATAAAAAATATACCTGCTTCAGAATAAAGAAAAGAGAAATTCGCCTCTAAATTTTTTTTTGTCTTGAATAAAAACCCATAAAATAAATATTAAAATAAATATTAGACATTAAGAACAAGTTATTAGTATAATTAACAAAATTTTTACTAACTCTTATAACATCAGGCTTGTACAGCCCATAAACAAATAAAACTAAAGGCTGCGATTCACCACCTTCGGGGGGACCCTCCAGTCTTATAACATATAATTTCCTCTGCGATTCACCACCTTCGGGGGGACCCTCCAGAGAGATATAAAAATACAACCCAATTAACTATAAACCAGGCTTGTACAGCCAATAAAAAGAGAAAAAGGATAATTAACACACAAATAATAATAACAATAAAACCAGATAAATACAAAACTAAATCATCCCAAAACTAAAAAGAACTAACAAAATGATTAGACCTAGCAGACTTTCTAATCCTTCAATTCCTAATCAAGAACCACCAAACCCAAACCCAAACCCAACTCCCGTTATCAACCCTCAACCAGATTCAAACGCAGAATTGACGACTTTAATTACCACAATTGTAGGTCAGGTACTCAGGAATGAGGGCCGACAACATTTACAACAAGCTCTTAACCCCAATTTTGATTTACTTAATGCGACAGATGAAATTATAAACCCAGAACATAGAGGACGATTATCAGACCTAGATAAAATACCAGATATAGTCAGAAGTTTAAGGGAATTTAATAGAAACCAAGGAGAGTTTAGCTCCTGGGAAAAAAGTGTAGATCGGGTATTAAAAATTTACGAATCCGAAAAGGGAACACCTAGGTATTTTGGAATTCTGTCTGTTGTGCGTAACAAAATAACTGGCAATGCGGACATCGCCCTTGAATCTTACAACACCCCTTTGGAATGGAAAGCAATATCTAGATGCTTAACCTCACACTACGCAGATAAAAGGGACATAACAACCCTCGAATGCCAACTAACATCAATAGTGCAAGGCAATGGTACTATCCAACAATTTTACCAAAATGTCTATACGCATCTTTCGCTTATTTTAAATAAACTTTCGAGTTTGGAAATGAGCCAAGAATCGCAAAGTTTGTTAGTTCAAACTTACAGGCATAAAGCCCTAGATACTTTCATAAGAGGATTAAGAGGCGACCTCCCTAGACTTTTAGGAATGAAAGAACCTGAAGATCTGCCTCAAGCACTTCATTTATGCTTAAAATTAGAAAACCAAGGCTACAGAACGCAATACGCATACAACAACCAAGGTGCTATACGGAAACCACATACCCATAATTTACCACCATTACCACCTAGGAAACCAATTGGTTTCAACCAACCATTCTACCCTCAAATAGCATACATCCCCAGGCCACACAACCCTTTTAGAAGCCCTATGCCACCTCAGTATAAACGCCCCCAACCTCCCTTAACATAATTTTCAACATAACATACCAGCGTTTCAAACTATAAATAAGCCCCCACCTCCACGTCCAGAGCCCATGGATGTTGACCGCACCATGCACTCAAGAGCAGTCAACTATGTACATGAACAGACCACAATACAATAAACCACCCATGAAGAGACCATCTAATTTTTCCACACAAATGTCTTTTAAACAACAAAGAAACTTTCATATAGAAACAGGAAACCGACAAGACCAATACCAGCACGACCCATACTACCAAGATGAACAGGAGTACTCGCAGGACCAGTACTACCAACAAACCTGGACTCCCACTTCCCAGGAGTACGAAACGGCTTTAGAGATGGAAGAAAGCGGACAGTCATTCCAGGATTACGACAACCAAAATCCAGGAAATGATACTCAAGATCATATCGATATTCATTTTTTAGGATGAATAGTTCTTCGCTGCCATATGTTGAATGCAAAACGAAGAACGGTAAAATTTTAAAAATGTTAATCGATACTGGATCGAGTAAAAATTATATCCAACCTTGTCACGTCTTAAGGCAAATCCCTAACGAACAACCATTTTTTGCGAACTCTATAGCAGGACAAATACAAGTCACTCACCATACAATTATAAATTTATTTGGCAAAAATGATACAAATTTAAAATTTTTTATACTTCCCACTCTGAAATCCTTTGACGGCATAATTGGCAACGATAGCCTTAAGGAACTTCACACTACAATAAACATTCACGACGACACTCTAACATTTGGCAATGGTATCAAAATTAGAATTAAACAACAACTTTCCCCATCGGTCTACAAAATTGACATTAGGACGGACCACATGACAATAACACAGAAACAACACATAAATAATCTCACAAACAAATACCCTCATTTATTCGTAGATCCAGACGAAAGACTTACTTATACAACGACCGTACGAGGAGAAATCAGGACTTCTTCGGACACTCCGGTATATACACAAATATTATCCCTATCCACTAGCAATGAGAGATTTTGTAACAAAAGAAATAGAAGATTTATTAAATAACGGAATTATCAGACCGTCCCGTTCGCCTTACAACTCACCTGTTTGGGTTGTACCTAAAAAATTAGATGCCTCAGGACAAAAGAAATATAGGCTTGTAATTATTGATTATAGGAAATTAAATACATTGGCAATAGCAGACAGATACCCCATCCCAGAAATTAATGAAGTAATTTCACAACATGGAGTCAACAAATATTTTTCTGTTCTTGATTTAAAGAGTGGCTTCCACCAGATTCCTTTGAAGGAATGCGACATTGAGAAGGCAGCTTTTTCGATTAATAACGGCAAATATGAGTTCACTCGACTTCCATTCGGACTTAAGAACGCACCAGCTATTTTCCAACGAGCGTTAGATGACATACTGAAGGATCACATAGGCAAAATATGTTACGTCTACATAGATGACATAATAGTATTTGGCAAGGATGAGCAAAGTCACCTTCAAAATGTCGAAACAATATTCCACACGCTAGAAAATGCGAACATGAAGGTCCAATTGGACAAGTGCGAATTCTTCCGCAAAGAAGTTGAATTTCTAGGCTTCATTATATCACCCACAGGCATAAAAACCAATCCCACCAAAGTAAAGGCAATCCAAGAATTTCCGTGCCCAAAAACACTGAAAGACTTGAGGTCTTTCCTTGGCCTATCAGGCTATTATCGACGCTTCATCAGAGATTACGCAAAGTTAGCGAAACCTCTGACCTCGCTTTTGAGAGAGGAAGATGGACGCGTGTCCAAAAATGCCTCCAGCAAAAAGCCGATAGTGTTTGATAAATACGCTTTTGAATCCTTCAACAAAATTAAATCCTCCCTAATATCAAAAGAAGTTATACTATCATATCCAAATTTCACACAAGAATTTCATCTTACCACCGACGCATCCAATTATGCTCTAGGAGCCGTCCTCGAGCAAGCAGGTAAACCTATCACCTTTATATCCCGATCTTTAAACAAAACCGAAGAGAGCTATGCCGCAAACGAAAAAGAAATGCTGGCTATCATTTGGGCTCTTACCTCCCTAATAAACTATTTATACGGATCAGCGAAAGTTGTAATCTTCACAGACCATCAACCACTCACCTTTGCGTTGAGCAACAAAAATCATAACGGCAAAATGAAGAGATGGAAGTGTATCCTCGAGGAGTACAACTACGAAATGAAGTATAAGCCAGGAAGGACAAACGTCGTAGCAGACGCACTATCAAGACCTCCCCAGACCAACATTAATGTTCTTTCAATTACAGACCATAGTAACGAAAGCTCTTCTCATCTCCTTATCCCAGCTACAGAAGCCCCTATCAATGCTTTTAAAAATCAACTATTCTTACTATTCGGCAACGAGGACAGCTACACATTTCAAATACCATTCCCTACTTTCCATAGACACATAATCACAAAACAAAACTATTATACACAAGACATCATCGACATATTCAAACGATACTTAGACCCAGCACTGATAAACGGACTACACACGACAGAAACTCTTATGGGCAAAATACAGGAAATATACCCACTTCACTTCAGTAATACAAAAATCCGCTACACGCAAACTTTTCTTAAAGACATCGCATCCGAAACGGAACAGGAGCAAATTATCATAAAAGAACACCAAAGAGCACATAGAAACAGTAGAGAAAATAAATCTCAAATTTTACAGAAATCCTTTTTCCCAAGTATGCATTCCAAAATCGATAAAATCGTCAAACAGTGTTCTACCTGTCGTGAACAGAAATATGACAGACATCCTCCGAAACCCCAAATCCAAGAGACCCCCATTCCACAGGCTCAGGCAGGTTAAAATTATCCCACCAAAAGCAATAGAACATATAAAGGATCCAATAAGAGAATTAATGATCGCTTTCGGAATACCAAAACTTGTTATAATAGACAACGAGAAATTCTGCTTCTATACCATCCCTTCTCAAGGACCAAATGTCTATAGATATTTACACCACACCTCCCTATAGCAGCACCAGCAATGGACAAGTTGAAAGGTTCCATAGCACACTCTCCGAAATAATGAGATGCATCAAAGCCAACTCCACAGGTATATCATTTGAAGAATTATTATTCAAATCAGTTCAGGAATACAATTCATCAATTCACTCAACGACAAAAAACAAACCCGTAAACATATTTTTTCCTAACAGGATTCACTCTGACCCACAGCAAATAGAAGACCAACGACAAAAGAATATTACCCTGCTTAAGAAAACACAAGAAAGAGATCTTTCATACCACAATAAAAATAGATCAGAAAATAAGGACTATAGCCCAGGAGAAATAATTTACGTTAAAATAAATAACAGATTAGGATCAAAACTGACTCCGAATTATAAAAAAGAAATAATTTCCGAAAATATGAGAACAACAGGTAAAACAACATCAGAAAGAATAAGTCACAAAAGACTAATAAAAAATAACTAATGCTTACTTTTAGGCCGGATGGGATAATACCTGCCCAGCTAATTAAGACACTGGAGCTGTCTGCAAAATGGCTCTCTACTATTTTCAGGGCCTGTTTCAAACTAAATCACATACCGTTGGCATGGAGAAATGTCACGGCTGTCTTTATTCCTAAAGCCGGTAAGGCCTCACACACTAATCCAAAGGATCTTAGGCCTATCAGTCTATCATCCTTTGCTCTTAAGGCACTTGAAAGGATTATTAGTAGCTACCTGTCCGATACCATCGACAGTCGACTACTGTCTAATTACCAACATGCCTACCGCAAAGGCAAATCTACTGAGACTGCACTCCATAGCTTGGTCGGCTATATTGAGAAGTCTCTCAGCGTTAAGGAATTCTGTCTTGTAGCCTTCCTGGACATTGAAGGCGCCTTTAATAACGTATTTCCAGAAGCTATAACTGGCGCCGTTAGGGATCTAGGGGTTGAACCCTCACTGGTTGACTTTATCGGCCCGCTACTCTGTTGCAGAGTAGTAAGAGCTAAGCTGGGTGCGAGCGAATTGTCACGGCACGTGTCGAGGGGGACGCCACAAGGAGGCGTCCTATCCCCACTCCTATGGAACCTCACCGTAAATACGCTACTGCGAGATACGGCATGGGGTGGCGCAAAAGTCGTCGCATACGCTGATGACGTCGCGATTGCAATCAGTGGGAAGTTTCCGCAGACATTATGCGAGCTGATGCAACGAGCGCTTCGGGAGGTATCCAAGTGGTCCACCCACTGCGGGCTCAGGGTCAGCTCAAGTAAGGTGGAACTTGTACTTTTCACGAGAAAGTGTAAAGTGCCTTCTGTGACTCCACCGGTACTAAACGGTACCCGGTTAAGTCTTTCTACAAGTGCCAAATTTCTAGGCGTTATTTTAGATAGGAAGATGAGCTGGAAGGAGAATCTAGTTCAACGTCATGAGAAGGCTTCTGTAGCCCTCTACACATGTAAGAGAGCCATAGGCAAGAAATGGGGTCTAAATCCCCGGATCTGTCGATGGATTTTCACAGCGGTCGTCAGACCAATACTCCTATATGGGGTGATCGTGTGGTGGCCTGCATTAGAAAAAGAGGTTAACCTTAGACTACTCACCAAAGTGCAAAGATCTAGTATGATCTGCATAAGTGGGGCGCTCAGAACTACTCCAAATGAGGCCTTGAACGTCATTTTAGACCTTATTCCTTTAGATTTGGTTGGACAACAAATGGCAGCGATGACTGCTTTGCGACTAAGAGAGATATCCCAGTGGCACCCTGAAAGCCAAGGGCACTCTTGTATTTTTAATAAGTTCTGCTCTATTCCGAGCAGCACGGATCGGTGCGCCTTGACATCGGTTTCTGAAAGTAATTTTATTACACGTATGCCAAGCAGGGAGGAGTGGAAACTTGAGTTTCATACTCCACCTGATAGCATTGTCATCTATACAGATGGCTCGAAACTCGATAATAAGGTAGGAGGAGGCGTTTTCTCACGAAACCCTCTCCTGCAAATTTCCTTTAGGTTACCAGATCACTGCAGCGTCTTCCAGGCTGAGGTCTCAGCTATCAGGGAGGCGGTAGAGAAGATTGGGACCGGGATTACAGGAAGAGACATCTTCATTCTTAGTGACAGCCAGGCTGCAATCAGAGCTCTGAGCTCTTTCACTTTTAACTCTAACATCGCGCTGGACTGCCGCCTATCTCTGCAGGAGATGGCCAAGCAGAACAGACTGTACCTCATTTGGGTCCCTGGTCACCGGGACATAGAGGGAAACTGCATGGCAGACGAACTTGCAAGACAAGGTACGACCAAGCAGATTCTTCAAGATAAAGAACGCATTGGTATGCCGTTTGCCACTTGCAAACTGCTACTCAGAGATTGTACATATCTATAAGCAAGCTGACAATATATGGAGGCAAAATACGACCTGTCGAACCTCAAGGCAGATGTGGCCTAAATGGGATCGGAAACGGTCGCGCAGCGTTCTCTCTCTAAGTAGGGAAAACATTTCCAACGTCATCGGGGCTCTAACAGGGCACTGTCTGATAGGGAAACATGCTGAAAGATTGGGAGTACCCTTCCGAAGATGCTGTAGGAGCTGCAAGAACGACGAGGAGGAGGAAACGATCTTGCATTTACTGTGTAAGTGTCCTGCACTGTGTAAAAGCAGAATGCGATATCGTGGATCACCGTTTTTGGATGACCTTAGTAAGGTTTGAAGCACCGAGGTAAATTGTCTGTTGAAGTTCATCAGCGAGGCAAAATGATTTGGTGAGGGGTAATTTTTCCTTTTGGATGGTACAAATTTTTCCTTGTGGTAACACAATGGGCCTCCTAATATTGGCCTAAGTGAGCCGCTGTAGGCGGCTGCCACTCCAACCTACCTACCTACCTACTTTTAGAAAAAATGGACACCGTTAGATACATCCTCCTCTTGACCACTATTACAACCAGTTTCGCGAGCATAGAGATTTTGGACTATACAAACTCTTACCTAGTGACAATAAATAACGGACTAGCTAAAATACAGGACGGAACGTTTAGACTAATCCATATAATTGACATCAACAAGTACGAACAACTTTTAATAGAGATACATGACCATATAACGGACAAAATTCCCAAGGATACTTTCCTCTATCCAATTCTTAAACATGAAATAACTCAAACTCTTGAAATCCTCGATACCCTAAAACCCACTAAAGCATCCCGAATCAGAAAGTCAATAAACATACTAGGTACCGCATGGAAATATCTGGCAGGATCACCAGACCATGACGACCTCGAAATCATTAATAACAATCTTATAAACCTAAACCAAAATAATAATAAACAAGTAATAACAAACGAACTTTTTACTAACAGAATTAACAACATAACGAATTTAATGAATATAATTTCAAATGCAATAAGGAAAGATGATAATGTGATAAACGAAATTGTAATTGAGTTACAGAGTAAGATTAGATTAATAAAAGAAGAACTAATTAATGTAAAATATGCCATTCAATGGGCAAAAGCAAATGTCTTGAATACATTAATATTAAACGAAGAAGAAATAAAAATTGCACTAGGAAAATTAAGAGAAGAACAAATGCCATTTAACAACGCAGAGGAAGCGTTAGAATTTTCAAAAATAAATGTACTAAGTAAAGAAATGTTAATAATTTATATGATAAAAATACCGCTTACAAATAGCGAAATATTTAGAAGAATAATAATAAGGTCAGTTAAGAAGCCGAACAACATTGTTATGAATATTAAATATAAAGAAATTATTAAAGGTAAAAATTCAATCTATGGGATTAAGAAACCATGCGAAAAATATAATAATGTAACAATTTGTGAAAAAAAATGTTTAGTAGATTTAAGTGAAGATTTATGTTTACCTAGAATAATAAACAGGATAATAGATGTCAACGAAACACCTCAGATGATAAATGGGACACACGTTATCAAATTCTACAATGCAACTTTGGCAATCAAAAACCAAATCTACAGAAATTTTGAATCAATACCGTTCGAAGCCATACCCACCGTCTCACAACTCACCCCGGACGAAAAGAGCTACATTGAGCTATTATCGTTAGAAATGATAAACGAATTACATATTAACAACACTAGACGCATCGATTTCTTGAGAACTACAACACTTTCTATTGGGACTTTTACAACAACAGCTATGGTAGCTTTTTTATGCATTTGTATTGCACTTTATAAGCGCAGATCAATAAAAATAGAATATGTTGAGAAAGAGGTCACAACTGTCAACCCTCCAGCTATTTCACTTAACGACATAGCTAACAAGCCAACTTACGTCAACTTCAACGACCTACCATTCTATTGATGATCGAGGACGATCATGCTTAAAGGGGGAAGAGTTAACACGACAGTTCATTAAAACTATGCCAATCGACAAAAACAAATTGGCTTTAACCATTACCCAACTCTGCACGCGCATCCGCATAAACTGCTGACACCAGAAGTGATGACACCACATCAATAAATTTAGAGCGCTTCGATCAACAAACTTTAATATTGCAATTCGGCAATTATTTGATGAGCTGCGATCAACAAATCCAAATATTGCAATTCGACAATTATTGCACCTGCAAGTGCAACGTGACTTGTGTGCAGAAATAGGTTTCTTTAGACTTAAGAATATTAATGTAAATCACTCTTAATTAACTAGTACGATTAAACGGTCAGAATAAATAGAACAGTGGACACGAGTCCACTTGTTTTTAAAAATTAAAATTATAAAATAATAATTTAACTTATACATACATACATATATTTGTGTAGTTGTGGCAGCGAAAAAGACAATTCGCGAAATGAAAAAAATCAGATTGTTAACTGTCGAGCAGCTGAAGCGTTTGTTGCGAGAGAGAAATTCTAGAACAACAGGAACAAAAGCAACATTAATAAATCGGTTGAGTGAAGTGATCGGCTCTGATGAAATAGAATTCGACGAAATCGAATTTGAACAAGCGACGCGCGGGGAAGAGAGCGATGAGAGTAGCGAACATTGTGAAAACGGACAGCAAAAATCTGTGCAACAAGAAATGGACGAAATACGTGGTATGCTACAAAATGTGTTGAGTTATATACAAAACAACCCTCAAAGTCAGGTTGAACGAAACGAATATACAAGTAGTGTAGAAAATAGAAATTTTAATATTTCCCCATGTACTAATTCAAATATATCAGCAACGCGAAATAATTATTCGGTACGCGAAATAGCCGAAACTATTCCAGATTTCGATCCGACAAATGATATTTCACTGTCAGCGGAACAATTTGTTGAGAGAGTGAACAGTGTTATTATTCTTGCATACGAATGGGACGAAAAGTGCCTGTTGCTTGCAATATACAGTCGCATGAAGGGAGTAGCGCGTTGGTGGCTCGACGCGACAGAGAAGCTACATTCCAATTGGAATGATTTCGCAAAAGACTTAAAATATGAATTCGGTAATTCCCCTGATGAAGCGGACATAAATTTTCAAATGAAAAGTGCTGTGCGTAAACAAAACGAAAAAGTAGCTGATTATTGTTTTCGTATTTGTGCGCTCGGGCGACGGTATAAGTTGGATGAAACAGCCATGGTGAAATACGCGAGAGAAGGACTACAAAATCGTGAACTTCAAGTGGCAATAGCTGCACAAAGTATAAATACCATGAGAGAGTTAAGAGAAACATTGAAAGAGTATGAAAAGAATGTACCAACAAGTTCGGTGCGAAACATAACAAAAATGGAAGTAAAATTACAAGAAAATAACAATGTAAACAAAAGTGATAATTATAATAAGAAAACTGATACAAAATTTTCTAAAACTGTGAAGTGCTACAATTGTGATGAATTAGGACACATAGCCATAAATTGTCAAAAGCCTCAACGAAAACAAAGATGTGAAAAATGTAATAAAGTGCATTCCAAAGGCGATTTGCAGTGTAAACCTGTAGCAAAAGTACGAAACGCATTTTGTGTAAATGATGAACATTTTAAAGTTGACGCGATAATAAATGGAAAAACAATTAAAGCACTTATTGACACAGGTGCACAGTGTAGCATGATTAGAAAATCTCTGAGTGACGAAATTGACGGTATATACGAAAAGTGTAATATACAAATCACTGGACTATGTGGTGGCGTTCGAAAGGCTAAAGAGTTAGTGCGGTCAAGTTTAGTAATTGATAGCATTAATATACCGGTTGCTATGTATATCCTTGATGACGAATTGTTGCCTAGCGATATCTTATTGGGCAAGATAATTTTACAAACAGTAAGTTGTGCTTAACTATTCAAATCGGGAATATTAAAATACAGCAAGAACGCGAACAAGATTTTGATAATAAAGAAATAAAATGTAACTTAAATGATGATCAAATAAACTGCGGAATAAACGACAAATCAGCAAAATTAGACATAATAAAAATCATTAAGAACAATTGCGATTTATTTCCGAATAATTTAAATAAGCTCGGTAAAACAGATATCGTAAAAATGAAAATTGAACTAAAATCAAATGAAATTGTGTCTCAATCTCCGTATCGTGTGCCAGAACCAAAAAAAAAACAAATTGTCGCGGAGATGGTAAATACGTTACTGCGAAACGATATAATACAACGTTCCGAGTCCGAGTATGCGAGTCCGGTTGTGCTCGTCAAGAAAAAGAATGGCAGTGATAGATTGTGCATAGACTATCGGCGATTAAATCAGCTAATAACGAAAGAAATATTTCCACTTCCAAATATTGAAGAGTGTCTTCAGGAAGCGGCGCGATATAAATATTTCACTACGCTAGATTTAAATAGTGGATACTACCAAATTGAAATTGAACCAGACAGTCGTAAGTATACTGCTTTTGTAACTACTGATGGTTTATATGAATTTAAGAGAATGCCTTTTGGGCTTAAGAATGCGCCAATAGTATTCCAACGTTTAATGTCCAAAATTCAAGAACGAGCAACGAAAGAGAACATGATTCATTACATGGATGACATTCTCATTTGTAGTAATACGGTCGACGAAATGTTTCAAAAACTGAAGACAGTTTTGAAGATTTTAAAAGAAGCTAATTTGACGTTGTACATTTCAAAATGCAACTTTTTGCAAACAACAATCGATTTTCTTGGGCATTGTATAACACCGAATGGATTAACTCCTAGTTTAGCGAAAACAACAGCCATACGAAATTATGAACGACCAACGAATGTAACTGAAATCCGAAGATTCTTAGGATTAAGCGGGTACTTTCGTAAGTTCATTCCTGCTTACGCTATTATATCTGAACCTCTTCGAAAATTAATACGCAAAGATGAGATGTTTGTTTGGAGTGCTGAGCAAGACGAAGCTTTCAACAAGTTGAAACAGAAACTGACATCTGCACCTCTACTGGTTGCGTATCGAGTAGATGCAAAGTATGAAATTCACACTGATGCTAGTTCAATAGGTTTGGCGGGTGTGTTGTTGCAGAATGATTGTGACGGTTTGAAACCGGTTGCATATTATAGTAGATCGACCAGTGACACTGAAAGAAACTTTCACAGCTATGAACTTGAAACTTTAGCTGTAGTCGAATCGTTAGAACGATTTAGATACTATGTTGATGGTAAAACAGTCAGAATTGTGACAGACTGTAGCGCTGTTAAAACTGCTATGAGTAAACGAGAACTTATTCCACGAATTGCTCGATGGTGGTTAAGAGTGCAAAATTTCGATATCGATATTCTACATCGCCAAGGTAGGCGCATGGAACACGTCGATGCATTAAGTAGATGTCCAAACGAAGATGCAAAAGAAACTGATGTCGCAACATTAAAAGTAGATAAAGTAGCAATCACACATGATGACTGGTTATTTAGTATGCAGATTCAAGACGACAACATAAAGCAAATAATCGAGAAGGTCAAGAATAAAGACAAGCAGTCCTCGAAAGAATTTTAAGTTGAGAAAGGTACATTGTTTAAAATCGAAAACACTAATAAATTATGGGTAGTTCCAAAAACGCTAAGATACAAAATGGTTGAAGAGTGTCACGATAAAAATGGTCATTTGGGTTTAGAAAAGACCATCAGCAAGATGAGAACGTATCTATGGTTCCCGCGAATGCGAAACTTTGTGAAGTCTTATTTGAAGGCATGCGTTGAATGTGCTTACAACAAAAGTCATGGTGGACAGACAGAAGGGCAGTATCATTTTAGTAATATTGATCCTACACCTTTCAAGACGGTGCATATGGACCATTTGGGCCCATTTATCAAAAGTAAACGAACATATCGTCATTTTAGTCGACGCATTTACGAAGTATACTATTATCAAAGCAGTAAAGAGTACAGCGACGAGACATGTGTTAGCAACGTTACAAGAAGTCACAAGTTATTTTGGTGTGCCTGAACGTATTATCACTGATCGAGGTACGTCATTTACGTCGAAAGATTTTTAAATCTATTGCGCTAACAACGATATTAAACACGTATTAAATGCGGTACGTACTCCACGAGCGAACGGTCATGCTGAGCGAGCGAATCGTACACTTTTATCAATGTTACTTCCTAGCACAAATGTGGATAAAAGATGGGACGCTAATTTATCTAATATTCAATGGGCAATGAACACAATGAAAAACAAAACAACTGAGAGAAGTCCACACGAACTTTTATTTAGTTTTTCGCCGAGAGATATACTTCAAAATAAAGTTTTATTGGCATTACACGAAAATCATCTAACCAACGAAAAAGATATGCAGAAACTACGTATACAAGCAGCTAAAAAAGTAAACCAGCAATGACAACAAGCGAAACAGCGATATGACGAACGGCATGCAAAACCTACGACATTTAAAATTGATGATTTGGTGTTAGTGGAAAATGAACCCTACAGCACTGGTACGTCGAGAAAGCTAGAACCTCGTCCTTTTTTAATAAAGCAAGTACTTGGTAAAGATCGTTACTTAGTAGAAGATTTGCCAAGCAGCGAACGAACAACACGTCACTATACTTCAGTTTATTCATCTGATAAGTTGAAATTATGGTGTCAACTTCCTCCAAATTTTGAAAGCAACGATGATTTCGACGACGAAAACAACGAGTACAGCGAGGGCGCTATACATTGTCAGGATAGTCGACTGTAAGGTAACCCTACGTTGCACATGCATAAGTTCCACTGAGTGGCAGCATCAACTATTCAAAAACCAAAACTACAAACGGTCGTCGCAGAAGAAGAGTCGAGTCGTAACACAGTCACCGCCGCGGCAACATCATCGTAGTAAACTCACGTTATATTTTATACTAACATATTGACTTGATATTATCAGACTTTAAATAAACTTTATTACTTGAATTACCAAAAGAAACTCGGTTCCTTTCAATTTTGACATATTGCTTTTACGAAGCCGTCGAGATGTGCACTCTTCCCTTTTCTTCTTACCCATTTGAATCAATACTTGAATCATGCAAAAGCAGTGTAAGATTGTTGACCATTTCCTGAGCTTTTTTTTCTTTCCAATAGCTCAAAAATCTAACCAAAATACATATAACCTTTAGTCACACAATTTTAGCAAAACATGGATATATTTTAGTATATACGACCTACTAATTAAAAATGGTTTTAATGGTTCTAAGTTTTTTGTGAGAATAAAGATAGTAGCTACTCAAAAAAGAAAATAAATAAATACGCACCAAGTTCATACAACATATACTTGGAACTAATCAGGACATAAAGGTGGAATAATTCGCAATAGTTTTAGAAATAATATCGGAAATATGTTTAACAAAAAATAAAATAAAAAAGAAATTAATATAAAAACTAATTTTTTAGTATATTGAGGGGAAACAAATTTCAGCAACAAAATGTATTTGTGGTATAGAAGCAACCAAATTGTGATTCATATCTTAGAAATCTTAATTAAGATCTATGTAATTAGAATATTTATGCTGAAATTAAGATTTTGTCCAACCCTACAATTTTAATACGTATAGTAACGCTTTATTTGCATTCATATATATGCATGTATATATACATATACATATACACTATATATATGTATATATATTTATGTATATAACAAGTAGTTACTCAATTCACCGCCATGTGTAAAGATTTTGCACGGAACGCTTTTAAATCAGCTTAATCTCTAAGTCGTATTTAAAACAAATTTTACATCAATATAATTATAATGTTTTAAAAGATTAAGTAAGTCAGACGGCATACAATTTCTGACCTTTTGCTAATAAGAGTTCTTGCGAACGTTAAGCTTTCAACTGTTTCCCGCATTTATTTTTAATGAGATTCATCTTGAAATTTTACTTTCGGTATCCACACTACTGTGCGTGCGGGAAATCACGTCAATATATGTACATATGTATACTCTGTTAAATTGTATGTTTAGCATCTTATCTTGAAAATGTCTGGTCCTTTGTAGAGTGCCAAAATTGGACTACATCAGCCTGATGTTGGCCACAATTAAGAAATTTCGCCATTCAATATTGAAAATTGCACGCTTATGCCTTTTACATGGAAATACTTCTATGAGTTTCAAAATTGATGGCAAATTTCCCTTTTGAGTTTTTCGGGGGCTTCGATATGCAATAAAAATACTTTTTTATTATTATTTAAAGTGCAATGTAATAAGATAAATTGTTTTTTCAGGTAGGTAGGTTGGTAGGGAGGTAGGAGTGTTGCATGGCTATGACTAAAAATGAAGATGTCTCTTCGTAAAATTCTAGTTACCAGTTTCTCTACTGCTTCCATAATAGCTAAGACATCAGCCTGGTGCAATGCTGTAGTGTCTGGCAACCTAAAAGGAATTTGCAGGGGAGGGTCTCGTGAGAAAACGAGTTTCGAGCCATATGTATAGATGACAATACTACAGAGTGTTGTCTGTTGTCCTGCCTCTTGTCAAAACATCAATTGGCGTATGCAGATATATTTCTTAACATCGGTTCAAATTTCTCATATTTTTCAAATTCTATACCCCAAAAATGTATATTTAAAAAATTACTTTTAATAAAATTATTAAGTATTGTTAAATAGTGTTGTTTTTTTGCAAGAGGAAAACTGGCAATGTTTTCGGAATGAAATATTTTGTTGAATTGATTAACAATATTAAGTGCATAGGTTAAAAAAGTAAATACAATTTATTCACATCATAATGATATCGGCTCTTTTTTCTTCAAGAGTCCTATCCACTGCTGCCTGAACATACGAACATGTACAATAAAACACAATATAACATTACTAAATTTTTGTAATACAATTCCGTCAAAGGCCATTCAAACTGCGTTTGCGCCATATTTAATTTTATAAATAAAACTAGCGAGCCCCCTGCATACTTTGTAGTGCAAAAAAGAAAATAAAAAAAATCAATTCAAATTCATTTAAATCAGTGATAAATTGCTTTTATTGTAATGCTCTGTGGTAAACAACATTAGTTGTTTTTCCATTTTCGGTGTAAATATACAAAACCGTTTGTGTCCATGTGAGAAAACTGGATACTCTAAATTCACTCCACAAATTCCTAAGGATTGGCCTTGCGCCTTATTAATGGTAACCGCAAACGCAAGGTGAACAGGAAACTGAAGTCGTTTAAATTCAAATGGCATATCAGACGGAATCATTGGAATGCGTGGAATGAATACATCTTCGCCTTTGAATTTTCCTGTCAAAATAGTAGCTTCAATTACATAAGCCATCAACCTTTTTATAGCAAGTCTTGTACAAACGGGGTGGATTGATATTGCGAAGCATAATAATAGTGGCTCCAACTTTCAATTGGAGATTATGCGGAGGCATTCCTGGTAAGTCCAACGAATTCAAAAATTCTGGTGGATAATTCACAACATCTTCTTCATTCGTAACAGTATCCACAGACTTGTACGACACCAATTCGCCAGGAATCTTTGATTGTATAGCCATGTTTAATTGAGTAACATCTTTGCTCTTTGCCGCTAAAATTGCTCTATCACTCAACCATGCATGGCATGTATATTGTTGTGCTATGCTAGTGAAAACACATTCAATCAATTCCTCTTTTGACTGTACGAAACGGCAAAAATCATTTGGCAACGTTATTAATCCAGTTTCATCAACAGGCATTGCACCATTTCCAATTTTCAGCAATTGCTTAGAGAACTTATCAGCAGATGGATCATTCTGCAACTGAATACGAACGTTGGTAGTGAGTTTCAATATTTTAACAAATCTCCATAAATATGAAGACTTTAAGCGAGCGTTAATTTCATCGGCCGCGGTCGATCTAGGAATGACGGGCAATGTTTGCCTAAAATCGCCTGACAGTAAAATCAATGCACCACCAAACAACTCTGAATTATCTCGGAGATCTTTCATTGTTCTTTCCAAAGATTCAACAGATTTCTTATTCGCCATAGTGCATTCATCCCAAATAATGATACCGCAACGTTTCAATAATTTTGCCGTTTCAGATGTTTTTGAAACGTTACATGTGGGAGTTTCATTTACTTGGTAATTCAATGGCAATTTCAAAACAGAATGTGCTGTCCGACCACCATCTAACAAAGTGGCTGCAATGCCAGAAGACGCCAATGCCTATGCAATTTTATTCTGGGAACGTATCGTTGCCAATAACAATGAAATTATAAACGTTTTTCCGGTGCCTCCTGGTGCATCCAGGAAATAAAATCCACCGGCTTCACTATTGACAGCTTGCATAATATTATCGTACGCCTTTTTTTGCTCCGCATTCAATGTCGAAAGATTTGCGTGGACAAAAGCATTTAATTCGTTGCGATCGTATTGTTGTTCACGTTGCAGTTCTAACTCAAAAATGTCATGCATTGCACGATTAGGTGATGGCATTCCCAAATGTGGTAATGCCTTATTAGCAATCTGCAAACAGAAATCTTCAATACGAATCAATGCTTCATTGCAAATTTCTGGCGTG
Organism: Anomoia purmunda; assembly: GCA_951828415.1. Lineage (NCBI taxonomy): Eukaryota > Metazoa > Arthropoda > Insecta > Diptera > Tephritidae > Anomoia > Anomoia purmunda. The sequence continues at coordinate 22,886,811 of OX639998.1, read as the reverse complement.
AAATCCATTGCAATATTACGATTTTCTTGATGTACTCGAAACAGAATATCTTCCGATAGACAGTCTTGGAATTTTGTCCACAATTCAGATGGATTCGATGGAAAACAGGTAGACAAAATAATTGCAAACAATGCTCGAATTTGATAAGGATGAACGACAACTGCTGCATCTGCAAGTGTTTGTTCCCAATGAATATCGCTTCATTACTGCTAATGTAACGCCCCATTTGATACTTATGTATTTCGTCGTTTCTATTTGGATCAGTAGCTCCATATACGGCCATATCACTACCTTTATTTACATATTTGCAAATGTATTTAATGGACTTGACAGAATTGCGGTATTCGACATTAATATGCGCTTTGAATACTTTCGACAATAAAGGTGAATACGGCACAATCCAAAGATTATCGACTTCAACGTTTTGATTTTGTACTCTTATGGTAACTGATCTACCATTATTTTGAGTTGATCGACGACGATATAATGGGTAACCATCATTTCCAGTGATTGTATCTGAAACCAAAGCTCTTGGATAACGTTTACTACATTTGCCATCAACTATACATGGGGAGTTAATGTTGAATGCTCCACATGGACCGTGTATCATATTTTGCACAACAACATCATATAATTCAGGATCACTTATTTGATCAGGAATTTCAGCACATATCACATTATCAACTTCATGCGGTGTGATTTTATTCACCAACCATATTAAAATGTGAGCGTGTGGCAAACCACGCTTTTGCCACTCCACAGAGTACATCCAGCATTTGACTTCACCAAACACTTTAGATTTCACTATAAAATGCATAAGCGCTATCAATTTTTGCTTAAAACACGGGCAGTGATATCATGGCGGTCGGTTGGACTTTGGCCAGCGAATAAATTATCTTTTATGTCACTCCATTGCGGATTACACGTAAATGTTATAAATAAATCCGGTCGACCGTAATGACGCACATATGTAAGTCATTGCTTCCTGCGCATACTCATGCATATGACGTGGGCTGCCTGTGTACGTTGAAGGCAAAATGGTAATTTCCCCAAGATCATTAACATTACCATCATTATTTATAGCATCACGCAAATGGATGTACACCTCCGAACGTAATTTCTTCTGATTAAATCGTATGAAATTTAGTCGTTCACTTTCAATTTTGGCGTACATATCAACAACAAATTGATGGAAAAGTCTACGACAATGCAAAATATGATTAATATCATTTTGACGGACCATAAGGCGATATGAATAATAATTCATTGCGCTAACTTTTTTATTTGATTCCGCTCCTAGAATTAAAAATTATTCGAAAAACGATAAAAATTAAATAAAATTTAAATGAACTAACCGGTAGAAGGGTTGATCATTTTAATGTTAACATGATAACCGTCTTCTCCTCGACAAAACAACAATGGGTACTGTAATCCATCATAGCAGCGATGAGTTTCAGATACTCTTTGCAGTTGCATATTTCTACGGCGCAGCACAATGTCACGGGAATTGAATTCATCGCCTACGATTACAATAGCGACATCATCCATTGTGGGCGCATTAAAACGTCTGACATGTTGCACAGGAGGCGTTTTGTGAGCTCGAATCACAATTGCATATTCATCTGATGGCATTTGATCGAGAGCAGTTTGAAAAAGTCGCACTAATTAATTTTCAGCATGCAACATATTCTGCAAACGCTCGATAATATCCTTCCGCAAATTTGATGATATATCACAACGACGATCGGTTCCCACATTTGAGTTACCCACAAAGTATATTTGCAAAAATTGATAGGTTTGATCAGGAAAGCGTAACAAAGTCGATGGTAAACTTGGCCTTGAATCTATTGAAGATTGAAATTTTCACAATAGTACGTTTCGCGATCATCTAAATAAACATCAAAACAAACAAAAATACCTTGAAAGTTGGCATAAAATTGTCCCGCATAATATTCGTCGCTCCAAATGAAGTCATTTGAAATGCAGAGTTATACCCTTGTATGTTTTCCAGAAAATGCTTTGAAATTGGTGTGCCACCAGTTATCAAATTATGCAAGGGCTCCGGTGGTGAATTCAATTCTGGTAATTTAACTTGTCCGTTTCAACAACACAATTCAGATATCTCAGGTTTAAACTTAAATCCCTTGCAATAACTGCAAACAGTAGTCATTGGTCCAATTGAAACCTTGCCATGAGAAACGTAATCAAAGTTTGCACCATAATTGAATGCAGCACGCTCCAAAGTACGTCGCACGTACGGACGTTGAGTTGGATTTCGCATAGTCCTACCACGTGCCATGGCATTTCGAGCAGCCAAAGTATTATTTGCACGCTGTTCGTCACTTTGAGATGCTCTAGATGCCGCAACATTTCTAGTATGACGTGATTGACGCCGCAAATTGCTGCGCGTACGTACCATTTTGTATTAAAAATTTTTCCTTCACCAATTAAATATTAAGTAATTGAAATTTTATTTATTCACGAAATTCAAAAATTGGGGCACATACATATGTTAGTTGAATAAAAGAATTATTAAGAATTGAAATAGATCAGCTGATCATGAAATTTCAGTCATAGCAGGCACTCAAAAGCTAGCTACCTTGGAGAAAAATCCGTTACAGCCTTACATATATATTAGCTGTTAACGTAACATATAAGTCGTTAGCTGTTAAGTTAACATATAAGTCGAAAGGCGAAAAAGTCCGCTACAGCATCACATGTATATATTAGCTGTTAAGTTAACATATTAGTCGTTAGCTGTTAAGTTAACATATACATAAGTCGAAATGAATGCAGTGTTCACCAAAATTGCTATAACTCATGAACCAATCCACATCCAGAGACGGTTTATACATAAAAACCTTGGTATTGATGTCACCTTTCATATGAACTTAGCAGAAACATCGGTTCAGGCATTCCAGAGAACATCAGTCACTAACACAATAGAACTTATTTTTATATATATAGATAAAAACATGCATACATTAACAGAAACAAAACTACAGCGAATTTAAGCTGGAGGTGAGCCAGGTCGAAAACGAAGGGAAAATAATAATAATACCTTGGCTTCATGTTTGACCGAACCTCTCCTACAATTTGTGGTGTACGTCTTGGTGCTGTAACACAATTTAAAGGACCTACAGTTTTATGCCGACTCCGAACTGTAAATGATTTTTGTGAGAAATTTTATCATGGCAGAAATACACTCGGAGGTTTGCCATGCTCTGCCGAGGGGCCACCTCTTTTAAAAAAAATCCTTTTCCATGATTTTCGATTTTACTTGCTCCGGCCACGATTCGCACATGCTAGCCGCTCGGCTACGGCCCCCCAAAAACGTAAGCAAATATACATATTTCAAGCTTTGACTATGAATTTTAAGGTTTGAGAAATACTTTTGTGTGCTACTTGTTATTGAATCCGCCGTTGAATCTTCTAGTTAAATCATCCCAAAAAAGTTGTTATTGATATTTTTTATCTAAATATCGCGCAACAAAGGCAAGATACATTTTAGACGAAATTTCTGTATTTTCGTCTATTATAACAAAGAATTGAAATAAGACCGACAAACTCTGTTGTATTTTCGCTCAGCAATTAATTGTAATACATAATACATAATAGTAAAAGCAACAAAATTGTATACACAATACCTATGGACTTACTTTTGCAGATTTGCGTACTTACATATCTGCTTCCCCTTGAGATCTGATAAACACGTATGTATGCCAACCAATCTCCTGCTTTTGGAAATAAAAAGTGATGGCGCAAGGAATGTCAAAGAGTAAAATACTTATGTTACACCATGCCACAGAAGTGATTGAACAAAAATTAAAGTTACCATATTATTTCTAAACAAGAATGTAAAAAAGTAAAAAAAAAAAGAAACAAAAGTAAAAGAAAAATCGGAGTAGTATGGCATTATTGTTTTCTCACAATCGATATGCCGTTAGAATGTATTCTTAACTCTATTCCGCTTTCATTACGCTGTACCACGTAACGATCCTGATTAAATATGCAGCATGGGATGCAAATGTATGGAGTGTGCTTTAACAAATTAAAAATACAATTGCATACCCTTATTCACCTTATTTTCCCATTTTTGTTACATTTACGACTTTTGCATTAATTTACCATTGTTCATTTTCAAAACATTCCTTAAAACTGTTAATAAATATTAAATTGGTAGTAACTCATAAAATGTACGCACATGTGCAGTATGTGGTTCAGAACACGAGCTCACCTTTTTCTAACTTATGTGAAGTAACTTCCTACATATGTTTCTAGGTGCAACCGCAAAATAAGGGGTGATTTTTAAGAGCTATCTGAAAGTTTAAATAAAAAACACACAAAATTCAGAAAAATGCATGAAAGCTTTATTTGAATCACTAGTACATTGTTTCGCGTGCTGTGTTGCGTGTGGCACCGCGTGTGACTACCACATGTCATGCAAAACAAGCTCTTCCATTTGGGGCAAATAAGAGTTAGTTATAATCGCACGGAAGTTTTTCTTTTTCACGTATCCATTCAACCAGAAATGAGCTTCGTCGCTGAACACAATTTTTCAATAAAAAAGAGGATCTTCGGCAAAGTTTTCAAGAGCATATTCACCAAAATTTGGCGTTGATGATTCATGGGTAAATTATAGACTAAACTGAAGATGTTTTATAGTGACATAAGACAGAAACGTGCGAGAACTGTCGAAACCAGTGTTGCCAAAAAGAAACAGGCTAAAAAATTACTCTTTATAATGCGGTATTTTCCCCTTAAGTAATTGCAAACACGAGATCTGTTTACTTTTAAAAACTGTTCGCGTTTGAATATCTTATCTAAAATATCTCCAACAAATGATTTTGGCTTACCATGGACAAGGCTAAAAATGTCTGCATTTTTACTTTGAATAGACCTCGATTGGTATTTGCGATTATTTCATTGGAGCTCTTGTTAAACCTTCCCTCTGTAATGCTTAAAACACAATACCAGCGAACGGCGAAATTTTCGTCAAGAACGTTCGCTGTCCAAAATAGAACACACTGACATATATGAGAATGCACGCAACCAAAGCGAACAACTTTCGGCCGACGAACATTCGTTGCGATATACATATTTCTATTGTCGCCATCCATTGTGGTCATACATGTAGGATCGCCGATGTGCAAATGAAACACTTTGCGTTGCTTAATTTACACTTTATTAGGTTTTAGTTATTATACATTAAGTTTACATTCTTAGTTTAACATTTAGTTTGCTTGTACGACTTATTTGAAGCTCGTCCGTGTCCGTCAACCGTCGCGTAACTACTGTCGTGTTAGTTTTTCTGTCGTCGTTGCCTAGGCCTTCGTTATGTCCTCTTTCCAGTCCGTTTACTATTCACCTCAAACAGGGCTGTCGTTGTCCGTCATGTTCTAGTACGTTCTCACAGTCCTACATTCGGCCATCCTGGCTTAGCGTTTGACCTCAAACGATGGCTCCCATTTTTTCATAAATTCAGCAATCGTTGTTGTTCGTTTGGGGCCCTCGCCCTCGCCAATTTTCTGCACCTCGTAGCGATCGTGTAGGAGTATTTTAAGAACTTTATGTGGACCGAAAAATCTAGGACGAAGTCTTAAAGCACTTCCAAATTGAGTTCGCTTGATGGCTACTAATTCATTTACGCGGTATTTCGTTACTTCTTTTCTTTTAGAATCAAAACTTTTACGGTTTTCTTTTTGAATTTTTTCAATATTCTGTTTGGCTTCCCGCCGTGTGTTTTCTCTTTCTCTGTCTATCTCGTCGATTGCCTCCTTTTCGAGAAACGTGTTTAATTCCGGTGTGGTCTTTGTCTTCATTTCGACACCGGTTAATAGTCTGAAAGGCGAGACTTTTGTGCTTCGCGGTGGTGTATTGTTAAGAGTCTGTTGTACTTGGTCCAAATATCTGTACCAACTCGTTGGTGTTTCTGAGCAAAGTTGCCTCTTGGAACCCCCGTTGCGATCAGCAGGTGCTGAATGAACTCACTTTCGCAATACGTTTTGAAAACGTTTGAAGTAAAAGCCGCTCCCCTATCCGAAATTATCCGTCTAAGGTTACCGAAAATATAGGACTGTTTTTTCAGTTTATCTGTTACTTTATTTACTCCTGTACTACGTGTCGGATAGAGCCATACGAATTTTGAAAAGGCGTCGATTACAACAAAAATATAGCTATACCTTTTACTAGTTTTTTCCATCGGCCCTACGTGGTCGACATGAAAAGTTCCAAGTGGTTGATCCTCTTTGCCTATAGGCTCTAAGAAACCCTCTGCTTTACCACCCTTTGCTTCCGCGATGATGCACTGAATACAACTTCTAACTACCTTCGCTACCTTTCTTGTTATTCGTGGAATATAAAATGTTTTTTCAATTGCTTCTTGCGTTTTGTTCACGGCAAAATGCCCTTGATTATGTACAACGCTAATTATTTCTACCTCCATCTGGGCGGGTATTACTAAAAGTTCTTTAGTGGGATCTTTGTATAATAACCCGTGCTTCATGTAGAAGTCTTCATAGCTACCTTTTTCCAATATTGTAACCACGGCTCGAACCCATTCGTCTTCTTTTTGTGCTTGTTGCAGTCTGAATTTCAACGAATCCTCGAGTAAAAAACAAGACACTCTACTTAGGGCGTCAACATGCCTCATTTTGGTACCGGATCGATGCACTATATCGTATGCGAAATCTTGGAGAAAAAGAGCCCAACGCGAGACTCGCACTGGAACGTCTTTTTTTCGCATCGTCATAGTAAACGCGTTACAATCCGTTACTATTTTAAACGGAATACCTAATAAGTACACTCGCCATTTCTTTAACGCTGAAACGATCGCTAGAACTTCAAGCTCATACGAGTGGAAACGCTCTTCCACTGGCGTGGTTTTCCTGCTCATGTATTGAATAGGGTGGAACTGACGATCTTCACTATCCCTTTGTAGAAGTACAGCTCCATAACCATACTTCGATGCATCGGTGTGCACTTCAGTGACCGCTTTAGGGTTGTACAAACGCAATACCGGCGCGCTTGCTAACGCTACTTTTAGTTGCCGAAATGCTATTTCCTGCTCTTCCCCAAACACAAAATTTTCTCCCTGACGCAAAAGGTCTGACAACGGTTTGGCTATCAAAGCATAACCTTCGATGAAACGTCTAAAATAGGAAGTTAACCCCAGAAATCGCTGCACACATTTACGATCACTTGGTGCTGGAAAACTTTCCACTGCAAGGGTCTTCGCTGTCGACGGTCTTATCGTGCCGCCCTCTACTATATATCCTAAGAAGTCTACCTTCTCCATGAGAAACTGGCATTTCTTCCATTTGATCCGCAAGTTGTGGGTTTGTGCCTTGTCTAAAACGATTTTTAATTTCGCAAGACCTTCATCTTTATCCTTGGAGGGAATGATTAGGTCATCCATATATGTCACTACGGTATCGTTTTCTAGCAGATCTCTAAATATCGCTAGAATGTATCGCGAGAATACGGCAGGTGAATTACATATGCCGGAAGGAACGTAGAGAAACTCGTATTGACCTTTGTGGGTTACGAATGAAGTATACCTTCTTGACCCTGCCTCCAAAGGTACGTGGAAAAATCCATTCCGCAAATCTAGAGTGGTAAAAATGCGTGCATTCTGTAGCTTCTCTACCACATCATCGATCACTGGCATAGGAAAATGGTCTTTCATAATTTTCTCATTTAAACGCCTGTAGTCGCAGCATAATCGCTTGCTACCATCTTTCTTTCCCACAAGAACCGTTGGTGACGCGTATTCTGATAAACTGTGCTGGATAATCCCATCCCTCAACCATTCTTTCACTTGCTGGTCCACGATACTCCTATTTACGTATGACATACGCCTTGGGCCTTGATATACAGGAATATCATCGATCAGGGAAATCTTCATCTTGATGGGCGATTCCTTGACTTTACGCGGACTATAATTCTCAATTAAATTTCTCACTTCTAACGCTTCTGCTTTACCGAGGTGAGATAAGTCAACCTCGATATCATCTTCCCCCATAACATCTACAGCCAAACACAAATTCTTAAATTCCTTAAAAAGTTCCAGCTCTTTGCTACTACCTGAACGCTCCGTGATATCCGCTGTTTCTGCTTTGCACTTTTGCCTGAATATGACGCTATTTTCGGTTATAATAAAATCTACCTGCTTAAGCACGCTATTGCCTATAATGGCTTCGTACACGATATCGCGTTCCTTTACGATATGAAACACTATATCCAATTCTATACCATCAGTCTGTAGTTTTATGTTGAAACTTCCTAACGTTCGCAAAATACTGTTGCCGATACCTTTAAGCTCATGAATTTCTTTGGATAGATCGATTTCACCTAGCATCATAAGCACCTCATAGCGTATCAGACATAAGTCGCATCCTGTGTCCAACAAAGCTGAAAACCAATAATTGTTGTACATTAACTCCTTAAAAATTACGCAAGTGGTCGACCTTACAAGCTCTAACGTATTGACCCTCCCGTTTTCTGGTTTCGGGTTGCTTTGTTTTTTCGGACACTCAAAGGCTCGATGACCTGGTTGATTACATCCGAAACAAGTCGGCTTCTTTTGACAATTACGCGCTAGATGACCTTCAGCTCCACACTGAAAACATTTTCGAGACCCACTTCGTTCGGAGTTAGAAAAGTTTGTATCCCTAATTTCTCGAAAACTATTTGCTGGCCTTGAGTTAGGTTGATGCCTGGCTCGTACCTTTTCATACATTTCGATTTGCTCCTTCAATTCTGAAATGGACTTGGCTTGATAAAGGTTGCTTTTGTTTAATCGGCTATCCGGAATACCTTCAACGAAATATTCCACTAAACTTCTATCATCCAAGTCTACCTGTCTGCCTATTTCCATTAAACTATACAAATATTCGCGGTAACTTTCATTTGGACGCTTATGCCGATTTCGAAGCAATCGATGCACATCAATTGAAGCGGCCTGAGACCCGAATTCTAATTTTAATGCTCGTTTTAATGAGCCCCAACCTGCTATACCCCGCTGACTGCGGACAAAAATTTTTGCCGCCCCCTTCAACAGTTGCTTGCCGTAGATATATTTTTGTAGGTCGTCCCACTGTACGGCCTGTGCGTTGTCCTCGAAATCTTCGAGACACTCTTCAATGGAAGGGTGCCCGAAACCGCAAAAAGCTTTAAGTGACCCCTCGATGTCACGAAATGTGAACGACGGACGAGAGCCAGCCCCATTTGGTGAAACATAGCTTTGCACCGAATCGTTTTCCTCACCGGAGCCATCGGCGTCACCCACAGTCGAGCCAAAATGCTCGCACAATCGGTCTTGTAACGTCGCTTTCCGTCCAGTCGTTGACAATTCTAAGTCACTCAACCTTTCTTTTAATTCGATCACAGTCAGTCGGAAAATCTGTTCGCGGTCCATGTTGATAAATATACAGGTAACTAAGTATATTAAATTTAAAAACAATAACTGCCGAAATAAAATATGAACTGTATTGAACAAAGCGAATTCTTAACAAAACAACATTAATTTATCTGAATTACATAAATGTGGAAAACTAAAATTTATAGAATATAAATGTTATTAGTGACGTACATATGCTATGGCTAAACAATATAATCAGTACTTCTGTACGATTGAATATTTGTTTGTTTCTTTATTTTTATTATCATAAAATTTATTTACGTTTGAACTTCTATTCTTATTTGCTTTACATTTGCTTCTTCCTGCTCAATTTTCTTATTAGATTTTCTTTGCTTTATTCTCTTTTATTGTTTCAGCGCTTTCGTTTGAGTACGTAAGGCTTTTATGTGTGTATATGTATAAATGTATATAAAATTTCGTACCTTGCTGTGTGCTTAAAGAAATATGCACATACAAATTACCCTGGAGCTGTTAGCTGCTCTCTCATTTGCTCACTCTGCTGCTCTGCTCTTGCACTCGTTACGCCACTCCAACATTTGGATGCTGCCCTGCACTTCGCACTCGTTGCGACTGCTCTGCTTAGTTGCGCCGTTGTATTCTGCTGCTGCTTACTTTTCGCTCGTACAAACACTGCGCCAACTCAAAAGTTTGATGATGCTCTTCACTTCGCACTCGTTTGCGACTGCTTTTTCGTCCGTACGCGCGCTGCGCCGACTCGAAAATTTAATTCTACTCTTAACTTCGCACTCGTTTGCGACTGCCTTTTCGCTTGCGCGCACACTGCGCCAACTCGAAAATAATACGCTGCTCTTCACTTCGCACTTGTTTGCGACTGCTTTTTCGTCCGTACGCGCGCTGTGCCGACTCGAAAAATTAATTCTGCTCTTAACTTCGCACTCGGTTGCGACTGCTCTGCTTGTTGCGCAGCTATAAGGCCAGCGCAAACAGGCGCGGTACGGTACAGACCGTACGATATGCGGTATCAAATACCATGGCGGTATATGGGAGCACGCAAACAGACGCGGTATTGGAAGTGCGGTACAGCGCGGTAAAAAAAATACCGCAGCGTGCACAATTGACCGCGCGGTACAAGCACATATATCGTAAGCAGGGTTGTATTTTTGGGCTAGAGTTTCACATACATATTTTATTTGCGAACTATTTTTATATTATAAATATCAATTCAGTTTCAAAACATTCGTAACTCATATGCTGTAAATCTCTTTGGTTTTATTTCTCACAAAGTAAGTAAAATAAATTAATTCTTATGTTTATGTTGGAAAATATTAATAAAATATGGCAATGATCCAACGATCAAATGCGTAAATGACTCAATGAAAAGAGAAGGTGGCACCCTGTTGCTCAACGAAAAAAAGCAAATGCAACGTTTTGAATATACTTATAGTTCTGTCCTTTGGATATATTAACGGTTAATATACTACAAGAAGCTGAAATTTATTCACAGAAAGGAGAAAATGGAACGTTTAATCGAACTTGTGAAATGCTACCCAATTTTATATGATTTAAAAGATCCTGAATACAGAAATATACATAAAAAAAAGAAATTTGGAAAACATAAGCTGACGAACTGAACGCAAGTTGTAAGTCAGTGAAAGTATTGTCGTATAAATATTGCCTACTACTTTTATGTGTAATGAAACAAAATTTGCGGTGTACGTTTTATCATTTATTGAAAAAATTTACAAATCGTTCCCGTGTTTGGAAAGCGATGTTTACTCCCCGCCGGGGATCAACTTCTAAATTGCTAAATGCTGCAATTTGTGACTCTGGGGTCTCGATGGTCGCAAAATATTGTGCATCTCCTCTGTTATGCGATATAAGGAAATTATGTAGAACTACGTATTAAAAGATGACGTTTGAAATGGCAACCATGTTTTATACCATACCGCACTATACCGCACCGCGCCTGTTTGAGTGCCTTGGCGTATATCGTTGCCGCATATCGTACGGGATTATACCGCTCTATACCGTACCGCGCCTGTTTGCGCTGGCCTATATTCTGCTACTGTTTTCGCTTTTAGTATGCACACGTTCTGCGCCAAATCTTAACTGTTGATGCGGTTAAAAAGTGAAGCATATTTCGCTCTACTGCTCGGACTGCTTTCGTTATTGGTGACTATGAGCGTCGCTGAACTCTAACGATTTTGTTGCATTCTGCTACGACTTGGCTGCTCTATCAGCCCGGTTACTTGCTTCTGCTGCGATTTTGTAACGCCAACGCCTTGTGCGCCTTCTGCGTTCTGGAACTTTCCGACGCTGCTGAGTAACGGTTAACTCGGACGGTTTAAACGGGATTTTTTAGCTGGCTTGGTACCGCTTGTTGGCTGTACCCTATTTTCAGATTTGCCAGGACGGCTTCGAAAATTTTATTAAACGTTTTAAGTTAATCTACAAGTGTGTACATACGCACTTGTCTGCACAACCATACATACATGACACTTCACAATTTCGCTTGTTAGTTCTTGCGGCAAGGAAAATTTTCTGTCCGTGTTTTGCGCACTCACTTTGCGAACACTTTCTGTCTTTACTTTTATTAACTCTGTAATTGTAGACGTGTATTTTTAAGGGTATAATCCCACTCTGTCACCACTTGTAGGATCGCCGATGTGCAAATGAAACACTTTGCGTTGCTTAATTTACACTTTATTAGGTTTTAGTTATTATACATTAAGTTTACATTCTTAGTTTAACATTTAGTTTGCTTGTACGACTTATTTGAAGCTCGTCCGTGTCCGTCAACCGTCGCGTAACTACTGTCGTGTTATAGTGCCCACAGTCACCGACGCAAACGTACGCTACGTGTCAGCTGACACGATCAAACTTATGAGAGCGCCATGTAAATGCAAACTCATCAACGTGTTCGTGTGACGGGTACGCGCGACGTGTACGTGTGTAATCAGAGAAATTTAGATTTTTGCCGTGAAGCCGTGTCAGCTGAGTGCTCTCTCACCGCACAGTGTTGCCAAGCAGAACTTTTTAAAATCATTAACAAAATAACCTTATAAAAATTTAAATTTTTATTAAATTAATTTAAAATCGATGTTTAATAATGATAATTATAGATAAATGAACTATTTGCATTTGTTGGTTTTTGGCTTTGGTTTATTATACAATGAAAAATTGTAATTGACAACGCGGATGTGTGTAAAAGTATGTATGCAAACAAAGGAATGGCAACATTGTGTTGATGCATACAAACACAGTTTTATGTACGCAAAGTTTGTTTACAAAACATACGCGCGGGCACAAGTTTTGCTCAATTTTGTGTATCTCCCGACAAACAGACACGGCAAACGGACACGTCGGTGACTGTGGGCACCATTAGTTTTTCTGTCGTCGTTGCCTTGGCCTTCGTTATGTCCTCTTTCCAGTCCGTTTACTATTCACCTCAAACAGGGTTGTCGTTGTCCGTCATGTTCTAGTACGTTCTCACAGTCCTACATACATATGTATGTTTAATATACAGTAAAGCCATGTCAAGTGGGACCCCTAAAAACCGCTAAGTCACCGATTTTGGAAAAAATATTCTATCGTGTAGTGCAGGTGACGCATATATCACAGTATTAATATTTTTAAAAATTTCGGTTATTTGTTTATGTTATTGTCAGTCAAAGTTTTTCGCACACTTAAAAAAAATAGATATCTCTGAAACCACTGTATATAATTGAGTGAAATTTTACATGTGTGTAGTTATGTTTGGAGTACAAAAATAGCAATAAATCGATATGAATTTGTTTAAAGAAATGTTTTTGCATACATTTTTTTTAAACAATCAAATTTTTTAAAGTGTTCTTCACGCTAAAAAAACTACAACCATAATACGCGCAAGCCTCCCCTCTTCAAGAATATGTAGTCAAAAGTTTGTTTATCAAAAGTCGTTTCCGAGATATTCGAGAACGCTTCGTGCGACATCGCTGCTCATCAGTACCCGCTCTTGGTTCTTTGCGCTTGAAGTGCATTCAATTGAAAATTCAAGGTTGTGTATTAAAAGTCTATGTTTACATAAGGTGCAAGTACGACATGTGAACAGAATCTTACTTATGTATCTATCTTACAATTAACGTAATCGCAGCTCAATATACCACCATATTTTTATAGATCAAAGGCACTCTTTTCTGGTCGCATTTATATGTATGTATGTACTTTTTATAGCCTTGATCTATCGATATTCTATTTATTATGCAATGTTTCACATTTACAATTTTTCTGTATATTTTTTATTATATACTTAGTAATAATTTTCATACATTAGTTACGATTCAATAAGAACATTTAAGTGCATGGGCATTTTGTACGTAGTCATCAATATAAAAGTAGTGGACTTTTAGAGAATAACCATCAGTATTTCTAGATATTTTCCCCACTATTGCTATTATATATGTATGTACATCATTCACATATATTATTATATATATCATATATATAAATATATATCTAGTTTCGATATTTTCTTTATTTCTGAAACTGATTCCAATTTTATCATGAATTACAGTGGAAACATTAATAAACTTACTTTGTGCTTGGCTGATCAGTGGCTACTTTTGCAGTTACGTTCATGTTATTGTACATATTATGACGGCACGCTTTACAAATTTATTTACTGAGAAATTTTCCGAATTTTTTATCCCATTTGTCAGTTACTTGGAATAACTTGTGACGGACACATTTGTGATCTTTTTCCCCCAGAGGATTACAACACTCATTTGGCCGAACAATTTTTTCATCACTAATTATAACTTATGTATATTTGGATCATCATATCAACAAACAACAACAATGCTAATAACATATTACGCTGGAATGAGCGTGCTAAAAATGGAACTGAACTGAAACACTCGAATATCTGCCCATCTGCGGAAAATCATGTCTGCGCAAGTTGGAACGTGAACGCGGAAAGTCGGCGCTGCGGCGCACGAAGCGTTCCGGCGAGCGCACCGAGTGACAAATTCTCGAATATCTCGGAAACGACATATGATAAACAAACTTTTGACTACATATTCTTGAAGAGGGGAGTTTTGCGTATTATGGTAGTAGTTTATTTTTTTTTAGCGTGAAGAATACTTTTAAAATTTTGATTGTTTAAAAAAAATTTATGCAAAAAACATTTCTTTAAACAAATTCATATCGATTTATTGCTATTTTTGTACTCCAAACATAACTACACACACATGTAAAATTTCACTCAATTATATACAGTGGTTTCAGAGATATCTATTTTTTAATTTAAGTGTGCGAAAAACTTTGACTGACAATAACATAAACATATAACCGAATTTTTTGAAAATATTAATACTGCAATATATGCGTCACGTGCACTACATGATAGAATATGCTGACCCACAAAAAAAACATATTTTGTCTTCATCAGTATAGTTTCACGCCACAAAAAAAATTTGTACTTTCTTGCTCAAATTCTGATTCCATTAAATTGAATTTAACACTTTTCCTTTTGTTTCATTTGTTTACTTTCTTTGTAAATACAAGCATAAACAACTTTATTTCTACGTAGGTACTCACCGAAGAAATAAACAAATTAAATAGAGCTGAATTGAATTACATGCATATGCATGGCAACATATTTCTTTTTTTAATCAATTCTTTATTTTAGGCTTGTAATTAACAATTTTACACTCTTTCTTTGCAAGCGCTCGATTTTTATAATTCAATTACTGGTAAATCAATTCTTGCTCATTCTCTTTTTGCTTTTGCATGCTTGTTGAATTGAAGTTTTTTGTTATTTGCCTCTATTTTGACATATTGCTTTAACAAGCCGTCGAGATGTGCACTCTTCCCGTTTCTTCTTACCCATTTGAATCAATACTTGAATCATGCAACAGCAGTGTAAGATTGTTGACCATTTCCTGAGCTTTTTTTTCTTTCCCATAGCTCAAAAATCTAACCAAAATACATACATATAACCTTTAGTCACACAATTTTAGCAAAACATGGATATATTTTAGTATATACGACCTACTAATTAAAAATGGTTTTAATGGTTCTAAGTTTTTTGTGAGAATAAAGATAGTAGCTACTCAAAAAAGAAAATAAATAAATACGCACCAAGTTCATACAACATATACTTGGAACTAATCAGAACATAAAGGTGGAATAATTCGCAATAGTTTTAGAAATAATATCGGAAATATGTTTAACAAAAAATAAAATAAAAAAGAAATTAATATAAAAACTATTTTTTTAGTATATTGAGGGGAAACAAATTTCAGCAACAAAATGTATTTGTGGTATAGAAGCAACCAAATTGTGATTCATATCTTAGAAATCTTAATTAAGATCTATGTAATTAGAATATTTATGCTGAAATTAGGATTTTGTCCAACCCTACAATTTTAATACGTATAGTAACGCTTTTTTTGCATTCATATATATGCATGTATATATACATATACATATACACTATATATATTTATGTATATAACAAGTAGTTACTCAATTCACCGCCATGTGTAAAGACTTTGCACGGAACGCTTTTAAATCAGCTTAATCTCTAAGTCGTATTTAAAACAAATTTTACATCAATATAATTATAATGTTTTAAAAGATTAAGTAAGTCAGACGGCATACAATTTCTGACCTTTTGCTAATAAGAGTTCTTGCGAACGTTAAGCTTTCAACTGTTTCCCGCATTTATTTTTAATGAGATTCATCTTGAAATTTTTCTTTCGGTATCCACACTACTGTGCGTGCGGGAAATCACGTCAATATATGTATACTCTGTTAAATTGTATGTTTAGCATCTTATCTTAAAAATGTCTGGTCCTTTGTAGAGTGCCAAAATTGGACTACATCAGACTGATGTTGGCCACAATTAAGAAATTTCGCCATTCAATATTGAAAATTGCACGCTTATGCCTTTTACATGGAAATACTTCTATGAGTTTCAAAATTGATGGCAAATTTCCATTTTGAGTTTTTCGGGGGCTTCGATATGCAATAAAAATACTTTTTTATTATTATTTAAAGTGCAATGTAATAAGATAAATTATTTTTTCAGGTAGGTAGGTTGGTAGGGAGGTAGGAGTGTTGCATGGCTATGACTAAAAATGAAGATGTCTCTTCCTAAAATTCTAGTTACCAGTTTCTCTACTGCTTCCATAATAGCTAAGACATCAGCCTGGTGCAATGCTGTAGTGTCTGGCAACCTAAAAGAAATTTGCAGGGGAGGGTCTCATGAGAAAACGCCTCCTTCCACCTTACTGTCGAGTTTCGAGCCATATGTATAGATGACAATACTACATAGTGTTGTCTGTTGCCCTGCCTGTTGTCAAAACATCAATTGGCGTATGCAGATATATTTCTTAACATCGGTTCAAATTTCTCATATTTTTCAAATTCTATACCCCAAAAATGTATATTTAAAAAATTACTTTTAATAAAATTATTAAGTATTGTTAAATAGTGTGGTTTTTTTGCAAGAGGAAAACTGGCAAGGTTTTCGGAATGAAATATTTTGTTGAATTGATTAACAATATTAAGTGCATAGGTTAAAAAAGTAAATACAATTTATTCACATCATAATGATATCGGCTCTTTTTTCTTCAAGAGTCCTATCCACTGCTGCCTGAATATACGAACATGTACATACAATAAAACACAATATAACATTACTAAATTTTTGTAATACAATTCCGTCGAAGGTCATTCAAACTGCGTTTGCGCCATATTTAATTTTATAAATAAAATAAAAACATGCATGCATTAACAGAAACAAAACTACAGCGAATTTAAGCTGGAGGTGAGCCAGGTCGAAAACGCAGGGAAAATAATTATAATACCTTGGCTTCATGTTTGACCGAACCTCTCCTACAATTTGTGGTGTACGTCTTGGTGCTGTAACACAATTTAAAGGACCTACAGTTTTATGCCGACTCCGAACTGTAAATGATTTTTGTGAGAAATTTTATCATGGCAGAAATACACTCGGAGGTTTGCCAGGCTCTGCCGAGGGGCCACCTCTTTTAAAAAAAATCCCTTTCCATGATTTTCGATTTTACTTGCCCCGGCCACGATTCGCACATGCTAGCCGCTCGGCTACGGCCCCCCAAAAAGGTTTGAGAAATACTTTTGTGTGCTACTTGTTATTGAATCCGCCGTTGAATCTTCTAGTTAAATCATCCCAAAAAAGTTGTTATTGATATTTTTTATCTAAATATCGCGCAACAAAGGCAAGACACATTTTAGACGAAATTTCTGTATTTTCGTCTATTATAACAAAGAATTGAAATAAGACCGACAAACTCTGTTGTATTTTCGCTCAGCAATTAATTGTTTCGCCACCAGATACAGCATAAAACAAATTAAATGTCCATTGTAGTAAAAGGAACAAAATTGTATACACAATACCTATGGACTTACTTTTGCAGATTTGCGTACTTACATATCTGCTTCCCCTTGAGATCTGATAAACACGTATGTATGTACTATGTATGCCAACCAATCTCCTGCTTTTGGAAATAAAAAGTGATGGTGCAAGGAATGTCAAAGAGTAAAATACTTATATTACATCATGCCACAGAAGTGATTGAACAAAAATTAAAGTTACGATATTATTTCTAAACGAGAATGTAAATAAGTAAAGAAAAAGAAACAAAAGTAAAAGAAAAATCGGAGTAGTATGGCATTATTGTTTTCTCACAATCGATATGTCGTTAGAATGTATTCTTAACCCTATTCCGCTTTCATTACGCTGTACCACGTAACGATCCTGATTAAATATGCAACATGGGATGCAAATGTATGGAGTGGGCTTTAACAAATTAAAAATACAATTGCATACCCTTATTCACCTTATTTTCCCATTTTTGTTACATTTACGAAATGTTAAGTGATATTAATGTTAAGAAATATTAAATTGGTAGTAACTCATAAAATGTACGCACATGTGCAGTATGTGGTTCAGAACACGAGCTCACCTTTTTCTTACTTATGTGAAGTAACTTCCTACATATGTTTCTAGGTGCAACCGCAAAATAAGGGGTGATTTTTAAGAGCTATCTGAAAGTTTAAATAAAAAAGACACAAAATTCAGAAAAATGCATGAAAGCTTTATTTGAATCACTAGTACATTGTTTCGCGTGCTGTGTGGCGTGTGGCACCGCGTGTGACCACCACATGTCATGCAAAACAAGCTCTTCCATTTTGGGCAAATAAGAGTTAGTTATAATCGCACGGAAGTTTTTCTTTTTCACGTATCCATTCAACCAGAAATGAGCTTCGTCGCTGAACACAATTTTTCAATAAAAAAGAGGATCTTCGGCAAAGTTTTCAAGATCATATTCACAAAATTTGGCGTTGCTGATTCATGGCTAAAGTATAGACTAAACTGAAGATGTTTTATAGTGACATAAGACAAAAACGTGCGAGAGCTATCGAAACCAGTGTTGCCAAAAAGAAACAGGCTAAAAAATTACTCTTTATAATGCGGTATTTTCCCCATAAGTAATTGCAAACACGAGATCTGTTTACTTTTAAAAACTGTTCGCGTTTGGATATCTTATCTAAAATATCTCCAACAAATGATTTTGGCTTACCATGGGCAAGGCTAAAAATGTCTGCATTTTTACTTTGAATAGACCTCGATTGGTATTTGCGATTATTTCATTGGAGCTCTTGTTAAACCTTCCCTCTGTAATGCTTAAAACACAATACCAGCGAACGGCGAAATTTTCGTCAAGAACGTTCGCTGTCCAAAATAGAACACACTGACATATGTATATGAGAATGCACGCAACCAAAGCGAACAACTTTCGGCCGACGAACATTCGTTGCGATATATGTACATATTTCTATTGTCGCCATCCATTGTGGTCATACATATGTTTAATATACAGTAAAGCCATGTCAAGTGGGACCCCTAAAAACCGCTAAGTCACCGATTTTGGAAAAAATATTCTATCGTGTAGTGCAGGTGACCCATATATCACAGTATTAATATTTTTAAAAAATTCGGTTATTTGTTTATGTTATTGTCAGTCAAAGTTTTTCGCACACTTAAATTAAAAAATAGATATGTATCTCTGAAACCACTGTATATAATTGAGTGAAATTTTACATGTGTGTGTAGTTATGTTCGGAGTACAAAAATAGCAATAAATCGATATGAATTTGTTCAAAGAAATGTTTTTGCATACATTTTTTTTAAACAATCAAATTTTTTAAAGTGTTCTTCACGCTAAAAAAAACTACTACTACTACTACCATAATACGCGCAAAACTCCCCTCTTCAAGAATATGTAGTCAAAAGTTTGTTTATCAAAAGTCGTTTCCGAGATATTCGAGAATTTGTCACTCGGTGCGCTCGCTGGAACGCTTCGTGCGACATCGCTGCTCATCAGTACCCGCTCTTGGTTCTTTGCGCTTGAAGTGCATTCAATTGAAAATTCAAGGTTGTGTATTAAAAGTCTATGTTTACATAAGGTGCAAGTACATGATGTGAACATAATCTTACTAATCTATCTTACAATTAACGTAATCGCAGCTCAATATACCACCATATTTTTATAGATCAAAGGCACTCTTTTCTGGTCGCATTTATATGTATGTACTTTTTATAGCCTTGATCTATCGATATTCTATATATTATGCAATGTTTCACATTTACAATTTTTCTGTATATTTTTTATTATATACTTAGTAATAATTTTCATACATTAGTTACGATTCAATAAGAACATTTAAGTGCATGGGCATTTTGTACGTAGTCATCAATATAAAAGTAGTGGACTTTTAGAGAATAACCATCAGTATTTCTAGATATTTTCCCCACTATTGCTATTATATATGTATGTACATCATTCACATATATTATTATATATATCATATATATAAATATATATCTAGTTTCGATATTTTCTTTATTTCTGAAACTAATTCCAATTTTATCATGAATTACAGTGGAAACATTAATAAACTTACTTTGTGCTTGGCTGATCAGTGGCTACTTTTGCAGTTACGTTCATGTTATTGTACATATTATGACGGCACGCTTTACAAATGTATTTACCGAGAAATTTTCCGAATTTTTTATCCCATTTGTCAGTTACTTGGAATAACTTGTGACGGACACATTTGTGATCTTTTTCCCCCAGAGGATTACAACACTCATTTGGCCGAACAATTTTTTCATCACTAATTATAACTTATGTATATTTGGATCATCATATCAACAAACAACAACAATGCTAATAACATATTACGCTGGAATGAGCGTGCTAAAAATGGAACTGAACTGAAACACTCGAATATCTGCCCATCTGCGGAAAATCATGTCTGCGCAAGTTGGAACGTGAACGCGGAAAGTCGGCGCTGCGGCGCACGAAGCGTTCCGGCGAGCGCACCGAGTGACAAATTCTCGAATATCTCGGAAACGACTTATGATAAACAAACTTTTGACTACATATTCTTGAAGAGGGGAGTTTTGCGTATTATGGTAGTAGTTTATTTTTTTTTTTAGCGTGAAGAATACTTTTAAAATTTTGATTGTTTAAAAAAAATTTATGCAAAAAACATTTCTTTAAACAAATTCATATCGATTTATTGCTATTTTTGTACTCCAAACATAACTACACACACATGTAAAATTTCACTCAATTATATACAGTGGTTTCAGAGATATCTATTTTTTAATTTAAGTGTGCGAAAAACTTTGACTGACAATAACATAAACATATAACCGAATTTTTTGAAAATATTAGTACTGTAAAATATGCGTCACGTGCACTACATGATAGAATATGCTGACCTACAAAAAAAACATGTTTTGTCTTCTTCAGTATAGTTTCACGCCACAAAAAAAATTTGTACTTTCTTGCTCAAATTCTGATTCCATTAAATTGAATTTAACACTTTTCCTTTTGTTTCATTTGTTTACTTTCTTTGTAAATAAAAGCATAAACAACTTTATTTCTACGTACTCACCGAAGAAATAAACAAATTAAATAGAGCTGAATTGAATTACATGCATATGCATGGCAACATATTTCTTTTTTTAATCAATTCTTTATTTTAGGCTTGTAATTAACAATTTTACACTCTTTCTTTGCAAGCGCTCGATTTTTATAATTCAATTACTGGTAAATCAATTCTTGCTCATTCTCTTTTTGCTTTTGCATGCTTGTTGAATTGAAGTTTTTTGTTATTTGCCTCTATTTTGACATATTGCTTTTACGAAGCCGTCGAGATGTGCACTCTTCCCTTTTCTTCTTACCCATTTGAATCAATACTTGAATCATGCAAAAGCAGTGTAAGATTGTTGACCATTTCCTGAGCTTTTTTTTCTTTCCCTTGGCTCAAAAATCTAACCAAAATACATATAACCTTTAGTCATACCATTTCAGCAAAACATGGATATATTTTAGTATATACGACCTACTAATTAAAAATGGTTTTAATGGTTCTAAGTTTTTTGTGAGAATAAAGATAGTAGCTACTCAAAAAAGAAAATAAATAAATACGCACCAAGTTCATACAACATATACTTGGAACTAATCAGAACATAAAGGTGGAATAATTCGCAATAGTTTTAGAAATAATATCGGAAATATGTTTAACAAAAAATAAAATAAAAAATAAATTAATATAAAAACTATTTTTTTAGTATATTGAGGGGAAACAAATTTCAGCAACAAAATGTATTTGTGGTATAGAAGCAACCAAATTGTGATTCATATCTTAGAAATCTTAATTAAGATCTATGTAATTAGAATATTTATCCTGAAATTAAGATTTTGTCCAACCCTACAATTTTAATACTTATAGTAACGCTTTATTTGCATTCATATATATGCATGTATATATACATATACATATACACTATATATATGTATATATATTTATGTATACATATAACAAGTAGTTACTCAATTCACCGCCATGTGTAAAGACTTTGCACGGAACGCTTTTAAATCAGCTTAATCTCTAAGTCGTATTTAAAACAAATTTTACATCAATATAATTATAATGTTTTAAAAGATTAAGTAAGTCAGACGGCATACAATTTCTGACCTTTTGCTAATAAGAGTTCTTGCGAACGTTAAGCTTTCAACTGTTTCCCGCATTTATTTTTAATGAGATTCATCTTGAGATTTTTCTTTCGGTATCCACACTACTGTGCGTGCGGGAAAGCACGTCAATATACATACATATGTATACTCTGTTAAATTGTATGTTTAGCATCTTATCTTAAAAATGTCTGTTCCTTTGTAGAGTGCCAAAATTGGACTACATCAGACTGATGTTGGCCACAATTAAGAAATTTCGCCATTCAATATTGAAAATTGCACGCTTATGCCTTTTACATGGAAATACTTCTATGAGTTTCAAAATTGATGGCAAATTTCCCTTTTGAGTTTTTCGGGGGCTTCGATATGCAATAAAAATACTTTTTTATTATTATTTAAAGTGCAATGTAATAAGATAAATTTTTTTTTCAGGTAGGTAGGTTGGTAGGGAGGTAGGAGTGTTGCATGGCTATGACTAAAAATGAAGATGTCTCTTCCTAAAATTCTAGTTACCAGTTTCTCTACTGCTTCCATAATAGCTAAGACATCAGCCTGGTGCAATGCTGTAGTGTCTGGCAACCTAAAAGGAATTTGCAGGGGAGGGTCTCGTGAGAAAACGCCTCCTTCCACCTTACTGTCGAGTTTCGAGCCATATGTATAGATGACAATACTACAGAGTGTTGTCTGTTGTCCTGCCTGTTGTCAAAACATCAATTGGCGTATGCAGATATATTTCTTAACATCGGTTCAAATTTCTCATATTTTTCAAATTCTATACCCCCAAAATGTATATTTGAAAAATTACTTTTAATAAAATTATTAAGTATTATTAAATAGTGTGTTTTTTTGCAAGAGGAAAACTGGCAATGTTTTCGGAATGAAATATTTTGTTGAATTGATTAACAATATTAAGTGCATAGGTTAAAAAGTAAATACAATTTATTCACATCATAATGATATCGGCTCTTTTTTCTTCAAGAGTCCTATCCACTGCTGCCTGAACATACGAACATGTACAATAAAACACAATATAACATTACTAAATATTTGTAATACAATTCCGTCGAAGGCCATTCAAACTGCGTTTGCGCCATATTTAATTTTATAAATAATAACTAGCAACCCGCACCTTGCTTCACACAGGTAAATAATGTTTAAAACAACTTTATAATTGAAATAAAAGTAATTTTTTGTAATATTTCGGAATAATGACCCTAGTAAATAAAGAAAATTTCATAAATAAATAAAGTCCAATTAGAAGATATATTTATGTACATACATATTAATTATTCATATTCAGTTAGTTTTTATTTTCAGTTTTATAACACTTCATTGTATTCAATGTTTGCAGCTTTCCCATCAGGAGCCAAAACAAATAAATTGTCTTTGTTTGTTACACGGGATAGAGCAACATATAACTGGCCATGCGTAAAACATTGAAATCTAAGGTCCAAACCGGCCACCTTAAGTGTTTGACCTTAAGCCTTATTTATTGTTACTGCAAAACATAATTTGACTGGAAACTGGAGCCGTTTAAATTGAAATGGAAGATCTGTTGGTATTATCGGGATTCTTGGAATCAAGACGTTTTCTCCAGCACCACAGCCAGTCAAAATTGAACACTCAATCAAATGCGTTCTAATTGTTTTGATCAGCAGCCTAGTTCCATTACATAAAGTTGGTGGATTTAAATTGCGTAGTAATATTACAGGAGCTCCTACTTTAACAATTAGTTTACGTGGTGGCGTTCCGGGGGGATTTAGAGAATTTAAAAATTCTATTGGGTAATGTACTGCCTCGCTAATATCTATTATTGTGTCTATTGAGTGGAAAACTTATGCTTCCGTAGTAAAATTTGAAAGTATTAAGGCATTTACTGCATCCGCCTGATCATTGGTAGCTGACAATATTGCCCGCTCCTTAAACCAGCCCAATGAATTGGTTATAAGACCACCAACTCCGGGATATACTTTCTCAATTAGATCTTCAATAGTTTGGGTTAAATTACAAATATTTGTCAGATCGATTTGCCCACATGTCGTAGGGAACTGTCCGTTACCAATTTTTAGCAAGTTATTAGCAAAAAGTGCATTTCCTTGTCCGGAAGTAGAAACTCTCATATTTTCTTTGAGCTGTACATTATTTATATACGGCCAAAAATAAGACATTTTCAGAGATGCGTTATGGGATGTTTACCCATTCGTGTGGTTTTTAATATAAAAATAAGCTAAGCTTACAGAACAAAACGTGGGAATTTTAAAAATGGATACCTTTTCGTTGCTAAGTTGAATACTTGAGGAAACTGCCAAATGAAATAGTTTCAAGGAAAAAAACTTTTTTCACACTTCAAGTATTGAATGAATAGCCTCTTTCAAGCCGATGTCAACCCTTTCTGGAGATATGGATGAAAATGTGGATTAAAGAACACCAAAATAAAGCGGTTTTGGGGATAATGACCGTAATTTTGAAAAGCGATATGTAGGTAAGGGCGGCGATATGGAGATTTTATTAAGAGTGAAATTTGTAAAAAATTGGAGAGTCGTCACACCATACCTTGCAATTCACACTTCATATCTTACATCTTTCACTTTGTATTCCCCCATACCGTGAGCAAAGATGTTTACATATCAAAAAGCCAATTTTACATGGGAAACTAAAAAAAAAATAGCGACCCCTATGAGTTCAGCTATAGGACCCATCTTTGAAATATAATAAATACTTGGCAAGATTTACCTCCGAGTAGATTTAGGCCGAGCTTCTCTTGCGTTGTGCTCCTTTTTAATTTTTCCTACAAACTGGCGGGTCCCCTACATATTTTATGCCAACTCCGAACGGCATCTGCTAGGCATATGAGTTTTCATTCCAGAAACATACTCGGAGTGTTTGTTAGACCACTGCCGACGGACGACCCCGCTTAGAAAATGTTTCTCTAATTGAAAAAACTGTTTCTAAATTTTTTATGATGCTTTGCACGGGGCTTGAACCCAGGACCTTTGGTGTGGTAGGCGGCCGCCATATTTGGTGAGGATTTTTTTCCATCAAAGGTATGTAAGTGTTAAAAAAAGAAACAAACATTTCTTTTGAAACACTCTAGTGTACATATATATTTTTTGCTCTGGAAAGTTGGTCAAATGTCATAGCTGAGAAGAAAATGGTTGAAAAGAAAAACACCTGCCCGGTTTGCTAGTAATTTATAATCTATTTCAATTGCATATTTAAGAACTTACTAAAATTTCGTATAAAAAAACCAAATATTTTTTTCTAATTTTGAGAACTTTTATAATAAAAAATACGAAATTATATTTTTATCTAATTTTGAGAACTTTTATAAATTTTATAGAAATCTTTAAGCTTTGAGTAACAACTATGTTTCATATAAATCACTTACACTGTGTAACACTGAAAATGAACTTTGAAAGAGACCTAGCCTAGGCGTTTGGCCTTATAAAACTAAGAAAAACTGTATACTTGAAATTTGCGAAACACCCCCAAAATCTCATTTTAGGGCCAAAAAACTGTTTTTGAGGTCATTCGCTAGTCAATCATCAATATCTTTGCGAATTTTCATCCGATTCAAAAGTTGTTTATATATTTTGAAAGGTGACAAATCACTATTTTTAATGGCTCATCAACTCATCAAAATCAAACGAGAACTGACGAAGCTACAGAGAAAAAAAATCGTAACTTAATAAAAAAAAAATTAATTTTGAAACTTTTACTACGATTTTACAATAGTCTTAATTCAGAAAGGTACCTATCAAAGACAATATTATTAAAGTGAATTTAGTACTGCGTCGATTAAGCTATTTCAATCGAAAATCGGTTGGAAATTGACAGAGTTATTACTATTTAAATTATTTTAGATGATGACCATATTTAAAAATTCATACATTTTGATTATCTTTCAACTGCAAATTTTTATTGTGACTGAAAATAAAAAAAAATTAATCATTAAAATGCTAAATAACTTTATAGCTAAAAATGTTTGCTTGATCTTCTGCGTTTATAAGACGAGTCATCTGTTTCACGTTTGAGTGACCAGCAGTAATTAGCTATCATCCTAACTTGGTTCTTTCCTGTAAACCGTTTTTCAATGTTGGAGATTTCTTGGTGAAATCTTTCACCTTGTTAGTCGCTGAATTGACCAAGATTATCCGGGAAAAATTCCAAATGAGAATGCAAAAAGTGAATTTTTATAGACATGTTGCATCCCATTTCTCCATAAGCTTCCAAAAATTCATGGACCACCTCAACGTAATTTGAACTTCTCGTGTTTCCAAGAAAGTTTCGGCACAAAGAAATAAAACTCAGCCATGCTCTTTTCTCTACTGGGTTCAATTTTTTTATGAAGTCATCATCAGTCATAATCTTACGAATCTGCGGTCCAACGAAAACGCCTGATCAAAATGTAGAAATAAATTAGGATGAATTCTTTTTGAAGAATTCTTGTTGGGAAATTTTTATAAGTACCTTCTTTAATCTTGGCGTCACTCAACTTGGGGAATACAAGTTTCAGGTGTAGAAAAGCCTCGCTGTTTTTTTCGAGTCGTTTAACAAACTGTTTCATGTACCCCAATTTTAAATGCAATGGCGGCAAAATTATATCATCAGGCTTAACTAATGCAATATTGAGAACATTATTTTTGCCAATTTGAAACTTTCTCGGTGGCCATATGTTACACTTGTAATGATTTTTGGCACGACTGTCCCATTCACAAAAGTAACAAGGATATTTAGTGTAGCCACCTTGCATTCCAAGTAGAATTGTCAGGACTTTAAGGTCCGAGACAATCTGCCAGCGAAATTTATTGTATTTAATCAATCGTAGAATTTTTTCCATCGTTTGATAAGTCTCCTTCATATCAGTAGCGTATGCCACTGGAACTGATGGCAATTCAATTATGTTGTGCAGCAATACTGCTTTCAGACCTACGATGTTAGTCAATTGAAAATCTATATATATAAAATACAATGTTTGTATGTTTGTCCTCTATAGACTCTAAAACTATCCAACCGATTTGGCCCAAACCGGTTTCATTTGAAAGGTTATAGTCCAAATTAGGTTTTCGGTTAAATATATGTCGATAGGTGGCGCTGCAGTCGAGATATTTCTAAAATCCGTATTTACAAACCGATTTGATTCAAATTTGAAACGTTTATTAAACCGTTTAACATAAATATATTGTGGGAAAATAGACTCGATAGGTGGCGCTGCAGTCGAGATATTTCTAAAATCCGTATTTACAGACCGATTTGATTAAAATTCGAAACGTTTATCTAGGGGCACGTATATAAATACAGAGCTAAATCTTCTTGAGAATGATGCACATTGGGACACTGCGCTCGCAGATGCATCGAATACTGCGCGACCACAGCAAATGCGCACGTTATTTGCCGTAATAACGTGTATAATGGGGCTTGGATTTCTATTGAAGAGTCTTAGAAATTTGTACACGTTGATTATTTGTTAATGTGAATAGTCATGGGACTGATTTGCTTCTTAAAATGTTATTGGTATTTCCCCCCCTTAAGCGCGAAAAACGCGTTTTCAATAACACAGGTATTCATTGAACATTTTTCAATAATTTTGAAACAGTTCTTTGGATGTTGTCGCTAAGTGATAGATGGCGCTTTACTATTCGTAATGGGTAGGACTGGTTTGTAGATAACAAATCGAGGTGACAGACAAGCTGTCATGAGAAGACAAAAAAGAAGAAAAAAGAGTTAGATAAGTTGGAGGAGCAGCCGATCTTTTTGAAATTTTGAATATCCACAATTTCGATCAAAAATGCCACCGAAAAGAGCTTCAATTGGAAGAATTACGGCAGGTTCACAACGCAAAAGAAAAGGAAGGGCAGCCGAAACGCCCAAATTCCGTGAAGTGCGTTTAGAATCAAGCCGTCTTAGAGTTCAACAGTCAAGAGCAGAAGAACTACCCGAACAACATACAGCACGGCTAGAACAACTTCGAACCAGAGCAAGTACATCAAGAGCTGCTGAAACTCTTCAACAGCATGAAAACCGGATTGAAGGTATTCGAGTCCAAACAGCACAATCGAGACAAAGAATGGACTTGCAGTTGGCGGCATTCAATTATGATAAAAACTGTGACTACAGTAATCATCCGTATGTTGTGATTGGGTCAATGAACACTCTTTGTTTGTACTGCCAAGCACTGAAATTTAAAAAGGAATCACCGGGCATGTGTTGTTCGAATGGTAAAGTTAAGTTGTCACCGCTGGTTGAGCCACCTGACCCACTTAAAAGCTACGTTTCTGGCACCACAGCATTGTCCAAACATTTTTTGAAAAGCATTCGGAAGTACAATTCGAGCTTTCAAATGACTTCGTTTGGAGCTACAAACATTGTTAGCAATACAGGTTAGTCTGCTTTTTTTGTTTTTTTTTACATAAAAAATATATTAAAAAAATTATTTTTCCAGGTTTTATGCCAACATTTAAAGTGCAAGGACAAGTTTACCACCAAATCGGTTCGCTTCTTCCAACGCTAGATGAAGATGCCAAGTTTTTGAAAATTTATTTCACAGGAGATCAACGAAACAAAACGTGAAATTATTTCTAATTTGCAACGTTTACTTCACCAGCATAATCATTTGGTTAAACTATTCAAAGTCGCCTTGGATCGAATGCCATCTGATGATTATAAAGTCATTATAAGAGCCGATAAAATACCATCCGGTGAGCATGAACGACGCTTTAACGCTCCAACGATGAACGAAGTGGCAGTCGTTATGGTTGGAACGGAATTCGATCGGCGAGACATCATAATTCAGAGACGGAATTCAAATTTGCAACGCGTCTCTGAAACACACCGATCGTATGATGCTCTTCAATATCCAATATTATTTTGGCAAGGTGAAGATGGATACCATTTAAACATCATGCAGATAAACTCTGTCACAGGTGCAGCAACAACTAAAAAGGTTTGTTTTTTTAATTTGAAGTACATTTTTTTTTAAGTACATATATATGTAAATGCGTTTGTTTGTTTATATCGCTAACAATTTATTAAACAAAACTATTTGTGTTAAAGGTTTCATGTATGGATTATTATGCATATCGCATTATGATAAGAGCTCAACAATCCAATCCCATATTGAAATGCCGTGAACTCTTTCATCAGTTCATTGTTGACATGTACGCTAAAATTGAAAGCGAGCGGCTTCTGTACATTCGTTTGAACCAAAAAAAATTGCCTGTCGAAGATTATATTCATTTGCGCGATGCAATTGCAAATGATGGAAACGCTGCCAACATTGGTCAAATGTGTATACTTCCTGCTTCGTACACTGGAAGCCCAAGACATATGCATGAGTATGCTCAAGATGCTTTGACGTATGTTCGAAGATACGGGCGACCAGATCTTTTCATCACATTCACGTGCAATCCAGCTTGGTCGGAAATCAAAGATTTGCTATCGCCTGATCAGTCATCGCATCACAGACATGATCTGACAGCTAGAGTTTTCAAACAAAAACTAATGAAACTCATGGATCTCATCATAAAAAATCGTATTTACGGCGAAGTGCAATGCTGGATGTATTCGATTGAATGGCAAAAACGGGGCTTACCACATGCTCATATTTTAATTTGGTTGAAAGTAAAAATTGTTCCAACTCAAATCGATAGTGTTATATCTGCTGAACTACCGAACCAACAAGAAGATGCGATACTTTTTGACGTTGTATGCAAGAACATGATTCACGGCCCATGCGGAGCATTGAATATGAATTCACCTTGCATGAAAGATGGTAAATGCACGAAAAGATATCCACGCGATTTGATTAATGAAACTCAAACTGGTGAGGATGGATATCCAAAATACAGACGACGAAAACCAGAAGATGGAGGATTCACCACCACCATTAAAGTAAGAAACGTTGATATTGACATTGATAACAGATGGATTGTTCCCTACAGTCCAATACTTTCAAAAACATTTCAAGCTCATATTAATGTGGAATACTGCAACTCCGTAAAATCCATTAAGTACATATGCAAATATGTCAACAAAGGTAGTGACATGGCAGTTTTCGGGCTTTCAAGTCGAAACGATGAAATCACTCAATTTCAGATGGGTCATTACATCAGTAGTAATGAAGCTGTCTGGCGAATTCTTTGTTTCAGTATTCACGAACGATATCCAACTGTTCAACATCTTGCTGTTCATTTAGAAAACGGTCAACGTGTTTACTTTACTGAAGAAAATGCAGAAGAACGAGCAGCACAGCCACAAAATACAACACTTACGGCTTTTTTTCAATTGTGTCAAGCAGATAATTTTGCAAAAACGTTGCTGTATCATGAAGTTCCAAAATATTTCACTTGGAACACAACACACAAATTGTTTTGCAGGAGAAAGCGAGGCGCTGTTATTCCAGACTATTCTGATGTTCGTGCATCTGATGCTTTGGGTCGAGTATATACTGTTCATCCAAATAACGTTGAATGTTACTATTTAAGAATGTTGCTTCACACAGTCAAAGGTCCAACATCATTCCAAGCTTTGAAAACGGTTAATGATGAAATATGTGAAACGTACAGAGAAGCATGTTATCGACTCGGCTTACTTGAAAACGATCAGCATTGGGACATAACATTGGCAGAAGCAGCTCTAACGTGTCTTCCGCCACAAATTCGCACACTGTTTGCTATAATTTTAACGACTTGCGCGCCTTCAGATCCGAAAAATCTTTGGGAGCAACACAAAGAAAGCATGAGTGACGATATACTAAGACACGCACGTACAACGAATCCTGATGTGGAAATCCAGTTTTCGGATGACATTTTCAATGAAGCACTCATACAACTTGAAGATAGATGTATTTCGATCAACAACAAAATTATTTGCCAGCTTGGACTACCAGCACCGCGACGGGATCGAAACAATGTCCACGACAGAGATTTGCTACGTGAACGGCAGTATAATTCTGATGAAATGCGCCATTTCGTCCATGCTCAGAAACAACTGTTGACTGCTGATCAAAAAATAGTTTTTGAAAAACTTATGGAACACGTAGCAAACAAAAGAGGTGGAATTATTTTCCTTGACGCACCTGGAGGCACTGGAAAAACATTTCTGCTCAATTTGATACTCGCTGAGATTCGATCGAAAAATGAAATTGCACTTGCTGTAGCATCGTCAGGAATCGCATCAACTTTACTCGATGGTGGGCGTACAGCGCATTCAGCTTTTAAACTTCCATTAAATGTAAACCATACCGAAACACCAACATGTAACATCGGAAAAAGTACTCGCATGGCTGCAATATTTAAAACAAGCTCACTTATTGTATGGGATGAATGCACTATGGCACACAAGAAATCTCTTGAAGCTCTTGACCGTTCTCTGAAAGATTTGCGAGAAAATGATCACCCAATGGGTGGAGCTCCATTGCTTCTTGCTGGTGATTTTCGACAAACTTTGCCAGTGATTCCAAAATCAACACCAGCAGATGAACTAAATGCGTGTCTGAAAGCGTCATATCTTTGGAGACATGTAAAAAAACTTACATTGTCGACAAATATGCGTGTGCATTTACTTCAAGATGCTGCTGCTCAAATATTCGCCAAACAGCTTTTGGATATGGGCGATGGAAAACTTCCGTATGAACCGACTACACGTGAAATATCTTTTCCGCTAAACTTTTGCCAAATGCAGTCATCAATTCAAGATGTTGTGCAGAAAGTTTTTCCCGATATTGTAAATAATTTCAAAAACCATGATTGGCTTTGCGAACGAGCAATTTTGGCTCCGAAGAATGACGATGTCAACAAAATAAACAATTGTGAAGTACAAATCGATCGACACAGTTATAGATGAAAACCAAGCTGTTAATTATCCAATAGAGTTTCTTAACTCTCTGGAACCTTCTGGAATACCACCACACATCTTAACTTTAAAAGTTGGTTCACCAGTGATGCTCATTCGCAACTTAGATCCACCGAAGTTGTGCAACGGAACAAGACTTGCTGTTAAAAAACTATCTCCAAATTTAATCGAAGCCACAATCATCAGCGGCAAATGTAAAGGAGAAGAAGTGCTCATACCACGAATTCCAATGATTTCAACCGATTTACCCTTCGATTTCAAGCGATTACAGTTTCCAGTGCGTCTTGCTTTCGCCATAACCATCAATAAGGCTCAAGGCCAATCGCTAAGTGTTGCTGGTTTGAACTTAGAAAACTCCTGTTTTTCGCACGGCCAATTATACATATGTTGCTTGCTCTCGAGTTGGAACGCCAAAAAATCTTTATATTTACACACCTACCGAAAAAACTCAAAATATTGTTTATCCGCTAGCATTAAGATGCAGAAGTAAATAAATAAACAAAATTTTCTTTTTTTGCAAACACACTTATTTAATTTTATTAGCATCCGCTTTCGCCAATATTTAAGCAAAAAAAGCAAATTTTGGGTGGAATCGTGAATGTTTGAAATTAGTTGAATCGAAAATATTTTGAGCAAAACGAAGTTTGCGCCGGGTCAGCTAGTTAATTTATAAATTGTATTCAAATTTAGTTCTCTCACACTCATAACACATTAAATACTTACTTTTGCAAGAACCGTCTAGAAATAATCGCCAATCTTGTGGACAGTGCACGTGATCGAGTGCAGCAAACAATTCATCCACATCAACGCAATTAACTAGTTTGTTATTGGTGTCATCAGCTTTGAAAATGTGTTCGAACGAAGATAGGTCTCTGTCTCGTGCAGACGTTACTTTAAAGTTACTGTCTACTATATTCCACTGCTTTAATCTGGAGGCCAGAATCTCTGTCTGTCTTATAGACAGATCCATATCCCGCACAAGATCACATTAATCGTGATTTGACACGAAATGACGTTCCGTTTCTATTGCTTTGGTTGGAAGGTACGGTTCGTCATTTACCTCATTAGAAGATTTGTGGCTTGAATCAGGAAATGTAGCTGGATTTTTGTCTTCAGTTCGCTGATCTTGTTTTCCTCTTGGAATCGGTTTTGATACAGTCAACACATTGGCATATTCTATGAGGTGGCGAGTTTTATAGTGGTGACCAGTGATTTTTGTTTGGCAAAAGTAGCAATCCTCCGGCTTGTGATATATTTGATAATGCCAAGCCATAGGAGTCACAAACGGCAGACGCTGGTCATCACATTTACCGGTTTTCCATTGTTTTAATGTTGTGCAGCACATCGAACAAATATCCTCCCGCAACTAACATACAATTTTTAATAGCATAATTCGTGAAAAGCAGCGGTTCTTTTTGAAGAAAGATGTTCATGGTTGCCGAACAAAAAAAATTAAAATGGATCGGTACTCAGTCTTTGGAAATCATCATACAAATTTGGATAAAACAAAATGTTGTAGAATTCAATCTCCCTACTACACAAATAAGTACATATATGCATAGCAGAGAACGGCATTGAGTGCGCTCGAGTTTGCATATTCATCATCCTTAAAATTTGATACAAGTAAGCACAGCCGTCTGCTGCTATGCGCTCATTCATGCTCACACATAAACATAAGGCTGACATGTGCGGGATATATCATTACATTTTCGAGTGTGGTAGTTCACATGATTAGCCGCCCAGCAGTATTTTTCAGCTGGAAAACCGCACTTCTTTCCTGCTGAATATTCAGTAGGGATGTAGTTACAAAATCTGAACATTCTCATTCGCTTTTATATAGAGATGGCGCTAAAAACGAACTATCTAAAAACTGACGAACGAGAAGGGGAAATTTCTGTATGAAAAAACGACTGAACATGCAGTGAGCACTTCCACAGTAAAAAGCTGGAGAACGGGAAGCGAGCATATCCACAAGAAAAAATTCTTAAAATTCAGGCGGAATTTCGATAGGAAAAACCATCTCAAGCGCAGTGGAAATTTCCTTTACCTTTCCAAATGTTTTTGCGAATAAAAGAAATAATTTGTTAATCACAACCATTTATTTAATATAAAGAAACTTAAAATATATATTATTCAAAAATAAAAAATACGAGTAACTCAGTCAAGTTTAAAAAAAAAGGTGTAAGAAATTGAATTAATTCAAGAATAGTTTATAGTTTTTTAGTTTTCCTTTTTAGTTTGTAATATAACTATTTCTTATTTTAATCACATTCATTTATTTCATATCAAGAAACTTAAAAAATATATTATTAATAAAAGTAGTTCAGTCAATTATTAATAGAACAAAGTTGTATAAAATTAAATGAATTTGTGATAATTTTAGAGTATTTTAGTTTTCTTTTTCAATTGTAAAATAATATTGCTATTTCTTTTATCTAATCACAACCATTCATATATTTCATATGAAGAGACTTAAAAAATATATTATTAAAAAAAGGAATTCAGTCAATTATTAATAGAAAAAAGTTGAATTAATTCAAGAATAGTTTATAGTTTTTTAGTTTTCCTTTTCAGTTTGTAATATAACTATTTCTTATTTTAATCACATTCATTTATTTCATATCAAGAAACTTAAAAAATATCTATATTATTAATAAAAGTAGTTCAGTCAATTATTAATAAAACAAAGGTGTAAAAAATTTAATTAATTTATGAAGACTCTTTGTTTTCCTTTTCAGTTTCTTCACTGTTTCCATGACGTCTCATCAAGTTCTTTTTAAGAGATACTGCTTTATATTTTTTGTTTTTAATTTTCTGAAACGCCTGACGTACATCTCTTACGTAATCAGTCATAGAATAGCCGTCTTTTGAGACCGATTCTGGAAAATATGAAACGAAATTTAAGGAGATTTAATGAAAAATTTTAAATAAAAGTTGGTCAAAAGGTGCATTGACCTAACATTTTCTGTATGTCAGCAAACAAAATGATTACTGTAATTTTTGTAGTACATAATATTAAAAATGCAACATTTTGAGTTCATACACTTTTGAAGAACGTGTAGAGTATATACATATATATATATTTAAAATTTAAGAATATTTACCATATAAAGCTTTCAAAATGCCGTAGACCTTTCTTATTTGACAGTCCGGAGTAATTCATTTCAACGCACAGCTCTTCAGAAAGTATCCTATTAAGATATTTATGAATGCCATGAGGCAGAAGTATTGATTTGAAAAGGATGACCTATAAATTTCAAATTGATGATGTTAGTTAACTGAGGGTTTTGATTTTTTTTTTCTTACATATTTTTCAAAATCCAGTTTCACCTTATTTTCTAATTCTTCAAGCTCGAACACGGTTGAAACGGGAAAATTAGCTTTGGGACTTCTTATGTTTTCACAAATTTTCTCCAAGGCTGTCAACATTTTAGCATTTTGATTTACGACAACATCTGTTAACTCTGAAAAGAATGTTTTTCTTGTAAGCATATTGTATAGTGTGTAAGCTATTTATTAGTTTTCAACTAATACTTACTTTTCAAACTTTGAATTTCATTATTTATCTGCTGCATTTCCTTATGCATTTGTTCAATCCTTTTCTCCAGTGATGATATCTTTTGTCCAGTTTCGTCGTCAGGATTATTATTATAGTTATATATTTCAAAATTTGACATTTCCATGTTATGGCTTTTTAATTTATTAAATTGAAAGCGTATGAATAAGTGGTACTAATACTGCACTTGCAGATTTAAATGGCAGATACATATATTTTAAACTAATATTGCTAACCAAATGCAATTCAGAAATTTCGGACACTCTACTATCTACCAAGTGGATGCCTATTGTTTTGCTTTGTATTGGGAGTTCGAAAAAATTTCTGATATTTAAAAATGCTCGACCTTTTATTGATGTTAAAACGAAATTTTTAAAATTGAATTCAACTATTTTACCATTTGTGTTTAATTTGGGACCAATTTTATTTGGGGTTGAATTTGATTCGTAAAATGAAAATTTATTGGCTAACTGTTGCAAAATGTGTGTGGGTTTTCGAACATTTCGTTTAACTTTCTGTAAGAAATTTTCAAACCTGTAAGCTGAAAATGAGTTTATGTGTCCAATTTCCCTAACACATTGTGCCAAATGAATCAAATTATGAACGTTATAGTAGGTTAATCCCTCTGGCAGATAAACATTATCGAATTGTTGTACGAAATGCTGGAGTATATTTTCTGCTACTTCTATATTTGACCTATACGATTCGCTCAATAACAGCCTATATGCACACGTGAGTAAAAGAAAATGATAGTAGCAATCTTCGGGAATTATATCCTTCAATACAACTGGCCCAGTATATAAAACAAATTGCCTATATTCAATAGACTTCCAGCGTGGAAATTCATCAAACCCTCTGGGTTTTCTACCAAATTCTTTTGGTATAAAGTGCCTTAAGTCGAGAAGCATTGACGAACTATTTTCTAAATCACATTTTTTTAATTTAAAGTTCAATGTCCTTCCTTCTATTATCATTTCCAAAAGTTTTTTTGTAACACCAAGGTCAAGAAGATGCATTGGATCCAAGGGTAAACTATTAATCATATTTATATTTAAGCTCTCTATCGACAAACTATTGTCATGAAAATATTGCAGATGATGCTTTGAAAAGGTTCTGTTTCTAAATTCCTCATCTGAAGTTAATTGGCCAGATTCTTTACTATATGTTGTTACATGATTGACTCGACAACCAATTTGTGTGCACTTCATGCATCCGTGAAACGAGTTTGTGCCAACGGTACCGCACATGAATGCACGCGCTGGTGCATCACAAATAAAAGATCGCAATTTTAATGTCACTAACTTTGTACCTACCCTAAAAGGACTACTAGTAAGTCGTAAGAGTTCAGTACAAAAGTCATGTAAATATTGATTTACATTTGCAGGCTTCTGACTTCCCACATACGACCCTATCATAAACACCTCGCTATTAGGCACATTTTGAAAAAACCCCAATATTGCCCACACATTAGTTTTTGAACTCTTAAACAAAGGCAACCCATCCACATTTATGTCTCACAAGGTAATTTACAATACCTATATGCATATAACTTCCAGGAGAAACGCTACGAATAATAACATCTGGCTTCGGTTGTTTTAATAAGCCATATGAAGATAAAGGAACATCAATATTTTCTGAACTTAATATTTCTAGCAAGCAATCTAGCTGACAACGTGTGACATTGAACTTTGTATACCACACTTCTAGTTTTTCTCTCAAACTGGGTTTTGGAACAAAAGAACTTTTTATATTTGCCGAGAAACCAGGTTCTGCCACATTTTCTATAAAAAAATAATTTTCACTGGCTTTCTTTGAGAATTTAATACTCGCATTTTCACTGGGACACTCGGACGGACATAGAACGGCGCTCCGCAGCATGTTCTGCTTAGCCCTTGCGGACAAACGCATTAAATTTCTTTTACTTAAACCACTCATTCTTAAACTTTTCTTTTATATTTTTATTTCACAATGTAATTTAGCACTTATTATTTACTTAATAAATTATCTAACTAAATTTTACCGGAGAGATTTAGTTTATTTACACTTTTTATTCTCTTTATCACAAAATATGACGCCACCGCAATGAATTTCTAGAAACAACTAAAAACTTCACTGCGCGTTCAGCGAAAAGTGCAACTACCCTGAAATCTTCACTACGCGTCAAGCACAAATTTCAGTACCCCTGAAAGCTTCACTGCGTGTTCGGTAAATTTTTCAGGCATTGATTGCTGAACTGAGTTTCATGTCATTTTTCGTACTGAATATTGTACTGAATTTGCAGGCCCTTACCTCAAATACTGGTGGGCGTGCATGTGAAGGCGCATACTCGCGCACGTAAACACTCGAGTGCACTCGGGTATCTACATACTAATGGCGTAAGTGCGCAGAGGGCAATGTTCAGGCAACATTTTTTGTAGAAAAGAAAACGGCAGTATTTATCCTATTATTTAGATATGAAAGTAACGACTAAGTTCATTTTAATTCATATGTATTGTTGACATTTATTTAACAAAAACATTTCATGAGATCCACATTGTAGGGTTAGTATTTAAAAAAAATGTTAAATAGTTGGAGTTAAATTTAAAATAAAAAAAAACATTTCATAAGACTTAATTTTATTTAAAAGTTCCTAATCTGCTACATAGAAAATTAAAGTTATAGGAACAAAAATCACATTTCAAAAACTCGCAATTTACAGCTATGGAAGGAGAAATAGCACGAAAGTTCAAAATGATATTGTTTCCAACTTATGTTTATTTGTTTATTTTTAATAATTTTCATTTAAAATATAATTCAATCTATAACAGAAACCACATAAATAAACGTTTCAAAGCTTGCACACATTTCACCAAAATTAATCAGACTTTAAGAAATTGTCATCAAAACTTCAAACCTTTCAATCAGAATCTTCAGAAAATTTTCGAATATGCAGTTTTGTAGCCCATTCAATTTGAGTCTAATAAAGTGCAAGTTTCAAGTGGCAAAAGATTACCGTTGATTTTTTAGAACTTTTTTGGCCAAGCATTCACCAAAATTAATCAAACTTTAAGAAATTGTCATCAAAATTTCAAACCTTTCAATCAGAATCTTTAGAAAATTTTCGAGCATTTTCTTCCTTATTGAAAAAACATTTCGTTCGTGAGTTGTATGGAAGAAAATGCTCGAAAATTTTCTAAAGATTCTGATTGAAAGGTTTGAAATTTTGATGACAATTTCTTAAAGTTTGATTAATTTTGGTGAAATGTGTGCAAGCTTTGAAACGTTTATTTATGTGGTTTCTGTTATAGATTGAATTATATTTTAAATGAAAATTATTAAAAATAAACAAAAAAAACTTAAGTTGGAAACAATATCACTTTGAATTTTCATGCTATTTCTCCGTCCATAGCTGTATGTACACTTAGGTAAAAAAAAAGCCAAATACCAAACAATAAATGCAAGTTTGAAGTTGTTTATGACCGTAAGTGTATGTATGGATAAATACTGCAAAATAACGGAACACATTTCTTAAAATTAAATATTTACACAGGGTTTCAAAGTTTAAACATTAAAGTTTTTATAATAAGAATTTAGGAAAAGCAAGCTGTCAACTGACCCGGGCGCTAGCCTATTTCTTTTTCCTCTTATGATATTGCCAGCCAGAGAAAAAGATATTTCAGCTGCAGCACTGGTTGCAGGAATTGAATGGATTCGCAAAGCTAGTTTCGACACATAAGGGAACTTTTTTTCATTTATTTTCCACCACCCAATTAAATCAAAGTTTTCGGTCATTTCAACTGTTTCCGTGCTGTATCTTTCCAGTTCATCTTCAGGCGTTTCTAAGGTTCGCGGAGCAGATTGCCTAATCAGTTGAGAAAAAAAAAAACTGTGCAACGTTGTTGGAAGGCAAAGGGCTATTAGAACTTGAAGCTGTGCAACTTAAAAGTCTTTCATTCGGGCTATTTTGGTTTACGTGTGAAAACGAAGGAGATGGTGTGGTCGAGATAAGTGAGTCATTATCCATAAATTGTGCTGACGTTGGCAAAGAAACACTACCTGATTCGTTAATTAGAGACATGCAAAAAGACTTTATAGCACTTATATCATTTCTCTGCATGTTTAAAGCTGGTGGATATAAGAAAAATGCAGCCTTATGCCACAAACTTTACATTCGGTTCACAAAGGCTTTTAATTTTTAGCACAGATGGTAAAACGTAGCACATCGATGGAGAACTAGACAGTTGTAAATTTTTAAATACGATTTCAAAATTAGTACACAGTTCAACGAGGACATTAACTATCGATATATTTACATGTAATAATCTTTGGGTTTGTCCATTTTCGTTCATTATTCTATTAATTTCTAACCAATTATCACTTATGGACTTAAGCATTATATAGTGAGAATTCCATCGTGTAGGGCATTGGTTTTTCAAAGAAGTGGTTAGGAAATGCTGCAAATTAGCTTTTTTAAAATACTTCACAATTTTTTTGCACGACTCTAAAATGTCTGCTAACTCAGCTGTTTCAGTGAAGGATTTATCTAAGACATTGGAAAATAGGTGGCTGCTGCAATTCAGGCGTACATTACGCTCTAATGCTTTAATAATATTTTTACCCCTGTCTGTTACAAACTTAATTAAACTAATGTCTTCAATTCCAAATTCACTAAATACACTGTTAAGTTTTCCCAATATATTTTCACCGGTTGACTTTTCAAAATCCATTGATTTCATACCCAACACAATGTCAAATATTTTGAAATCATTCATATAGTGAAATGTTATACCTAAAAAATTTCTCTTCACGTAATTGTCTGTCCACATGTCGATTGTAGTTGAAGCTCCACCGCTGCTCACAACGCCCTTTATTTCTTCACTAAGTTTTTGTTTTTTTTCTTCAGCATACTTTTTCACGTTGCGGGAAATCGTTGTTGCATCTGACAATAAATCCTCCACGTTGACATTTTCGCCATACCTTGCGCCGATCTTAATTAAAAACTTTGCCAATTTGGAAAATCCAACACCATTTACCGACGAAAATGGCTGGCTATCTTCGATGACCCATAGCGTACATTTCTCAGTGGCCTCTTTTTTATCCAATTCTGTGACTGGTTTGAAAACTTGTGATTCCTTCATGTTTTTGCAGCATTTATGGCGATTCAAATTGGATGTCTGGCTATGAGTATACTTTAGAACTTG
This sequence comes from Anomoia purmunda, assembly GCA_951828415.1. Taxonomy (NCBI): domain Eukaryota; kingdom Metazoa; phylum Arthropoda; class Insecta; order Diptera; family Tephritidae; genus Anomoia; species Anomoia purmunda. Next base: position 22,845,765 of record OX639998.1, on the reverse strand, counting down.
ACAACAAATGCGGCAGTAAACAAATCCAGCCACAACACTCTCGTCTGGCTTCAAGATTTCCGAAATCACATCCCATACAAAACTTTTCCCTTTACGTTTTCTGGACAAAGTGTAATTCCCACTAATAATTTGTTCAGAAACAATATCTGCAGTATCTGCCATCTCACGTACAAAAAAACAATACAAAAAATATGATAGTAAACACAATGATCGCTAATCAACTACTGCTTGCAAAGAAAAATATTCTTACGGGTAACCCGAGTGGCTCGCAAACAACACTCGAGTGTCGCGAGTGTTTGGCGCCAGCGAGTGTGTTAGGTACGTGCAACTTTATATGCTGACACAAATTTGTCCGACGGATAATGTAGCGAGTATGTATGCATCGTCATGGTCGTATTGATCTATGAGCAAACAGACAAGCGACGGTTTGTACACGAAAACAACAAAGCATGTAAAATACGGCTACATGCGCGAGTATACACACAATTTCTGTATCCGTTGCAGTTCTCTGATGCATAGTATATACATACAAACATACGAAAACATAGTACTTTTGTTTAAACTTTAGGAGTATACATATATGTATGTTTAAAAATATGCATGCATTATTTTTCTTTTTTGTTGCATTAATCTGGCACCATGCTTAAATATGTATGTATGTGAAGCCGAAATAAAAGCGAAATTATGTAACATACATACATACATATGTACATACATACGTCCGAAGTGAAGTAACGCTACCGAGCTCTTTCGTGAATTCATCAAATGAATGGCTCACCACAGCTGTCGCTTAAGGCACGCTGACTTATTCGGTTGGCAGCGAACAAACACACAAACAGATTTTTTTGGAAAAAGTGCTGATTTTGTTTAAACAATTTTAGTTAAATTAGAAAGAAATCAACTATTTTTTTTGATGCAGAACGAAAGTAAATATTTCAAAGTTTAACTTCAAGGAAGATTCATTCTAATCGGTTGATTAGGTTATGATGTATGGCTGTGTAAACCAAAAATTTATGTTTTTTTACCACATTTTGTCCGATTGCCACGCCCCCTTTACATGTATATTCCTTCACATTATATAAAAAAAAAGTCTATCTCACACAGCTAAGCTTTAAAATGCAAAAAACCGCTTTCAAATCGGAGCATTCTGTGCGTAGCCAATTCCGTACATAGCTTTTTAGCGACTTTATTTTATAAGTAGTATAGATAATACCTTGGCTTGATGTTTGACCGAACCTCTCCTACAATTTGTGGTGTACGTCTTGGTGCTGTAACACAACAGTTTTATGCCGACTCCGAACTGTAAATGATTTTTGTGAGAAATTTTATCATGGCAGAAATACACTCGGAGGTTTGCCATGCTCTGCCGAGGGGCCACCTCTTTTAAAACAAATCCTTTTCCATGATTTTCGATTTTACTTGCTCCGGCCACGATTCGCACATGCTAGCCGCTCGGCTACGGCCCCCCAAAAACGTAAGCAAATATATGTACATATTTCAAGCTTTGACTATGAATTTTAAGGTTTGAGAAATACTTTTGTGTGCTACTTGTTATTGAATCCGCCGTTGAATCTTCTAGTTAAATCATCCCAAAAAAGTTGTTATTAATATTTTTTATCTAAATATCGCGCAACAAAGGCAAGACACATTTTAGACGAAATTTCTGTATTTTCGTCTATTATAACAAAGAATTGAAATAAGACCGACAAACTCTGTTGTATTTTCGCTCAGCAATTAATTGTAACACATAATACATAATAGTAAAAGCAACAAAATTGTATACACAATACCTATGGACTTACTTTTGCAGATTTGCGTACTTACATATCTGCTTCCCCTTGAGATCTGATAAACACGTACATACTTATGTATGCCAACAAATCTCCTGCTTTTGGAAATAAAAAGTGATGGCGCAAGGAATGTCAAAGAGTAAAATACTTATGTTACACCATGCCACAGAAGTGATTGAACAAAAATTAAAGTTACCATATTATTTCTAAACGAGAATGTAAAAAAGTAAAAAAAAAAGAAACAAAAGTAAAAGAAAAATCGGAGTAGTATGGCATTATTGTTTTCTCACAATCGATATGCCGTTAGAATGTATTCTTAACTCTATTCCGCTTTCATTACGCTGTACCACGTAACGATCCTGATTAAATATGCAACATGGGATGCAAATGTATGGAGTGTGCTTTAACAAATTAAAAATACAATTGCATACCCTTATTCACCTTATTTTCCCATTTTTGTTACATTTACGACTTTTGCATTAATTTAACATTGTACATTTTCAAAACATTCCTTAAAACTGTTAATAAATATTAAATTGGTAGTAACTCATAAAATGTACGCACATCTGCAGTATGTATTTCAGAACACGAGCTCACCTTTTTCTTACTTATGTATGTGAAGTAACTTCCTACATATGTATGTTTCTAGGTGCAACCGCAAAATAAGGGGTGATTTTTAAGAGCTATCTGAAAGTTGAAATAAAAAACACACAAAATTCAGCAAAATGCATGAAAGCTTTATTTGAATCACTAGTACATTGTTTCGCATGCTGTGCGGCGTGTGGCACCGCGTGTGACCACCACATGTCATGCAAAACAAGCTCTTCCATTTTGGGCAAATAAGAGTTAGTTATAATCGTACGGAAGTTTTTCTTTTTCACGTATCCATTCAACCAGAAATGAGCTTCGTCGCTGAACACAATTTTTCAATAAAAAAGAGGATCTTCGGCATATTCACCAAAATTTGGCGTTGATGATTCATGGGTAAATTATAGACTAAACTGAAGATGCTTTATAGTGACATAAGACATGAATCGTGCGAGAGCTATCGAAACCAGTGTTGCCAAAAAGAAACAGGCTAAAAAATTACTCTTTATAATGCGGTATTTTCCCCTTAAGTAATTGCAAACACGAGATCTGTTTACTTTTAAAAACTGTTCGCGTTTGAATATCTTATCTAAAATATCTCCAACAAATGATTTTGGCTTACCATGGACAAGGCTAAAAATGTCTGCATTTTTACTTTGAATAGACCTCGATTAGTATTTGCGATTATTTCATTGGAGCTCTTGTTAAACCTTCCCTCTGTAATGCTTAAAACACAATACCAGCGAACGGCGAAATTTTCGTCAAGAACGTTCGCTGTCCAAAATAGAACACACTGGCATATGTATTTATAAGAGAATGCACGCAACCAAAGCGAACAACTTTCGGCCGACGAACATTCGTTGCGATATCTTTACATACATATGTACATATTTCTATTGTCGCCATCCATTGTGGTCATGCATACATATGTTTAATATAGAGTAAATATATGCGTCACCTGCACTACACGATAGAATATTTTTTCCAAAATCGGTGACTTAGCGTCAAGTGGAATCACAGTATTAATATTTTTAAAAAATTCGGTTATTTGTTTATGTTATTTCAGTCAAAGTTTTTCGCACACTTAAATTTCTTCAGATGATGAATACTCTGAATAAAAAAAATTTCAGTTATACATAAATAGTTCCGATCTTATTGGTGTTGTCATCCATTCAATTTTTAAATATGTAGCTTAACTTTATTACTGTATTATATTGAATAAACCGAATTGTTTAAAAGTAAATCTTTCATTTGTAAATTTAATTAAATTAAGTAGATTGATGTCTTTTATTAATGCAAAGTAAGCGATTGTAAAGTTTCAAAGAGCAGCAGAAGTTATTTCCGCAAAACCCCGGAAAAAATTTACCATAAGTAAAAACATACAAGTGCGTTATATTAAAATCAAATATTTTTGCGTGTGGTGGGCGTGTCTGAAGTCCAATCTCAACTAAATTTCAAATTTTTACTTTTTAAGATAACATTAAAATTGGAGCACTTTTACTTTTTCCGCCAACCAGCGTGCAGGGTGTGCCAGTTGACCAATTTGCACCATATTTTGAATTTCTTCTTTCTACGACAAATGAGGTACCTATAATGAATTATACCGAAATTGGAGTACGCAAACTATTTTTGTCCACTCTACTGAGGAGCTCGCGACACCGTGCGACGTCAGCAACGTTGGGCCAGTAAAACAGAATTACGGCGACAACGAAAACAGCAATTCAAATTTTGATATTCAATTAGTAAAAGTGAGAATAATATTTTGTGCTGAAATATAAATATTTTGATTTAAAACCCCTGAGTATAGAGTAAAGCCATGTCAAGTGGGACCCTTAAAAAACCGCTAAGTCACCGATTTTGGAAAAAAATATTCTATCATGTAGTGCACGCGACGCATATATTACAGTATTAATATTTTCAAAAAATTCGGTTATTTGTTTATGTTATTGTCAGTCAAAGCTTTTCGCACACTTAAATTAAAAAATAGATATCTCTGAAACCACTGTATATAATTGAGTGAAATTTTAAATGTGTGTGTAGTTATGTTCGGAGTACAAAAATAGCAATAAATCGATATGAATTTGTTTAAAGAAATGTTTTTTGCATAAATTTTTTTTAAACAATCAAAATTTTAAAAGTGTTCTTCACGCTAAAAAAAAAATAAACTACTACCATAATACGCGCAAAACTACCCTCTTCAAGAATATGTAGTCAAAAGTTTGTTTATCATATGTCGTTTCCGAGATATTCGAGAATTTGTCACTCGGTGCGCTCGCCGGAACGCTTCGTGCGCCGCAGCGCCGACTTTCCGCGTTCACGTTCCAACTTGCGCAGACATGATTTTCCGCAGATGGGCAGATATTCGAGTGTTTCAGTTCAGTTCCATTTTTAGCACGCTCATTCCAGCGTAATATGTTATTAGCATTGTTGTTGTTTGTTGATATGATGATCCAAATATACATAAGTACATACATATGTATGTAAGTTATAATTAGTGATGAAAAAATTGTTCGGCCAAATGAGTGTTGTAATCCTCTGGGGGAAAAAGATCACAAATGTGTCCGTCACAAGTTATTCCAAGTAACTGACAAATGGGATAAAAAATTCGGAAAATTTCTCGGTAAATACATTTGTAAAGCGTGCCGTCATAATATGCACAATAACATGAACGTAACTGCAAAAGTAGCCACTGATCAGCCAAGCACAAAGTAGATAAGTTTATTAATGTTTCCACTGTAATTCATGATAAAATTGGAATTAGTTTCAGAAATAAAGAAAATATCAAAACTAGATATATATATATATATATATATGATATATATAATAATATATGTGAATGATGTACATACATATATAATAGTAATAGCGGGGAAAATATCTAGAAATACTGATGGTTATTCTCTAAAAGTCCACTACTTTTATGTATATTGATGACTACGTACAAAATGCCCATGCACTTAAATGTTCTTATTGAATCGTAACTAATGTATGAAAATTATTACTAAGTATATAATAAAAAATAGACAGAAAAATTATAAATGTGAAACATTGCATAATATATACTAGATTATCGATAGATCAAGGCTATAAAAAGTACATACATATAAATGCGACCAGAAAAGAGTGCCTTTGATCTATAAAAATATGGTGGTATATTGAGCTGCGATTACGTTAATTGTAAGATAGATTAGTAAGATTCTGTTCACATCATGTACTTGCACCTTATGTAAACATAGACTTTTAATACACAACCTTGAATTTTCAATTGAATGCACTTCAAGCGCAAAGAACCAAGAGCCAGTATTGATGAGCAGCGATGTCGCACGAAGCGTTCCAGCGAGCGCACCGAGTGACAAATTCTCGAATATCTCGGAAACGACTTATGATAAACAAACTTTTGACTACATATTCTTGAAGAGGGGAGTTTTGCGCGTATTATGGTAGTAGTTTTTTTATCGTGAAGAACACTTTAAAAAATTTGATTGTTTAAAAAAAATGTATGCAAAAAACATTTCTTTAAACAAATTCATATCGATTTATTGCTATTTTTGTACCCCAAACATAACTACACACACATGTAAAATTTCACTCAATTATATACAGTGGTTTCAGAGATATGTATCTATTTTTTAATTTAAGTGTGCGAAAAACTTTGACTGACAATAACATAAACAAATAACCGAATTTTTTAAAAATATTAATACTGTGATATATGCGTCACCTGCACTACACGATAGAATATTTTTTCCAAAATCGGTGACTTTTGGAAAAATTATTCTATCGTGTAGTGCAGGTGACGCATATATTTACTCTATATTAAACATATGTATGACCACAATGGATGGCGACAATAGAAATATGTACATATGTATGTAAAGATATCGCAACGAATGTTCGTCGGCCGAAAGTTGTTCGCTTTGGTTGCGTGCATTCTCATATACATATGTCAGTGTGTTCTATTTTGGACAGCGAACGTTCTTGACGAAAATTTCGCCGTTCGCTGGTATTGTGTTTTAAGCATTACAGAGGGAAGGTTTAACAAGAGCTCAAATGAAATAATCGCAAATACTAATCGAGGTCTATTCAAAGTAAAAATGCAGACATTTTTAGCCTTGTCCATGGTAAGCCAAAATCATTTGTTGGAGATATTTTAGATAAGATATTCAAACGCGAACAGTTTTTAAAAGTAAACAGATCTCCTGTTTGCAATTACTTAAGGGGAAAATACCGCATTATAAAGAGTAATTTTTTAGCCTGTTTCTTTTTGGCAACACTGGTTTCGATAGCTCTCGCACGATTCATGTCTTATGTCACTATAAAGCATCTTCAGTTTAGTCTATAATTTACCCATGAATCATCAACGCCAAATTTTGGTGAATATGGTCTTGAAAACTTTGCCGAAGATCCTCTTTTTTATTGAAAAATTGTGTTCAGCGACGAAGCTCATTTCTGGTTGAATGGATACGTGAAAAAGAAAAACTTCCGTGCGATTATAACTAACTCTTATTTGCCCAAAATGGAAGAGCTTGTTTTGCATGACATGTGGTGGTCACACGCGGTGCCACACGCCACACAGCACGCGAAACAATGTACTAGTGATTCAAATAAAGCTTTCATGCATTTTTCTGAATTTTGTGTGTTTTTTATTTAAACTTTCAGATAGCTCTTAAAAATCACCCCTTAGTTTGCGGTTGCACCTAGAAACATATGTAGGAAGTTACTTCACATATGTAAGTAAGAAAAAGGTGAGCTCGTGTTCTGAACCACATACTGCACATGTGCCTACATTTTATGAGTACTACCAATTTAATATTTATTAACAGTTTTAAGGAATGTTTTGAAAATGTACAATGTTAAATTAATGCAAAAGTCGTAAATGTAACAAAAATGGGAAAATAAGGTGAATAAGGGTATGCAATTGTATTTTTAATTTGTTAAAGCACACTCCATACATTTGCATCCCATGTTGCATATTTAATCAGGATCGTTACGTGGTACAGCGTAATGAAAGCGGAATAGAGCTAAGAATACATTATAACGGCATATCGATTGAGAGAAAACAATAATACCATACTACTCCGATTTTTCTTTTACTTTTGTTTCTTTTTTTTCCTTTTTTACATTCTCGTTTAGAAATAATATGGTAACTTTAATTTTTGTTCAATCACTTCTGTGGCATGGTGTAACATATGTAAGTATTTTACTCTTTGACATTCCTTGCGCCATCACTTTTTATTTCCAAAAGCAGGAGATTGGTTGGCATACATACGTGTTTATCAGATCTCAAGGGGAAGCAGATATGTAAGTACGCAAATCTGCAAAAGTAAGTCCATTGGTATTGTGTATACAATTTTGTTCCTTTTACTACAATGGACATTTAATTTGTTTTATGCTGTATCTGGTGGCGAAACAATTAATTGCTGAGCGAAAATACAACAGAGTTTGTCGGTCTTATTTCAATTCTTTGTTATAATAGACGAAAATACAGAAATTTCGTCTAAAATGTGTCTTGCCTTTGTTGCGCGATATTTAGACAAAAAATATCAATAACAACTTTTTTGGGATGAATTAACTAGAAGATTCAACGGCGGATTCAATAACAAGTAGCACACAAAAGTATTTCTCAAACCTTAAAATTCATAGTCAAAGCTTGAAATATGTATATTTGCTTACGTTTTTGGGGGGCCGTAGCCGAGCGGCTAGCATGTGCGAATCGTGGCCGGGGCAAGTAAAATCGAAAATCATGGAAAAGGATTTTTTTTTTAAGAGGTGGCCCCTCGGCAGAGCATGGCAATCCTCCGAGTGTATTTCTGCCATGATAAAATTTCTAACAAAAATCATTTACAGTTCGGAGTCGGCATAAAACTGTAGGTCCTTTAAATTGTGTTACAGCACCAAGACGTACACCACAAATTGTAGGAGAGGTTCGGTCAAACATCAAGCCAAGGTATTATTATTATTTATAAAATTAAATATGGCGCAAACGCAGTTTGAATGGCCTTCGACGGAATTGTATTACAAAAATTTAGTAATGTTATATTGTGTTTTATTGTACATGTTCGTATGTTCAGGCAGCAGTGGATAGGACTCTTGAAGAAAAAAGAGCCGATATCATTATGATGTGAATAAATTGTATTTACTTTTTTAACCTATGCACTTAATATTGTTAATCAATTCAACAAAATATTTCATTCCGAAAACATTGCCAGTTTTCCTCTTGCAAAAAAACCACACTATTTAATAATACTTAATAATTTTATTAAAAGTAATTTTTTAAATATACATTTTTGGGGTATAGAATTTGAAAAATATGAGAAATTTGAACCGATGTTAAGAAATATATCTGCATACGCCAATTGATGTTTTGACAACAGGCAGGACAACAGACAACACTCTGTAGTATTGTCATCTATACATATGGCTCAAAACTCGACAGTAAGGTGGAAGGAGGCGTTTTCTCACGAGACCCTCCCCTGCAAATTCCTTTTAGGTTGCCAGACACTACAGCATTGCACCAGGCTGATGTCTTAGCTATTATGGAAGCAGTAGAGAAACTGGTAACTAGAATTTTTAGTCATAGCCATGCAACACTCCTACCTCCCTACCAACCTACCTACCTGAAAAAAAATTTATCTTATTACATTGCACTTTAAATAATAATAAAAAAGTATTTTTATTGCATATCGTAGCCCCCGAAAAACTCAAAAAGGAAATTTGCCATCAATTTTGAAACTCATAGAAGTATTTCCATGTAAAAGGCATAAGCGTGCAATTTTCAATATTGAATGGCGAAATTTCTTAATTGTGGCCAACATCAGTCTGATGTAGTCCAATTTTGGCACTCTATAAAGGACCAGACATTTTTAAGATAAGATGCTATTTATTTATTTATTTATTTATTGTACAGGATAATGAATTAAACCTAAACAATTTGGTTTAAGCACTAGCGACGAGGCCATCGGCTTGCAGAGAATAAAATTAGTGATATTTGTTGACTACTTACTTATCTAGAGGTAATTACATAAATATGGTATCACACTTCAAAATAGATATTTAGTTTACATATGAATTTGATAAGTTTTTTTATGTTAGTAGTATTTACAGATTTCAGTTTGTTTTCTAGGTCGTTATTGCTTATTGTTTGGCGAATGGATTCAAGTTCTGAGCAATATTTTAAAATATGGCTTACGGTAAGGTTGTCGGAATTACAGTAGGGACAGTTGGGTGTTGGCGATTTTTCGAGCAGATGCTTATGTGTTAGGCGCGTGTGACCAAGTCGAAGTCGTGTATATATTACGGCCTGCCTTCTAGATATTTCCACGGGAAACAAAGGTGCCGATCGACTGGGATTTATTGTTTTGTATCTGTTGCTGTAACTTTCCCAGTACAGATTTGAAGATTTGCAGTGATGGTTGTATACTGCCCTTTTAATGTCGTTTTTGGTTAGTATATTAATTGTTTTCAGTGGTGATCTAGTTGCCATTTTAGCTGCATTGTCCGCGAGAGTATTGCCCTGTATCCCAATATGACTCGGCACCCAGAGTAGCTTGATTGCGTGTGGGTTTAGTATTAGAATGTCTCTTATTTCGGATATTATTGGATTGTTCTCATTCGCATTTAGAACTGACTGAATCGATGATAGCGAGTCAGAGCAGATTATGTACTTGGAGCGTCTTTCTTTGGCTATACGGCTAGCATGGAGGATTGCAGTTGCCTCAGCGGTAAAAACGGAGGCGTGAGGAGGTAGTAATCCCAGCATAATTGTGGATTCGATGTCGACGACACTGAAGCCAATAACGCCATTGTCCTTCGATGCATCGGTATATAAAAGTTGCCAATTAGAAAAGGAGTCGCAGATGTTTAAAAATTCTTGTATGAAGACGCTGTGAGGGGTGACCTCCTTTTTGTACGTTGTAAGTTTTAGAATAATTGAAGTACTTTGAAGTAACCAAGGAGGTGACTGCGGGTTATAGGAAGCCTTAAGGTGTAAGGTAATGTCCAGTTCATTGGCAAGATGTAGGATATTCTGCATTGCTGATGCTTTTCTCGGTTGACGTTTCCGTTTAACTCGGTTTTTTGTGATCGTTTTCAGAGGTGAACCTTCTGAGTACCAGAGTTTTGAAAGTAAGCACCCAGAAAGGTATGAGATGCGCTCCTTTAGTTGAGGTAGTCCAGCTTCTGTTAGAATATTGAGGACTGGGGTAGTGCGGAAGGCTCCTAAAGACAGCCGAGCTGCTGAGTGGTATATCGAAGCAATTTTTGACAAGTTGTTTTTTGAAGTAAATCCGAAAATGGCCAAACCGTAATCTATTTTTGACAAAATTATCGCTTTAACTACTTTTATTAGCGTATTTGTATTACATTCTAGTTTAAGGTTGCTAAGACATTTGATTATGTTCAATCTATTTTGAAGTGATGTACATAAATATTTGATATGATCATTCCATGTGTATCTATTATTAAATATTATACCAAGGATTTTAAGATTGTGAGCATTTTGTACAGTTTGGTTATTAAAACTAATTACTAGGTTGTTACATGAATGTTTATGACAAATGTGTAAATGGCTAGATTTTACAAATGATATTTTGGTTCCACTAATTTGACACCATGTGGTGATATCTTCGAATACCTTGGTTAATTGGGTTTTGAAATTTATAGTGTTTTTAACTTTTGCAAAAATATATAAATCATCTGCGTATATAATATGTCTAAAATATTTATTTTGATTAATTATCCCGTTGAGGCTATTGTATGCAATTAGAAAAAGTGTAACGGATAGGGGGGACCCTTGTGGTATCCCGTTTTCAAGTGGCCATAGGTCGGATGTGATTCCGTTTACTTTAACGCGTATTTTTCTATTTAAAAGGTAGCTTCTAATGAAATTAATCATTTTAGAGCCTACTTTCCAGGAAATTAGTTGATTGATTATAGAGTGTAATCCGACTCGGTCGAAGGCCTTTTCCATATCCAACGAAATAAGAGAGAAGTGGTTTTTCGTGGAAATTGCATCCGCAATGTGAGCGTCAATCGCCAGGAGTGCGTCAATTGAACCACATCCCGGCTTAAAGGCTGTTTGATTGCTAGAGAGTAAACTTTTACTTCTCAGATACCACATTAATCTTCGGCTGACCATCTTTTCCATAACTTTTGAGACACAAGATATGAGAGATATAGGGCGGTACCCATCTACGCTGTCTTTAGGCTTGTTGGGTTTTTGGATGGGAATAATGAGGCTAGTTTTCCATAGTTGAGGGATTATACTGGTATCAAAGATTGAATTATATAACTCGCATAGTTTAGTTATCCCCTGCTGAGGTAAGTTTTTGAGTAGCGGGTATGGAATGTTATCTATTCCGGGGGTATTTCCTTTTAATGTTGATAGGCAAGAGGTGAGTTCAAGGGGAGTGAAGGGGAGTTCGATTTGCTGGGAATGTTTATTAAGCGGACAGTTTATTTGTACAGGATGAGTATGGATAGATTTATTGCTTACGAAGTCGTTAGAAAAATTATTGTCTTTAGAATATTCTGACCAAACCTTGGCAAAAAGATTAGCAATCTCTGATGGGGATGAAATAGGGAATCTATCGGGGCTTTGAATAACATGAATGCTATTTGATTGGCGGTGGCCATGTAGAGTGTTAACTTTGGTCCACATAGTTTTTACGGGAGTTTTATAATTAATGTCTTTGGTATATTCAATAAAAGCATTTCTTTTAGAAAGTTTTACTTCTCTTTTAAATAAAGCATTTTTGCGTTTATATTCCGTAATGTTTTCTGTTGTAGGACTGCGTTTAACATTTTTCCACATCTGACACTTTTCACGCCTGAGGGTGGTTAGTTTGTCGTTCCACCAATAGGTTTTGTGGTGATGAGGGGTCATACCAGATATTGGAATAGATGAGTTGGCGCTTTGACGAATTTTCTTTTGTAAAATTGCTGCGGTTTTGTTAACATTGCAGTCAAGGGCAAGGTTAGTGAAATATTGCTCAATAGATTTCTGATATGCTAACCAATTTGCCGAATCTAGTTTATATCTTACCGCATTTACCGTGCTTGGTCGAGGAGATGATGGAAAAAGTTGGATTGTGATCGGAAGATGGTCACTTCCATGAAGGTCGTCGGATACCATCCATGAGGAGGCAATATTTAGCGGTGGGCTGCAGATGCTAAGATCTATGTGGGTTAGGGTTTGTCGGGTTGAGAGATGTGTGGGTGATTTGTTGTTTAGAAGTATAAGGTTTGTATTTTGTATGAACTTTGTAATAACTCTTCCTACTTTATTAAAACTGGAGGATCCCCAAAGTGGACTCCAGGCGTTGAAGTCACCTAGTAGCAAAATTGGTTCAGAGAAGTTACTGATGAGCTGATGTAGATCATCCTCAGAAATAATATCTGTAGGAGAGATGTATGTGCTTATTACAGAGAAAGTCTCATGAGATTTAATTTTAACAGCGTTTGCTAGAATTCTGCTATTGATGGTGATCAGATTGTGTTCGAGTGAATTATGTACTAATAACGCAACTCCCCTTTTGGAGAAGGAACTGGGATCAACATCGTTTTTAGTGTATAATTTGTAATTTTTAGGTATTAAGTTATGGGGTGGGTGAGATGAGAGATGAGTTTCTTGAAGAGCTATAATTTTGTAATTGTTAGTTTTTAATAGCAGGGTAAGCTCATTATAATTATTGCGGTAGCCATTAAGATTCCATTGAAGAATCTTAAGTACCATATTTGATAATGAGAGTGAGTGAAGAGGAGTTTCAACTATCGAAAGATGAGTCTTTCGAGAGTAAGAAATTCCTATGTTTCCATTGAGTGGGAATTATTTGAGCTTGAGTGTTCGCATATTGAGGAATCGAGTGTATTTAATTGAGTGGTTGCGGAAATATCGTTAGTTCTATATTGAGAAATTGATTGAGTTAGTATATGGCTTAGTAAATTTGTTGGTATAGTCGAGAGAGATGGAATATTGTCTGGTAAAATATGATCATTGGAGAAATTAGTAGTTGTGGAGTTGGATATAATTGTAGAGTTTTCAATTGGAGACTGTTGAGAGGAGAGAGTTACAGATTGAATCGCTTGGTTTGTTTCAGTGGAAAGATTTGATTGTGCAAAACTGGTTTTTGGAGAGTGAGATGAAGTTTGTGGCGTGCCTGAATTAATAGTATTGTTAGTGGTGTGTTGTGTTTTTTGTTCAATTGGTATGTATTTTTTCTTTTGGGTTGCTTCTTCTAAATTCTCGAGTGGGCTATTGAATTGTAATTGTTTATTATTAACTACCTCCGTTGCTTCGCGAAAAGAACATTTATTAAGTGTTTTATAAGCAATGATTTCTTTCCTCTTTTGAAAGGTGGGACAGCTTTTATTGTCAGATCGGTGTGATTTTTTGCAGTTTATACATTCTACCTTTGTACAAGGGACTGGTTCATGAATACCTGCTGCGCAAACGTTACATTTTGCATCGGATTTGCAGTATTTTGCCGTATGGCCGATTATGAAGCAATTCTTACACTGCATTGGAGAAGGAATGTATGGTTCCACTTTCACTTTTACCCATGCGATGCTTACTTCTTTCGGTAGTTCATAGCTATTAAAAGAAATTATATGTAAGGGGGTGTTAACAACTTTTCCGTCTCTTATTTTTGTTATCTTTTTGCATTCGGTCGCGCCTTGTTCCCGTAATCCATCTACGATTTCAGTTTCGCTAAGATTTACTAAAAAACTGGAGTAAATAACACCTTTTACGGTATTGAGTGTAGGGTGAAGGCTAACTGCTATTTCGCAAAGATTAGAGAGTTTGGAAGCTTTAAGAAATTTCGTTGTTTGTTGATTATTTTTAGTAAGTATAAGAAGGTCACCATCTCTGGTGAAGGAAATTGAAATTGGTTTTTCTGCTGTTATGGATTCGAGTGCTTTTTGAATAAGAAAAATGTTGAAAGATTTGATTGGGGTGTTGGATTTATTTTTTATAACTAGGAATTTAGGGCAAGCTAGAGGTTTTTCATTTGTGGTTGGATTAGGTTTTTTTAATTGGGGGAATTCGCGAGGGTTGTTTAAGTTTAGATTTCTACGTTTTGCTGGAGGTTGTTCAGCTAATATGGCAAAGTAGTTTTGATCACTACCTCCCGGCTCGGAGGCCATAATGGGTTTCTTTTCACAACACAACAACACTCACTATAAATGTGTATCACTTATTATAAGTTAAGCTTAAAGTGGGAAGAAGTACGAAAATAGAATATAAGATTAACACGCAAAAATGTACTATAGAATAGTAGAAATCGCGGAAAGGCGCAGTAAGCACGTCTGAACTGTTCGGCAGTCGATTACTCACTGAGATAAGATGCTAAACATACAATTTAACAGAGTATACATATATTGACGTGATTTCCCGCACGCACAGTAGTGTGGATACCGAAAGAAAAATCTCAAGATGAATCTCATTAAAAATAAATGCGGGAAACAGTTGAAAGCTTAACGTTCGCAAGAACTCTTATTAGCAAAAGGTCAGAAATTGTATGCCGTCTGACTTACTTAATCTTTTAAAACATTATAATTATATTGATGTAAAATTTGTTTTAAATACGACTTATCAGTCTCTGTGGTGGCTTTGAATGCGAAGGTAGTATCGCTCGCAGCTAGAGCTTTCTTTGTAACACGTGTTATCCAAGTGCATTGAAAAAATCCAGCGATAAAAACTGTATGCATATAAGCATACAATCCATATTAAACTATATTAACATTCTATAGTGTATTCAAATTTCTAAACGTGCTATTAAGTTGTGTGATGAAGACCAAGTGTCTTCTCCAAAAACTCGAAAAGCTATGGCAAGAGAGGGTTCGCCCAGACATAATTACTGGGCTCCTCTTCAAATGCTTACTGATGAGAATGTGGACATTGCTTCCAACAATCAAACTGAAAACTCAATTGTTAAAAAACATTTCATTCCACCTATCAAAGTGCTAACACAAAATAGTGCTACTGTTCAAAAATTAATTGAGAACAATAAAATTACCAGCTATGTCGTTAAGAAGATCTCACTTGGGTTAAAAATCATTAGTGAAACGAACGAAATATTTAATTTAATTAAAACCTTGCTTAAAGATAATAATTGCCAATTTTTTTCACATGACCAGAAAGAAAATCGCCCGTTTAAAGTGGTGCTTGGAGGTCTTGATAATAGATCGTGTGAAAATGTCAAAAATGAACTTATTACATGTGGTTATAAATGTCTAGAAGTTAAAGTCGTAAATAGAGTACACAGCAATTACACTGACACTATATATACATATAGTGAGCTTTGAGAAAAATTCTGTTAAGCTTAGTGAACTTCGGGCAAAATTAAAATCGCTCTTTCGAACAATTGTTAAGTGGGATTTTCAGAGAAAACCTAAAAACAAACCAGTTCAATGTCGTAACTGTCAAATGTACGGCCACGGTGAAAAAAACTGTAATGTTAAATCAATGTGCTCAAACTGTGCTGGAAATTGTATGCCGTCTGACTTACTTAATCTTTTAAAACATTATAATTATATTGATGTAAAATTTGTTTTAAATACGACTTATCAGTCTCTGTGGTGGCTTTGAATGCGAAGGTAGTATCGCTCGCAGCTAGAGCTTTCTTTGTAACACGTGTTATCCAAGTGCATTGAAAAAATCCAGCGATAAAAACTGTATGCATATAAGCATACAATCCATATTAAACTATATTAACATTCTATAGTGTATTCAAATTTCTAAACGTGCTATTAAGTTGTGTGATGAAGACCAAGTGTCTTCTCCAAAAACTCGAAAAGCTATGGCAAGAGAGGGTTCGCCCAGACATAATTACTGGGCTCCTCTTCAAATGCTTACTGATGAGAATGTGGACATTGCTTCCAACAATCAAACTGAAAACTCAATTGTTAAAAAACATTTCATTCCACCTATCAAAGTGCTAACACAAAATAGTGCTACTGTTCAAAAATTAATTGAGAACAATAAAATTACCAGCTATGTCGTTAAGAAGATCTCACTTGGGTTAAAAATCATTAGTGAAACGAACGAAATATTTAATTTAATTAAAACCTTGCTTAAAGATAATAATTGCCAATTTTTTTCACATGACCAGAAAGAAAATCGCCCGTTTAAAGTGGTGCTTCGAGGTCTTGATAATAGATCGTGTGAAAATGTCAAAAATGAACTTATTACATGTGGTTATAAATGTCTAGAAGTTAAAGTCGTAAATAGAGTACACAGCAATTACACTGACACTATATATACATATAGTGAGCTTTGAGAAAAATTCTGTTAAGCTTAGTGAACTTCGGGCAAAAGTAAAATCGCTCTTTCGAACAATTGTTAAGTGGGATTTTCAGAGAAAACCTAAAAACAAACCAGTTCAATGTCGTAACTGTCAAATGTACGGCCACGGTGAAAAAAACTGTAATGTTAAATCAATGTGCTCAAACTGTGCTGGAAAGCACAAGTCAACTGATTGTCCAACTCCAGAAAAGGAGCGCTGCGCGAACTGCAGTGGGTGTCATAAATCGACTGATCTTGCATGTCCAAATCGTGAAGCTTATATAAAAATAAAAGAGAGTGCCAACTTTAAAAGCAGTGGGAGCCGGAACATGCCAAAATCAAGCAAAGCTTTTGTATATAACGCCAAGTCTTTCCCGGGCCTTCCAGCACACATCAACCAACAGTGTACAAGAGGAGAGAACGTTCGATCAGTTCCAGTCTGGCCGCGCCCAAACGCTGCTGAGAAACAGGCTAGTAGCAGCCTCTTTACAGAAGAGGAAATAACACTACTTACGATTGACATAGTTTCTAAGTTGAAATTGTGTAAAACCAAAGAGGATCAATTCCATGTCATTGCGCAATCAGCTGTAAAATACTTATATAAAGACTATTATTAATGTCTCTCTCTTCTCTTTATGTTGTTATGTGGAACTGCAGAAGTATCCGAAACAAATCTACTGAACTGTTTGATTTTTTAATAAGAAATAAAGTTGACATCTGCTTACTTTCCGAAACTTGGCTTAACAGTAACATTAAGCTTTATCATTCCCATTATCATGTGGTGAGAAACGATCGTGAAAGTCGAAGTGGAGGTGGTGTTGCCATTATAATACAGAAATCAATTTCATTTACCATTATTCCAAAGATTTACACTTCTGTGATTGAAAATATTGGCATAGAGATTTGGTTAAATAATAACACTAATATAAGGCATAACAGTGTTTACTTCCCTGGTGGGTCAAGGTCAAATGGCCTGGGACGCATATTCAAATCTGATTTAAGAAAATTGTTGTGCCAAACCATTAAGTTCGTTGTCTATGGCGATTTAAATAGTAGACACAGAAATTGGGGTTGTTTGAGGGCTAATACTTGGGGAAATGTCTTGTGTGAAACTAGTGATTCTCTACCTACTACTATACTGTACTCGCAAAATCCCACTTACATACCAGCTGCAGCAAGATCAAACCCTTCAAATCTTGACTTAATTATCTCAAATTCACCTGAGATTGTTTCCCAGCCTACAGTAGTAAACAGCTTAAGTTCTGATCACCTGCCAGTCACATTTAAAATTCATGCTACTGTGCCTTTGTCTCAACCCCTACAGTTTGATTTTAAAAATGCCAATTGGAACCTATACAGAAAAATATTGCAGCGATCGCTGAAAAATGTATCGACAGACTTAGAAACTATTACAAATAAATCTCAAGTGGATGAAAATGTTGCCTTTCTGTCGAAGGAAATTTTAGGAGCAGTGAGATTGACTGTTCCCAAAATACCGTGTAAAAAAAATGCATACCAATTTACCACCGTACATCTTGCAATTAATTAAAGCGAGAAACTACTATCGCCGTCAATGGGGTCGATATCGTTTTCCACCACACTACGTAATAATGAAAAGATATATTGCTATAATTAACTTCGAAATATCACAACACAGAAATAAGACGTGGTCAGAAAAACTGAGCAATTTTGAAAATAGATCAAACCCATTTTGGAATTTGGCAAAAATTCTTAGGAAAAAACATCAAGGAATACCACAAATTGTTTCTGGAAATGACGTACTTTGTACAAATGAAAGCAACGCTGAGTTATTTTCAAAAAATTTTTGCGATTATCATAAGATTTCAGACAATTTAGGCCCACAATCTAATAACCATATTGTGGATACTACCATGTCACATTTTGATAATCTACAAGTTTCTACGCCTTGTGCGTTCTATGTTGATTTTGAAACTGTGTCTCTTTTTATTTCCGAATTGCGAACTAGAAAAGCCTCTGGCATTGATGATATCAAAAACATTATGATAAAATACTTTCCAGAATGTGCGATCAATTATTTGGTTTTCTTAATTAATTCATGCTTGAAAATTCAATACTTTCCCGACACTTGGAAAGTAGCAAACATAATTCCAATTCACAAAGTAGGAAAACCTAAAAATCTTGTGACTAGTTATCGCCCAATCAGCCTCTTAAGCAGCATAAGCAAAGTTCTAGAGAAATTCTTAAAACAGAAAATTTGGAATTATACCAAATGAACAATTTGGATTTCGCAAATTTCATAGCACTACACACCAAATTAAAAGACTTTATAAACACATTAAATGTAACTTTGAAGCAAAGAAATCCACGGCACTTGTATCACTAGACATAGAAAAGGCTTTTGACACAGTATGGCATAACGGATTAATTTTTAAATTGATTGATTACGGTTTTCCAACACATTTAATAAAAATTATTAAAAGTTTTTTAAGTGATCGTTATTTCTGTGTTCAGGTTGGTAATGAATATAGCGAATTACATCTAGTTCCCGCAGGTGTTCCGCAAGGTTCAGTTATCGGGCCGTTGCTTTATATCATCTACTGTTCAGACATACCTAAATCCACTGACTATAATTATGCTACGTACGCAGATGATATTGCTATTTTTAATTCGCATGAGTTTGGACAACAATCTGTTACTTATTTGCAGTCTGCTATTAATATGATCACAAAATATTTTCATAAATGGAAAATCAAAGTAAACGTGAGCAAAACGCAAGCCCTCTTTTTTACGAGAAAAAGAAACTCTTGCTATTATCCTAATTCTAATATTCACATTTGCAATAGGGAAGTGCAGTGGTCCACCAATATTAAATATCTGGGGATTGTACTTGACCCGAAACTACTTTTCAGAGATCACATTCACCACATAATCATCAAGTTCAATATAGCCCTCAAACTACTATATCCGCTAATAAACAGGAAATCTAAACTTAGTAATGACAACAAAATTACTATTGCAAAAGTTATATTTCAATCCATAATTTTGTACGGATGTCCTGTCTGGGGTAATTGTGCAAAAACTCATATTATGAAATTGCAGATTCGACAAAATAAGTTATTAAAAATGATGCTTAATTTACCATGGCACTATTCAACCGAAGAGTTGCATACCCAAAATAATATGATTTTTATTTCGAACAGTATTGATAAAATTACTGATAAATTTAAGCGACTCTGTGATATATCGACAAATCCATTTATTAACAGCTTGAATGATCCTTAATTTTTTCTAATAATGCATACAGCAACTTTAATTATACAGTCATATTAGTTATACTCGTATCCTTTGAAATTGTTTGTGTAAAAACGTTTTTTTCTAACTTTTCAAGATTAGAAGTTATTTTTTTTTCCTTTAAGCTCATTTATACCAATCATAACCAATAATTCTCTTTTATACAATATGTAATAGTCTAGTTGTAAAGTTTATTGATAAACTATATCCTCCTGAAATGTATTTTAAATAAATGAATAAATAAATAAATAAATAAATAAAATACGACTTAGAGATTAAGCTGATTTAAAAGCGTTCCGAGCAAAGTCTTTACACATGGCGGTGAATTGAGTAACTACTTGTTATATACATAAATATATATACATATATATAGTGTATATGTATATGTATATATACATGCATATATATGAATGCAAATAAAGCGTTACTACACGTATTAAAATTGTAGGGTTGGACAAAATCTTAATTTCAGGATAAATATTCTAATTACATAGATCTTAATTAAGATTTCTAAGATATGAATCACAATTTGGTTGCTTCTATACCACAAATACATTTTGTTGCTGAAATTTGTTTCCCCTCAATATACTAAAAAATTAGTTTTAATATTAATTTCTTTTTTATTTTATTTTTTGTTAAACATATTTCCGATATTATTTCTAAAACTATTGCGAATTACTCCACCTTTATGTTCTGATTAGTTCCAAGTACATATATGTTGTATGAACTTGGTGCGTATATATTTATTTTCTTTTTTGAGTAGCTACTATCTTTATTCTCACAAAAAACTTAGAACCATTAAAACCATTTTTAATTAGTAGGTCGTATATACTAAAATATATCCATGTTTTGCTAAAATTGTGTGACTAAAGGTTGTATGTATTTTGGTTAGATTTTTGAGCTATGGGAAAGAAAAAAAAGCTAAGGAAATGGTCAACAATCTTACACTGCTTTTGCATGATTCAAGTATTGATTCAAATGGGTAAGAAGAAAAGGGAAGAGTCCACATCTCGACGGCTTCGTAAAAGCAATATGTCAAAATAGAGGCAAATAACAAAAAACTTCAATTCAACAAGCATGCAAAAGCAAAAAGAGAATGAGCAAGAATTGATTTACCAGTAATTGAATTATAAAAATCGAGCGCTTGCAAAGAAAGAGTGTAAAATTGTTAATTACAAGCCTAAAATAAAGAATTGATTAAAAAAAGAAATATGTTGCCATGCATATGCATGTAATTCAATTCAGCTCTATTTAATTTGTTTATTTCTTCGGTGAGTACGTAGAAATAAAGTTGTTTATGCTTGTATTTACAAAGAAAGTAAACAAATGAAACAAAAGGAAAAGTGTTAAATTCAATTTAATGGAATCAGAATTTGAGCAAGAAAGTACAAATTTTTTTTGTGGCGTGAAACTATACTGAAGAAGACAAAACATGTTTTTTTTGTGGGTCAGCATATTCTATCATGTAGTGCACGTGACGCATATATTACAGTACTAATATTTTCAAAAAATTCGGTTATTTGTTTATGTTATTGTCAGTCGAAGTTTTTCGCACACTTAAATTAAAAAATAGATATCTCTGAAACCACTGTATATAATTGAGTGAAATTTTACATGTGTATGTAGTTATGTTTGGAGTACAAAAATAGCAATAAATCGATATGAATTTGTTTAAAGAAATGTTTTTTGCATAAATTTTTTTTAAACAATCAAATTTTTTAAAGTGTTCTTCACGCTAAAAAAAAAAATAAACTACTACCATAATACGCGCAAAACTCCCCTCTTCAAGAATATGTAGTCAAAAGTTTGTTTATCATAAGTCGTTTCCGAGATATTCGAGAATTTGTCACTCGGTGCGCTCGCCGAATATATCCATGTTTTGCTAAAATTGTGTGACTAAAGGTTGTATGTATTTTGGTTAGATTTTTGAGCTATGGGAAAGAAAAAAAAGCTAAGGAAATGGTCAACAATCTTACACTGCTTTTGCATGATTCAAGTATTGATTCAAATGGGTAAGAAGAAAAGGGAAGAGTCCACATCTCGACGGCTTCGTAAAAGCAATATGTCAAAATAGAGGCAAATAACAAAAAACTTCAATTCAACAAGCATGCAAAAGCAAAAAGAGAATGAGCAAGAATTGATTTACCAGTAATTGAATTATAAAAATCGAGCGCTTGCAAAGAAAGAGTGTAAAATTGTTAATTACAAGCCTAAAATAAAGAATTGATTAAAAAAAGAAATATGTTGCCATGCATATGCATGTAATTCAATTCAGCTCTATTTAATTTGTTTATTTCTTCGGTGAGTACGTAGAAATAAAGTTGTTTATGCTTGTATTTACAAAGAAAGTAAACAAATGAAACAAAAGGAAAAGTGTTAAATTCAATTTAATGGAATCAGAATTTGAGCAAGAAAGTACAAATTTTTTTTGTGGCGTGAAACTATACTGAAGAAGACAAAACATGTTTTTTTTGTGGGTCAGCATATTCTATCATGTAGTGCACGTGACGCATATATTACAGTACTAATATTTTCAAAAAATTCGGTTATTTGTTTATGTTATTGTCAGTCGAAGTTTTTCGCACACTTAAATTAAAAAATAGATATCTCTGAAACCACTGTATATAATTGAGTGAAATTTTACATGTGTATGTAGTTATGTTTGGAGTACAAAAATAGCAATAAATCGATATGAATTTGTTTAAAGAAATGTTTTTTGCATACATTTTTTTAAACAATCAAATTTTTTAAAGTGTTCTTCACGCTAAAAAAAACTACTGCGATAATACTCCCCTCTTCAAGAATATGTAGTCAAAAGTTTGTTTATCATAAGTCGTTTCCGACATATTCGAGAATTTGTCACTCGGTGCGCTCGCTGGAACGCTTCGTGCGACATCGCTGCTCATCAGTACCGGCTCTTGGTTCTTTGCGCTTGAAGTGCATTCAATTGAAAATTCAAGGCTGTGTATTAAAAGTCTATGTTTACATAAGGTGCAAGTACATGATGTGAACAGAATCTTACTAATCTATCTTACAATTAACGTAATCGCAGCTCAATATACCGCCATATTTTTATAGATCAAAGGCACTCTTTTCTGGTCGCATTTATATGTACATACTATGTACTTTTTATAGCCTTGATCTATCGATATTCTATATATTATGCAATGTTTCACATTTATAATTTTTCTGTATATTTTTTATTATATACTTATTAATAATTTTCATACATTAGTTACGATTCAATAAGAACATTTAAGTGCATGGGCATTTTGTACGTAGACATCAATATAAAAGTAGTGGACTTTTAGAGAATAACCATCAGTATTTCTAGATATTTTCCCCACTATTACTATTATACACATATGTATGTACATCATTCACATATATTATTATATATATCATATATGTATATAAATATATATCTAGTTTCTATATTTTCTTTATTTCTGAAACTAATTCCAATTTTATCATGAATTACAGTGGAAACATTAATAAACTTACTTTGTGCTTGGCTGATCAGTGATCAGTGGCTACTTTTGCAGTTACGTTCATGTTATTGTACATATTATGACGGCACGCTTTACAAATGTATTTACCGAGAAATTTTCCGAATTTTTTATCCCATTTGTCAGTTACTTGGAATAACTTGTGACGGACACATTTGTGATCTTTTTCCCCCAGAGGATTACAACACTCATTTGGCCGAACAATTTTTTCATCACTAATTATAACTTACATATATTTGGATCATCATATCAACAAACAACAACAATGCTAATAACATATTACGCTGGAATGAGCGTGCTAAAAATGGAACTGAACTGAAACACTCGAATATCTGCCCATCTGCGGAAAATCATGTCTGCGCAAGTTGGAACGTGAACGCGGAAAGTCGGCGCTGCGGCGCACGAAGCGTTCCGGCGAGCGCACCGAGTGACAAATTCTCGAATATCTCGGAAACGACTTATGATAAACAAACTTTTGACTACATATTCTTGAAGAGGGGAGTTTTGCGCGTATTATGGTAGTAGTTTATTTTTTTTTTTAGCGTGAAGAACACTTTTAAAAAATTTGATTGTTTAAAAAAAATTTATGCAAAAAACATTTCTTTAAACAAATTCATATCGATTTATTGCTATTTTTGTACTCCAAACATAACTACATACACATGTAAAATTTCACTCAATTATATACAGTGGTTTCAGAGATATCTACTTTTTAATTTAAGTGTGCGAAAAACTTCGACTGACAATAACATAAACAAATAACCGAATTTTTTGAAAATATTAGTACTGTAATATATGCGTCACGTGCACTACATGATAGAATATGCTGACCCACAAAACTTTCTTGCTCAAATTCTGATTCCATTAAATTGAATTTAACACTTTTCCTTTTGTTAACTTTCTTTGTAAATACAAGCATGAACAACTTTATTTCTACGTACTCACCGAAGAAATAAACAAATTAAATAGAGCTGAATTGAATTACATGCATATGCATGGCAACATATTTTTTTTTTTAATCAATTCTTTATTTTAGGCTTGTAATTAACAATTTTACACTCTTTCTCTGCAAGCGCTCGATTTTTATAATTCAATTACTGGTAAATCAATTCTTGCTCATTCTCTTTTTGCTTTTGCATGCTTGTTGAATTGAAGTTTTTTGTTATTTGCCTCTATTTTGACATATTGCTTTTACGAAGCCGTCGAGATGTGCACTCTTCCCTTTTCTTCTTACCCATTTGAATCAATACTTGAATCATGCAAAAGCAGTGTAAGATTGTTGACCATTTCCTGAGCTTTTTTTTCTTTCCCATAGCTCAAAAATCTAACCAAAATACATACAACCTTTAGTCACACAATTTTAGCAAAACATGGATATATTTTAGTATATACGACCTACTAATTAAAAATGGTTTTAATGGTTCTAAGTTTTTTGTGAGAATAAAGATAGTAGCTACTCAAAAAAGAAAATAAATAAATACGCACCAAGTTCATACAACATATACTTGGAACTAATCAGAACATAAAGGTGGAATAATTCGCAATAGTTTTAGAAATAATATCGGAAATATGTTTAACAAAAAATAAAATAAAAAAGAAATTAATATAAAAACTAATTTTTTAGTATATTGAGGGGAAACAAATTTCAGCAACAAAATGTATTTGTGGTATAGAAGCAACCAAATTGTGATTCATATCTTAGAAATCTTAATTAAGATCTTTAGAATATTTATCCTGAAATTAAGATTTTGTCCAACCCTACAATTTTAATACGTATAGTAACGCTTTATTTGCATTCATATATATGCATGTATATATACATATACATATACACTATATATATGTATATATATTTATGTATATAACAAGTAGTTACTCAATTCACCGCCATGTGTAAAGACTTTGCTCGGAACGCTTTTAAATCAGCTTAATCTCTAAGTCGTATTTAAAACAAATTTTACATCAATATAATTATAATGTTTTAAAAGATTAAGTAAGTCAGACGGCATACAATTTCTGACCTTTTGCTAATAAGAGTTCTTGCGAACGTTAAGCTTTCAACTGTTTCCCGCATTTATTTTTAATGAGATTCATCTTGAGATTTTTCTTTCGGTATCCACACTACTGTGCGTGCGGGAAATCACGTCAATATATGTATACTCTGTTAAATTGTATGTTTAGCATCTTATCTTAAAAATGTCTGGTCCTTTATAGAGTGCCAAAATTGGACTACATGAGACTGATGTTGGCCACAATTAAGAAATTTCGTCATTCAATATTAAAAATTGCACGCTTATGCCTTTTACATGGAAATACTTCTATGAGTTTCAAAATTGATGGCAAATTTCCCTTTTGAGTTTTCCGGGGGCTTCGATATACAATAAAAATACTTTTTTATTATTATTTAAAGTGCAATGTAATAAGATAAATTATTTTTTCAGGTAGGTAGGTTGGTAGGGAGGTAGGAGTGTTGCATGGCTATGACTAAAAATGAAGATGTCTCTTCCTAAAATTTTAGTTACCAGTTTCTCTACTGCTTCCATAATAGCTAAGACATCAGCCTGGTGCAATGCTGTAGTGTCTGGCAACCTAAAAGGAATTTGCAGGGGAGGGTCTCGTGAGAAAACGCCTCCTTCCACCTTACTGTCGAGTTTCGAGCCATAAGTATGTATAGATGACAATACTACAGAGTGTTGTCTGTTGTCCTGCCTGTTGTCAAAACATCAATAAGCGTATGCAGATATATTTCTTAACATCGGTTCAAATTTCTCATATTTTTCAAATTCTATACCCCCAAAATGTATATTTAAAAAATTACTTTTAATAAAATTATTAAGTATTATTAAATAGTGTGGTTTTTTTGCAAGAGGAAAACTGGCAATGTTTTCGGAATGAAATATTTTGTTGAATTGATTAACAATATTAAGTGCATAGGTTAAAAAAGTAAATACAATTTATTCACATCATAATGATATCGGCTCTTTTTTCTTCAAGAGTCCTATCCACTACTGCCTGTACATACGAACATGTACAATAAAACACAATATAACATTACTAAATTTTTGTAATACAATTCCGTCGAAGGCCATTCAAACTGCGTTTGCGCCATATTTAATTTTATAAATAATAATAATACCTTGGCTTGATGTTTGACCGAACCTCTCCTACAATTTGTGGTGTACGTCTTGGTGCTGTAACACAATTTAAAGGACCTACAGTTTTATGCCGACTCCGAACTGTAAATGATTTTTGTGAGAAATTTTATCATGGCAGAAATACACTCGGAGGTTTGCCATGCTCTGCCGAGGGGCCACCTCTTTTAAAAAAAATCCCTTTCCATGATTTTCGATTTTACTTGCCCCGGCCACGATTCGCACATGCTAGCCGCTCGGCTACGGCCCCCCAAAAACGTAAGCAAATATACATATTTCAAGCTTTGACTATGAATTTTAAGGTTTGAGAAATTCTTTTGTGTGCTACTTGTTATTGAATCCGCCGTTGAATCTTCTAGTTAAATCATCCCAAAAAAGTTGTTATTGATATTTTTTATCTAAATATCGCGCAACAAAGGCAAGACACATTTTAGACGAAATTTCTGTATTTTCGTCTATTATAACAAAGAATTGAAATAAGACCGACAAACTCTGTTGTATTTTCGCTCAGCAATTAATTGTTTCGCCACCAGATACAGCATAAAACAAATTAAATGTCCATTGTAGTAAAAGGAACAAAATTGTATACACAATACCAATGGACTTACTTTTGCAGATTTGCGTACTTACATATCTGCTTCCCCTTGAGATCTGATAAACACGTATGTATGCCAACCAATCTCCTGCTTTTGGAAATAAAAAGTGATGGCGCAAGGAATGTCAAAGAGTAAAATACTTACATATGTTACACCATGCCACAGAAGTGATTGAACAAAAATTAAAGTTACCATATTATTTCTAAACGAGAATGTAAAAAAGGAAAAAAAGAAACAAAAGTAAAAGAAAAATCGGAGTAGTATGGTATTATTGTTTTCTCTCAATCGATATGCCGTTAGAATGTATTCTTAGCTCTATTCCGCTTTCATTACGCTGTACCACGTAACGATCCTGATTAAATATGCAACATGGGATGCAAATGTATGGAGTGTGCTTTAACAAATTAAAAATACAATTGCATACCCTTATTCACCTTATTTTCCCATTTTTGTTACATTTACGACTTTTGCATTAATTTAACATTGTACATTTTCAAAACATTCCTTAAAACTGTTAATAAATATTAAATTGGTAGTACTCATAAAATGTAGGCACATGTGCAGTATGTGGTTCAGAACACGAGCTCACCTTTTTCTTACTTACATATGTGAAGTAACTTCCTACATATGTTTCTAGGTGCAAACGCAAACTAAGGGGTGATTTTTAAGAGCTATCTGAAAGTTTAAATAAAAAACACACAAAATTCAGAAAAATGCATGACAGCTTTATATGAATCACTAGTACATTGTTTCGCGTGCTGTGTGGCGTGTGGCACCGCGTGTGACCACCACATGTCATGCAAAACAAGCTCTTCCATTTTGGGCAAATAAGAGTTAGTTATAATCGCACGGAAGTTTTTCTTTTTCACGTATCGATTCAACCAGAAATGAGCTTCGTCGCTGAACACAATTTTTCAATAAAAAAGAGGATCTTCGGCAAAGTTTTCAAGAGCATATTCACCAAAATTTGGCGTTGATGATTTATGGGTAAATTATAGACTAAACTGAAGATGTTTTATAGTGACATAAGACATGAGACGTGCGAGAGCTATCGAAACCAGTGTTGCCAAAAAGAAACAGGCTAAAAAATTACTCTTTATAATGCGGTATTTTCCCCTTAAGTAATTGCAAACACGAGATCTGTTTACTTTTAAAAACTGTTCGCGTTTGAATATCTTATCTAAAATATCTCCAACAAATGATTTTGGCTTACCATGGACAAGGCTAAAAATGTCTGCATTTTTACTTTGAATAGACCTCGATTGGTATTTGCGATTATTTCATTGGAGCTCTTGTTAAACCTTCCCTCTGTAATGCTTAAAACACAATACCAGCGAACGGCGAAATTTTCGTCAAGAACGTTCGCCGTCCAAAATAGAACACACTGACATATGTATGTATATGAGAATGCACGCAACCAAAGCGAACAACTTTCGGCCGACGAACATTCGTTGCGATAAACATACATATTTCTATTGTCGCCATCCATTGTGGTCATACATATGTATGTTTAATATACATAGAGTAAATATATGCGTCACCTGCACACGATAGAATATTTTTTCCAAAATCGGTGACTTAGCGGTTTTTAGGGATCCCACTTGCCGGTAAGTCACCGATTTTGGAAAAAATATTCTATCGTGTAGTGCAGGTGACGCATATATCACAGTATTAATATTTTTAAAAAATTCGGTTATTTGTTTATGTTATTGTCAGTCAAAGTTTTTCGCACACTTAAATTAAAAAATAGATATCTCTGAAACCACTGTATATAATTGAGTGAAATTTTACATGTGTGTGTAGTTATGTTTGGAGTACAAAAATAGCAATAAATCGATATGAATTTGTTTAAAGAAATGTTTTTTGCATAAATTTTTTTTAAACAATCAAATTTTTTAAAGTGTTCTTCACGCTAAAAAAAACTACTAGCATAATACGCGCAAAACTCCCCTCTTCAAGAATATGTAGTCAAAAGTTTGTTTATCATAAGTCGTTTCCGAGATATTCGAGAATTTGTCACTCGGTGCGCTCGCTGGAACGCTTCGTGCGACATCGCTGCTCATCAATACCGGCTCTTGGTTCTTTGCGCTTGAAGTGCATTCAATTGAAAATTCAAGGTTGTGTATTAAAAGTCTATGTTTACATAAGGTGCAAGTACATGATGTGAATAGAATCTTACTAATCTATCTTACAATTAACGTAATCGCAGCTCAATATACCACCATATTTTTATAGATTAAAGGCACTCTTTTCTGGTCGCATTTATATGTACATATGTACTTTTTATAGCCTTGATCTATCGATAATCTATATATTATGCAATGTTTCACATTTAAAATTTTTCTGTCTATTTTTTATTATGTATATACTTAGTAATAATTTTCATACATTAGTTACGATTCAATAAGAACATTTAAGTGCATGGGCATTTTGTACGTAGTCATCAATATAAAAGTAGTGGACTTTTAGAGAATAACCATCAGTATTTCTAGATATTTTCCCCACTATTACTATTATATATGTATGTATGTATGTACATCATTCACATATATTATTATATATATCATATATATAAATATATATCTAGTTTCGATATTTTCTTTATTTCTGAAACTAATTCCAATTTTATCATGAATTACAGTGGAAACATTAATAAACTTACTTTGTGCTTGGCTGATCAGTGGCTACTTTTGCAGTTACGTTCATGTTATTGTACATATTATGACGGCACGCTTTACAAATGTATTTACCGAGAAATTTTCCGAATTTTTTATCCCATTTGTCAGTTACTTGGAATAACTTGTGACGGACACATTTGTGATCTTTTTCCCCCAGAGGATTACAACACTCATTTGGCCGAACAATTTTTTCATCACTAATTATAACTTACATACTTATATTTGGATCATCATATCAACAAACAACAACAATGCTAATAACATATTACGCTGGAATGAGCGTGCTAAAAATGGAACTGAACTGAAACACTCGAATATCTGCCCATCTGCGGAAAATCATGTCTGCGCAAGTTGGAACGTGAACGCGGAAAGTCGGCGCTGCGGCGCACGAAGCGTTCCGGCGAGCGCACCGAGTGACAAATTCTCGAATATCTCGGAAACGACATATGATAAACAAACTTTTGACAGAGGGGAGTTTTGCGCGTATTATGGTAGTAGTTTATTTTTTTTTTAGCGTGAAGAACACTTTTAAAATTTTGATTGTTTAAAAAAAATTTATGCAAAAAACATTTCTTTAAACAAATTCATATCGATTTATTGCTATTTTTGTACTCCAAACATAACTACACACACATTTAAAATTTCACTCAATTATATACAGTGGTTTCAGAGATATCTATTTTTTAATTTTAGTGTGCGAAAAACTTTGACTGACAATAACATAAACAAATAACCGAATTTTTTGAAAATATTAATACTGTAATATATGCGTCACATGCACCACATGATAGAATATTTTTTTCCAAAATCGGTGACTTAGCGGTTTTTTAAGGGTCCCACTTGACATGGCTTTACTCTATACTCAGGGGTTTTAAATCAAAATATTTATATTTCAGCACAAAATATTATTCTCACTTTTACTAATTGAAAATCAAAATTTGAATTGCTGTTTTCGTTGTCGCCGAAATTCTGTTTTACTGGCCCAACGTTGCTGACGTCGCACGGTGTCGCGAGCTCCTCAGTAGAGTGGACAAAAATAGTTTGCGTACTCCAATTTCGGTATAATTCATTATAGGTACCTCATTTGTCGTAGAAAGAAGAAATTCAAAATATGGTGCAAATTGGTCAACTGGCACACCCTGCACGCTGGTTGGCGGAAAAAGTAAAAGTGCTCCAATTTTAATGTTATCTTAAAAAGTAAAAATTTGAAATTTAGTTGAGATTGGACTTCAGACACGCCCACCACACGCAAAAATATTTGATTTTAATATAACGCACTTGTATGTTTTTACTTATGGTAAATTTTTTCCGGGGTTTTGCGGAAATAACTTCTGCTGCTCTTTGAAACTTTACAATCGCTTACTTTGCATTAATAAAAGACATCAATCTACTTAATTTAATTAAATTTACAAATGAAAGATTTACTTTTAAACAATTCGGTTTATTCAATATAATACAGTAATAAAGTTAAGCTACATACATATGTATTTAACAATTGAGTGGATGACAACACCAATAAGATCGGAACTATTTATAACTGAAATTTTTTTTATTCAGAGTATTCATCATCTGAAGAAATGAAATCTTCTTAATTAATTCTTGAAATAATTTCATGTTCTAAATTTTTTAAACTCTCTTATTCGGTTTCCACTTCTATAAACTGATTGATATCACTATCACGTTTCTTTTTTTGGCTATAATTTTTACGCACAGCGGAAATTAAAGGTTTTGACGTAAGTAATAAATGAGATAAAAGGTCACTATTGGACGCTTCCCTAGAACACTTTCGAGTATTTTCTAATCTAGACTTTCGGAACTCCATGTGCCTAGCTTCCAACGCGTCTTCAGAAAGGAACCGTATGGGAATGCTAAAATGCCGTACAATGTCGCACCCATGAACAAGTATTTTATGAACTGTCATTGGCATGAAATACCATGAATAATTTGCGATACAAATTGAATATGTTTGCTTTAATAGGTCAGTGAATGTTTGTATATTTATTTTTTCCCCCCTACTAGCTAACGTTCTTAATATTAAACTGAAATTTTTTATTCGATTTATGTCTATAGAAGTAATTTTAGCAGACATTTCAATATTTGAGAAAAAACGACGGGCAGTATTACCATCGTTGGATGTTCCATATTCAGTTTTTATTCTATCCACTATGAGACTCATTTCTTTCCTAAATTCTTGTTGAACTCGTTCCTTGTTTGTTTTAAAATTTTTTAATTATTCCTCCCCCGTAACGCGCCAACATTTCAAAGGCAGTCTATATGCCAAATGTATAACACATTCAAACAATTTTTTTTGCGCATGTAGGACTGATAAACCATATTTTTAAAAAGTTATCATTTATAGGTAGCACTGTTGAATGGAATGAGTTCAAAATTTTTGGAGTAGCACCGTAAAGATAGCAATTGCTGTTGGACTTTTTTTCCGGCTAAAACATTCGTCACTGCTCCATCAATCATCGTTAAATCCATTCTGAATGATACAATTAAAAGAAAACTATTTATTTTTATGGAAAATGTGCAGAGTGAAATCCTTTTCAATTTGATGTATTAATGCAGTTGACCAATTTGCACCATATTTTGAATTTCTTCTTTCTATGACAAATGAGGTACCTGTAACGAATTATACCGAAATTGGAGCACGCTAACTATTTTTGTCCATTCTACTGAAGAGCTCGCGACACTGTGCGTTGTCGCTCTACTGAGCGAAAATTCGCCGTTCCTTGGTATTGTGTTTCAAGTATAAAACTGTATCATTGGATGTATGTACATAAGGAGTTCGGCCAGTTTAATAAGATATCCCCGTACTCGCAATCGCCGAATCCAAATCAATGTTGTTACTTTTACATACATATTTGTTTGAAGGCGAACAAAGCTCAGACATCGCGAGCAGAGAATTGCCGATGCGAATCAAATGGATAGTTAACTAAGGCCACAATAAATGAGATTCCTTGGCCTGAAAAATGCAACAATCTAGATTTTTGTCTGCCAAAAAAGTGGATTATGCAAGTCGAGGTAAAATTGTCATGGTGTAACTTATTACTTTTTTTCTTTTGAACATCTGTTACTATAAAAAAATTCTTTCCGAGTCTGCTTTGGCATGTCATAGTGTTAAAACAACCTTGGTTAATTTGGATATAGTAGGAAAAAGAAAATTGCCATTAAAGTTTTTCATTTAAGTGATATTGCTCCAAAACTCTTCAATGCCCATCATTAAAAGATTCTCTTTTGCATCTTTTGCATCAACTCAAAAGTTCTCCACTCTTATAGATGAGGGTAAGCATCAACATTTAATATGCTAGAGATATTTTTAAATGTGAAATGTGTGTGAAATGGTTTTTGTTTCCTTTCACCCCCCCCCCCCCCCCCCATTGCAGTTTCGGGACTTAAAAATTTTATTTCTGTAAATATGCTTGTTCGGAGGGGCACTCTGGGCTATATTTCTTCTAAAGCAATAATGTAAAACTGCAAGCAATACATTCTTATTTTGCTTGTAGCAACCTTCGGAATAGTTGTTAAGAGATCATTGCACTCCTGTCCAAAAAAACTTCTTCGATTAGCAGAGAAATATACAATGATCTAACACACGAGTAGCGTTAAATTGCGACTTTTTAATTAAATTTTGACCTAGACTCTAAAAAAATTTCACTGATATACTTTCAAGAGCTTGTATTAATGACACTTTGGACTGAAAAAGTGCATTTATAGTATTAAAATAGTTGTGACCATACTTAGGAAAAAGTGAAGAAGCTCTATCACACTCGTTATTGAATTCAACAGAAATAATGTCTTTAGATCTCAATTTATCCTGCACGACAACTTGTTTAAACAATTGTTAAGTCACTTCTCAGTTTTCTAAAATAATTTTAACGCAGCTATGATGTGATACATCTACTTGCTTCCTCCCACCTAGCATTTAAGCCTTTAAAATTTATGTTTATACATATAAAGAATATACATATGGATATCTTATTTTATTTAGCTATTATGTTATTAAATGGAATTCTTAGTGATGCAATTAATTCCTTAAAAGTCTCGTACAGAACATCTGCAATGCAACCAGCTCCTATTGGTAGTAGATCTAACAACTTAACCACAACTCCTTGCTCAACCAACTTTCCTTCGTCGTAAAACCTAGCCAGGATGAGCATTTGATTATTCAGCCCGATATCTGTGCTCTCGATCAGTACGGAAAACGGGATTGTTTGTAATTTATTAACCAAGTAGTCCTTTCTTCTTTTGCTGTTACATTTTTAAATATGCTGGTTTTTTCTCCCAAGATTCAAATTTTTTATAATTTCAGAATCTGGCACTATTTCTCTCAAAAGTGGAATTAAGTGATCTACCACTGTTAAGGCGACATTGTGTTCAGCGACAAAACATGCTGAGTTTTATATCAAATCTTTTTTTCCATGCTCTTTTCTGTACTTAAGTTTTTCTTAAAAAGAGTATTCCATGTGCCCGGTTTGTTTATGGTTTCTAAATTTTTCTGGTGTGCTTTTGTTTCTGCCTGTTTAAATCAGACTAGCCGCATTTTAAAATTTTTCTTTGCGGGCAACGCATTTAAATTTAAACGACTCACCATCAAAGCTTGTAACCTACCCTTGAATTTATCGTCAGGAAACTACTTATTGTAAAAATCTGTTCTTTCTCCCACCGTTCATATTTTTCGACTATAACCCCTACGTGTAAGGAATTCCCCCGACATGTATCAATACTGATTACACTGTCAAATAACTCTAAACCGTTCATTAAGAGCTTCCAAATACTTCCCATCATTTTTTAATTCTGACAATCTCTTAACTCATGCCAGATGCTTCATCGATTCGCCACTCGCTAACGGATGGCGATGGCCACTCGCTAATGGATGATAGAATACATCCTTCCGCGTTGAGAGCACTTGAAAGTGACGTAGTAAAAGCTAGATAATAAACAAAATGAGGAGGAAGAGCAGAACGATTTGAAGTTTGTTAGCATTGTTTGGTGAAATAAGAGCAAATTGCTTTCATTTCGACAGCGAATGGGTGGATGCTGTCAAATCGACAAAGAAAGGGCTAGTTGTCCGTTGGCTAGAAGTCGCAATTTTCTATTCTATCATTATTGCAAGAAGATGAGGGTTGCACGTTTAACTTATTGTAATTTTTGGAGCGTTTTATTTCGTTCCATGTGGAATACAATGATTTTTCTTAAAAGCCAGAACTCTTGCTCAGAGTATATACATATATATACAATATATATATATAAACATATGTATTTTTGTACATACATAAACTTTGTTAAGCAGACTATAGATTTTACTCTAATAACTCAACGAACTCTTGGAAATATATAAATTCGTTAATTAGAGTTAAATCACCTTGCTTTCAAGCACCGCAGCAATATGTACACACAAAGTTTATGTTCATCTATTATTTTATTATTTTTCTCATTACCTATTAGCTAAATTAACATAAAGATTTGCCTAGCGTTTGCACATTGTACACATAAAAAAGCAAATGTATGCATAGAAAATTGTTAATATATAAACGAAGCATTATAGTTTCATTTATATATTGATAAAATATTTAACATTGAATGAATAATACTACTATTATTTTTATAAATAACTATACATACTGTCGACATCCAATAATACGAATTATATTATGTCAGGTCCTTTCGTAAATTCGAAAAATTCGTTTAATCGTAACGAATATTTTTCTTTCATATTTTCATATTGAGGCAAGAAAGCAATTAAATGAACATATGTCAGAATTCAGTATTTTGTATTTATTAAACAAAAAAAAAACACAACCACAACATTAAGTTGTACATATTGTCCATTCGTTTATGAAAAGAATTTTAAACGCAAGTGATATAAAATAAAAGTACAACCAAATTAACGTAGAATATTAGTATGCTCTATCATTAAGCCCTGACGTTCGTAATAAATAGAGATTGACCGAACACCGATGTTAAGGAACCGAACTTTGGCCAATTTCAGCTAAACCGAACCGTTTCAGGGTCTAAAATAATGAGAAATCTATGAATTTTTTAAAATTAAAGATTTTTTAATGATATTAAAAAAGCTACATAAGTATGTAAAATAAATAACAATAAATAAAATAAATAACTTATACTTTTTATGCTCCAAGTTTAATACTTTTATATTGGAATATAAAAATGAAAGGCAATTGACATTTACACTCCTCATATCGGTATAAGGCTGACCTGACCAGCAGAACTGAATAATTGTCCACTAGATACACTAGTTAGAGGTGCATACAAATACTTCACAGCAATTTTTTCAACAGAAAATATGGGCTTCAACAAATATTCAAAAATTTCACAATTTCATGGCAGCAAATGCTCATTGAGAAAAGTGTCCGATTCGGAGTGAATAATTTTTTTCAGTATTATTACTGCAAATTATATCGCTATCATATGCATCCGAAAGGTTACTGTATCCTTTTTCAAGGAGAAACATATGAAAAGTAAATGTCATGTTTTTTTGCCGAAGCCGAACCGAACTTTGATGGCCGAACATGGCTGAAGCCGAAGTTCGGTCGTTCTCTAATAATAAATAATTGCTCTGCATAGTCCTTTTATTCTTAGTAAAATCGTTTTGGAACTGTCTCAATAGTTCGGTTGAAAATAGAAGCCAACAGCAGAAATTTATTTGAAACTTGAACAAAACGAATGAAAAACAAGAAAATTATTTATTTCATATTACCCAACAGTGCCTATCGTGAATTCAATGAGTATGGTCATAGACAAAACTCAGTGAGTGCAATCATAGGCAGAACTGTTGATTTCATTTGGAAAAGTGCATTTGCATTATTTTTGTAAACAAAAAATCGTGTGAAATAAAACGCGAAAAATCGGCACAAACAAAACTTCTACCTAATAACAGCGGAGGCTGACAAAACACGTACCAGCATAAAGCAGTGAAGCGCAAAACTATTAAAAAAGCAACTAAAGCCAAACAATACTATAAATACATCAAACCGGTTTGCAGTCTTATGGTGCCCACAGTCACCGACGCAAACGTACGTTACGTGTCAGCTGACACGATCAAACTTATGAGAACGCCATGTAAATGAAAACTCATCAACGTGTACGTGTGACGGGTACGCGCGACGTGTACGTGTGTAATCAGAGAAATTTAGATTTTTGCCCTGAAGCCGTGTCAGCTGAGTGCTCTCTCACCGCACAGTGTTGCCCAGCAGAACTTTTTAAAATCATTAACAAAATAACCTTATAAAAATTTAAATTTTTATTAAATTAATTTAAAATCGATGTTTAATAATGTTAATTATAGATAAATGAACTATTTGCATTTGTTGGTTTTTGGCTTTGGTTTATTATACAATGAAAAATTGTGATTGACAACGCGGATGTGTGTAAAAGTATGTATGCAAACAAAGGAATGGCAACATTGTGTTGATGCATACAAACACAGTTTTATGTGCGGAAAGTTTGTTTACAAAACATACGCACGGGCACAAGTTTTGCTCAATTTTGTGTATCTCCCGTCAAACAGACACGGCATACGTACACGTCGGTGACTGTGGGCACCATATGTGTCATCAGCTCTCCTTTGTGTTAAAATAAAGCGTTCCGCTTTTAATACACGGTTGGTAAGTTGTTCCTCTTGAATCCTTTTCAATTTAATTACGTGTATTTTGTGCATCCTTCTTGGTCTGTCGGTAATTAATTTGAGTTTGTAGCATTTACATCCATTACTAGGATTGTAAAGATCAAGGACATCGTGAATTGAAAAGGGTGATCTTCCTTTGGGAACAGAAGTGTTGACAGCTCCTAAATGTTGGAGAACTTATATCTTGTATCGGCTTCTAGTATTCTCCATACTTCTATCTCTTCATCATGCCATTGGTGGACTATGTATATCCTTGATTTGTTGATCTGAATTGTAATACGTTACTCTATCTATTATGGCAGTGTTATTGAATTTTATTAAATGATGTCCTCGTAATAGAGCTCCATTTGTTTAGATATTGAACATTGCTTTTGTGCTTAAAATATATTTTACACCTTTCTCTTAAGGAAATATGTATATGTCGAATATCAAATATCTTCGTCAAATAGGTGGAAATATATTGTGAATAGTACTTTCGTCTTAAATAGGGTCATGAGTCCTCCTTTTTTCCCAACAAATATTATATAGCCTTATATATAGGATCTATATACCAAAAATTTGTACATCTGCTGCAAATAGTTGTGGAGTTACAAGGAATTTGGCTGTTTATTGTATAGGGCGTAGCACGGTCCATTTTTCCAAATTGATGCACAGTTGCATCTATAAGACATATGTATGTATGGATGCACCCAAATATCATTCATCTGCACCGAATAGTTGCAAATATAAGACGAATGTAGATTTTCTCTTCCATGGAGGCGTGGTACCGCCCACTTTTCAAAATTTGTACTGTTAAAATTTCATAAAGATCGGTTGAGTAACTTGGACGCCTATAAAGGACTCATATTCATTTTTATATATAAGATTAACTTTGAAATAAAAACCTGCACCGGGTATTTAAGGTTCGGGCGAATCCGAACTTACAACTCTTCTATACTCTTTGTAACAGCATTTCTTATGA
Organism: Anomoia purmunda; assembly: GCA_951828415.1. NCBI lineage: Eukaryota > Metazoa > Arthropoda > Insecta > Diptera > Tephritidae > Anomoia > Anomoia purmunda. The sequence continues at coordinate 22,807,283 of OX639998.1, read as the reverse complement.
AACGGTTTACAGTTCCTACGATAGTGTTTGTATTTCTGTCTTTGACTAAATTCCCCTATTTTAATTTTACGAATAGCATTAGTAAATTTAGTATATATGTATGTATAAGTTTTTATATTTAACAAGTATAGTATGGAAATTGTTTAATTTAATAAAGAATAAATATGTAAATTAAGAAAACATTTTAAATATAATATTTTCATATAGCGAATAGAAAAATGCTTTCTTAGGCATATAACTGTACGTGAATACATACAGCAAAAGCATACCAATTTTTTTGAGTGTTGATTTAAATAAAAACAAAGCAATTTAGATAGCAATTTAATAAAGATTATTACAACAAGCACGGCTCAATTGAAACAAAAACTTGCGCCGGGTATTTAAAGTTTGGTTGCACCCGAATTTAGACTCTTGCTTACTTGTTATATATGTATAAGATTAACTTGGAAATAAAAACCTGCACCGGGTATTTAAGGTTCCGTTTAATCCGACTCTTCTATACTTTTCACACCCGAGCGCATTGGTGCCCAGGGTTTTATAACTTTATTCACTAACGGTTTTTTGTAACAGCATAAAACAACCCGGATAGATATAGACATAGCCACGCTTTGCATTTTAATGCAATAAGAAACCTATTGAGAATTATATAAGTCAGACAGAAACAACGCACCAAAAATCACATATTTTAGTAACTTTACAAAGTAACTTGCTCACATTTGATATGCAATATTTGGTTTAGAATGAAGTATATGGAACCAAAAATGTTGCGAATGGGCGTGACATTGCCCAGCTTAGAGCAAATAGGTATATATGTATCTGAAACTTCTTTGTGAAATTCAAACTATAGAAGACAGACGGAAACCACGCAACCTCTCGTACAACTGTCATTTTCAAAAAAAATTTAAATACACGATATTCAAACATATAACTGTACGTAAACACATATGTATATTAAAAGCATGCCAATTCGTTTTAGCTTTTATTTAAATAAAAAGGCTTTAGTTTTTCAAAACAAAGATTATTACGTTCACTGGTTTTATTGGATACAACAATCACTGTTTATTAGAAATAAAAAATTGCGCCGGGTATTTATAGTTAGCCTTACTGGTTTACTTTATATTAATATGTTATTTTATATTCAAACAAATCTATCTGAGCTTTAATTTTTCTAAGCCCTTGTTCTCCCAACATCCTGTCAAATTCTTCTAGCACATCAGCTTCGAAAAATGATAAATGATGATTAGATAACGTAAATATATTTTTTGAAGTGGCTATTGAAAAACCATGTAATGTTTTCACTTTTACTGGAGGTATTGGTATTGATTTGCCTATCTTAGACTTTTTACTAATATAACTAGTAGCAGCCCCTCTATCGACTAAAATATTTACTTGGATGCATGTATCCCTAAAAGTACTCTGTAGACACGGCAATCTATTTATACTCCAAAAAAAGTACTACCTGTTTCATAAGTTTCATCGTCATCATACTGTGAATTGGTTGATTGTAGTTCTTGTTCAGTTGTCTGAATAACTCGTTGAACTTTGTTCGAGTTATAGTTGCGAGATGATTTTTTGCGTTTCTCCTCTATTTTGATTCATTAGTGGCAATCCTTGTTGTTGGCGCCCGTAAGTGTTTCTTGGTTGCTGATGAGGATTGTGTTGCGTCGGCCTGACGAACTGGTTTGACCTGTCTACTTCCATTGGTTCTGGTGGTTGGCTTGATTGCGTGTAGTGTAAGCTTACATCTGGTCGATATTGGCGTTGAGGTTCATGTCGACGGTGATTACGAAATCCCTCTCTGGTTCGTAGTGTTTTCTTCCTTGCAGTAGTCCATAGTTTCTTGATTGTTGTGTGTCAAAGTGTAGTTGTTGTAAACGTCCAAGCTCTCTTCCTCCAACTTCGGTTCTGTGTTCTTTTGCCCGTGAATATTGGAAGATGCTTAAATGTATCGAGGTTAATTTGAGATACGTCGGTAATCTTTGGGTTACATTTCGTGTATGCTTCCGTTACCGATACATTAAATGATTGCGGTTGTATTTGTCTTAGCAAAAGCAATTCGTTGCTGGATGCGGTTAGTTGAGCTGCAATTGCTGCTAGCTTAGCTCTCATGTTAACGATCTCTTAGTCTGCCATTTCCTCCAAATCAGGTTTGATTAATAACCGTACAGAGTTGAAGTTTGTCGCTTTTTTCGTGACCCCAGCTTCTACTTTATTCACTCTTTACTTCTATTTTCGATTTATATTCCTAGGATTATCTGTATTTCAGGACCTATCCTTTATTTCAATTTAATTTGATATTTGCTCTTTTTCAGGAAATTTTTGTTACTCTTCTTCAGAGTCGTGGTATATCGTGATTAATATATTTGATATTCTTTGTAGGATGTGGATGTACTTGTTTATTATACAAGAACGGTTGAGCCCCCAGCTATTCTATTTATGTACATATGTACATACATACACACATACTTACATCGTATTGAATTTAAAAATTATATTTTTGCTGTTCCGTGTTGTGCTAGCTTTATTGGTATATGTATGTATGTAATTCTAAGATTGTTTTCATTTTGTATGCTTAGTGCTATTCATAATATTAGCATACATATGTAGTTAGTTGACAATTGTTGCTTACGTTCGTAAGTGGCAATTCCATCGTGGCGTATGTGATCTTTGGCATGTATGTATTTCGTTGCTGTACTATTTATATTGGAGACGGGATGACTTATGAATATGTGTCTTTAATTCGAGCAAACGCTACACACTCGGTCTACGGCGGCCGCGGTATACATATCTATTATTTGATCCAAAATGACATTTATAGAAGGTCAAACTGTGATAATCACTCTTTCCCGGAACCAGCTGATGTACTTATAAATTCAATGTTATTAACGACGACTGATATTGCATGAAACCCCAAAGAATCTAAATACCAAAAAAAAAATTCATACAATCTCAGTGTTTCAAAAAAAGTTTAAAAATTTATGCTTCGAATATTAAACTTAACACGCGGGAGGGTAAACATTTAATCAGCGAGACAGAAATACATATTTCGAACAAAAAACAAAACAAAAAGTTAAACCAAATTTACGAACCAAGTAAGCCAACAAATATGATTTTTAGAAATATTTCGAATCCAGCGCCAGCTCTCGAGTAAGTGTTTAAATCAAGATACCTCTGATCCATTAAATAATCTCCGTTTCAAATATGAAATAAAACCAGTGAATCTAAAATGTTTATTTTGATAACCTAAATTACATTTATTTCATTTAAATAAAAACTTAATAAAATTGGTATGCTTTCAATGTATGTACATATATGTTTACGTACAGTTATATGCTTAAGAAAATATTCGCTACTGTTCGCTATATTAAAATATTATATCTAAAATATTTTTTAAGCCATTTCCATACTCTACTTATAATTATATTTTTCTTCTAACGTAATATTCACTAATTCTATTCTTAAAATTAAAATAGGGGAGTTTAGTCGAAGGTAAAAATGCAAATACTATCACGGTAACCGCGAACTTTTTCATAAAAAATTGCGTTAACCATATTGCCATCCAAATTTAAAAACGACCAGTCAATTTGTCTCCCTGCAGGTGTAGTAGAACATTCTAGACCTAACAGCGATCTAAAACTGCTTTCCTTAAGAAACTGTTCTATTGTATCCTCAGTAGACTTTTGGCATAGATTAAAGTCCCCAAAAGTAATGACTTTCTGATTACAAATGTCATTACTAAGAATACCGCGGCTTATAAAATTTTCAAAAGGTTTCTTACCCAGTTGAAATGCAAAGCGTGCCAATATCTATAAGTATATCTATCTTGCTTGATTTATGCTGTTACAAAAAACCGTTAAAAGTTACAAAACCCTGGGCACCACTGTGCTCGGATGTGAAGAGTATAGAAGAGTCTAATTTCGGATTGAAATGAACCTCAAATACCCGGTACGATTTTTGCACGATTTTTACAATTTTCGGAAGTTTGCTTATCGACTTTAAATGTAATGTGTGCACCAAATTTGGTGGAGTTTGGTTGCATAGTTTTTGAGATATACCTGGTTGTTCGAAAGTGGGTGATGACACGTCTATTACCAATGTTTTTATTTTGTATTCCTTGTATTTCCTTGTGCAACCTCAATCTACATATTAAATTTAAAGAAATCATCTTTAACAGTTACTTAAATAGCGCGTTTTTCTTATTTTTTAAAATTTCCTTATATGAGGGGTGGGCGCAGTTTTAATCCGATTTGTACACTTTTTTGAATTTTGCTTACTTGTATCAAATGTGATGCATCTATCTAAAGTTGGTGGTGTCAAGCCCGTTTCCATTTTTTTGATTTGGTATATTTGTTAGTGCACACCCATCCTTCGGATTAAATTTGAGCGAATTGTCTTTAATGCTTTTTTAAGATTTTGGTAAACTACCGTTAATTGAAAGGTGGGCGTAGTTTTGGTCCGATTTGCATAGTTTTTGGAATTTTTCTTACATATATCAAAATTTGGTAGAGTTTGGTAGCATGGTTTAAGAGATATACTTATGTGCTCTAAAGTGGGCGGAGCCATGCCCATTTCCTAATTTTTTTTAATTCGGTGTATTTGCTAGTAAATTTGAGCAAATTGTCTTTAATGCTGACATAAATATCGCGTTTTTGAAATTGTGGTAAATTACTTTTGTATGAAAGGTGAGCGTGGTTTTTGTCCGATATTAAAAATTTTGGAAATTTTACGTACTGGTTTAAAATGCAAGATGTTTACAAAATTTGCTAGAGTTTGGTCAAGTTGTTTCGGAAATATAATATAAAGTGGGCGGTGACACGCCCATTTAAAAAAAAATTGCACACGTATTCCATTTCCAAACTCAATCCTATGTGTCGAACTTGAGAAAATGAACTGGCATAGTTACAGAAATATCGCGGTATTTTCATTTTCATAAAATAACGTTATGTGGGCGTGGTTATTGTCAGATTTCTCCCATTTGCAATAACGAAGTACCTTGGATCTTGTACAATGTATATACAAAGTTTCGTTAAGAGAGTTCAATATTTACGCGAGTTATCTGACTGACGGTGAACCGACAGACATGGCTTAACCAAATTCGCTATTAACTCTAAGAATTTTGGTATATATATATATATATATATATCTATATCTATCTCGGTTTTTATGCTGTTACAAACAACTGTTTGGTTAAAAAATTTATAAGACCCTGTGCACCGGGCTAATTTTCTCAAGTTTGACACTGGATAGGGTTTGCCGCATAACGGTATTTTATGAAACGTACACCTTGCATTTATAGTCTGAAATTACAATTTCTAAAATTATAGAAATCATACTAAAGCCACCTCTCATATAACGGTAAATCACAACAAATCCAAAAATTTAATATTTTACTAAATAATGTCGCGGATTCTTTCAAATTGGGTATAAAGAATTTAATTGGGGAGAGAAATAATTAAGTTCATACTTATTTGTTTAGAAAATAATTAAATTCATGCTAATTTTAGTTTTTCATTTAATTTAATAAACGTCGCTCATGATTTCAAAATTTTGTTATTCTAACAACCCCGGCTTGGTTTAATGCGCCAATAAAGACATATATTTTTTTTTAATATTGAACATTCTTTTGTGTTTAAAATATACTTTATACATTTTTTTTATGGTAATATGTACATATATGCCGCATATCTTCGTCAAATAGCTGGAAAGATTTTATGAATAGTTGTTAAGTCTTAATGGGGGTTTGAGTCCGCCTTTCCTTTATTCTCTTAACGGTTTTTTTGTAACAGCATAAAGCAATTCAGATAGATATAGATATAGGCACGCTGTACATATCAACTGAGTAAGAAACCTTTTGAAAATTATATAAGCCTCGATATTCTTTGTAATGACATTTGTAATCATAAAGTCATAATTTTGGGACTAGTGAGAATAGCGTAGAAAGGTTTCTTAAGGCAAAATTTGGATGGTAATATGGGTATCGGCACGCTGTACATATCAACTGAGTAAGAAACCTTTTGAAAATTATATAAGCCTCGATATTCTTTGTAATGACATTTGTAATCATAACGTCATAATTTTGGAACTAGTGAGAATAGCGTAGAAAGGTTTCTTGAGGCAAAATTTGGATGGTAATATGGGTATCGAAACTTTATATAAAACGGTTCACAGTTACCGAGATAGTATTTGTATTTCTACCTTTGACTAAATTTCCCTAATTTAATTTTAAGAATTGCATTAATATATCGTATATATACTTGTACGTTTGAGAAAAATATAATTATATGTTAGTAAAGTAAGGAAATTTCTTTAAAAATATTTTGAATATAATATTTAATATAGCGAACAGAACAATACTTTCTTAAGCATATATGTAAGTGTACGTAAACAAAAACATTAAAAGTATACCAATTTATTCAAAGCAGAAGCGCTCAATGACTTGGTTCGTGACTTGAATTTATCAAAAAAGTCGTCTGAACTTCTGGCTTCGAGGCTAAAACAAAAATCTTGTCTACAACCTGGTGTTGCTATTACAGCCTTTAGGAACAAAAAGCAACACCTTCTGCCTTACTTCACCAAAAACGACAATCTTGTATATTGTAACAATATTCCTGGACTCTTGAGTGCTATGGCCATTCCCGAATATAATCCCGAACATTGGAGGCTTTTTATAGATAGCTCAAAAAGAAGTCTGAAATGTGTGTTGCTACACAATGGAAATAACTTGCTTCGGTTCCAATCGGTGATAGTACAAAACTAAAAGAAGAATACGAAAATGTAAAAATTGTTTCAGCAAAGATTTTGTATGCACAACTTAAGTGGTCAGTATGCGTGGACTTGAAGATGGTGAATTTTTTATTGGGCCAACAAAGTGGGTATACTAAATACCCCTGTTTTATATATTTATGGGCAGTCGTGCAAGAAATAATCATTGGCTTAGAAAGGACTGGCCGGTGAGAGAAAATATGGAGGTAAGAACAGCAAATGTGGTTCATGACCAACTGATAAGCCGAGAAAAAATCATTCTTCCACCACTTCACATCAAGCTTGGGCTAATGAAACAGTTCATCAAAGCCGTTGATAAGACAGGTGACTGTTTCGAATATGTGTCCAAAAAATTTCCAGTCCTTAGTATGGAAAAATTAAAGGCAGGAGTCTTTAATGGTCCTCAAATTCGTACCCTTCTAAAAGACACTGAATTCCTAACCCATATGTCACAAATTGAATCTGAAGCCTGGCTAAGCTTTGTTAATGTAGTCAAAAATTGTTTGGGAAATCATAAATCACCACACTATGCAAAACAAGTTGCTGATATGCTTCTCAATTTTCGCAAACTAGGAGCTGAAATTAGCATTAAATTACATTATTTACATAGTCATTTGGACAAATTCCCGGACAAACTAGGCGATTACAGAGAGGAACAAGGTGAACGGTTCCACTAGGACATAAAAATAATGGAAGAAGGATACCAAGGTCGATGGGACGACCACATGATGGCAGACTACTGCTGAAACTTAATACGGGATTGCCCTGAGCAACGACATTATAGGAGGTCCTGCAGAAAAAGTTGTTTGTAATTTTTTTAAAATTAATTAATGAAAAGAATATATTTTTTTATTTTTTTATTACTTTTATACAGGCGCGCAATAAAAATATAATTTAAATCCATATTGGTATATTTAATTAGGTTTTTTCGTGAAATATTTAAAAGTTTTTATCTGAAAAACTAGAGCCAATTCGACAAAACTGATATTATTTTCGTAATCAGCGCCCCCAAATTACCCTAAAATAATCCTTTTAATATATACATATATGCAATTAAAAATCATTTGAAGTGGTTTAACAATTTACTTTTCTTGCAAACTTTGCAAAATGTTACAACTTGTTTCTTTCGTTTACATGTAGATATTTTGGATAATTGCATAATTTAAAGTAAATCCGCCAATCTTATCTGTTGTTCATTGCATTATAAATTAATTGTATTGTAAATTAATAATAAGATTAATGACACTATTTATAATAAGTAATGGAGAGTCTAAGTTCGGGTGCAACCGAACTTGAAATATCTGGCGCAAGTTTTGTTTCAAATAAACCATGCTTGTTGTCTATACTAATATATAAAATTGATTATAGTTTTGTGAAATGTTTGTAACGGTTTGGCCCTCAAAGTACTGCACCGATTTTAATACTATTTTTCTTAAATGAAGAATTTGTAAAAAATAACACAATAGCATCCTTATTTTTTTATTCTTGGAAGATAAACACACGTTTTTTTGGGTGTAAAGTTACAAAAAAATACAAAGACGTACAAGCATTAAACTATTTGGTCGGGAAATACAGCGCAGAGAACTTACATACTCAAACCACAGAACATCAAACAATGAGAAGGTGCAAACGACTTAGGTCGAACATTTTTTTTTTCTAACAGAGTTGATAGGTTTTCGCTGCTGAGTTTTAGATTAACATTTTTTGGCAATGTTAAAATGCATGTTGAGAAGGCGAAAAATACACAAATTCAATGTTGCGGAAGCATTCCCTTGTTGATAGGTATTTTCCGAATTGCACAAATTTAAAAAAGGAAATATTTTATTGAAATTTCAATTTTATTTATATACATATGTTTGTATATTTATACATATATAATGTAATATAAACGAATTTTACATAATGGATCTTTTTATTAAAACTTATGTCAAAACTTCGTTTCTAGTAACTGATGATGTGCAAATAATAATAGTAAACATAATAGTTTAATAAAATAAATTAATGCAATTTCTTTGCATTGCGCATCTTAAATTATTTAAAACATAAAAATTTTATTAAGGTTGACGACAGAGTACACGCTATAAGCGGAGCGAAGATTGAAGCGATAATATTTCTTGCTATAATCAAAGCTATCACATGTCAGAGTGTATGCTAGTTTGCTTAATATAAATGTCAATTTAATGTAATATAAATGTCATTTAGTTAACTACTTTTCACTTTCCATAAACACATAATAATTTAAGTGCGAAACAGCTGTTAAATTGACAGAAAACAAGAAGAATAGCAAAAATTCAAGCGAATTCATGCTATAAAGCAGTTCACAACATACTTTGTAGCTCCACGCTTCATTTATAGCATGAATACACTTTGCTCTTCGCTTACACTCTGACATGCATCAAGCAAACACATAAGAAAATACAAGATGCTATTTATAGCACGATATAGCTTTACTGCTTCGCTCCGCTTATAGCGTGTACTCTGTCGTCAACCTTATGCATGTTTGTAAGTAAAAAATGTATATGCTTGGATATTTTAATATTTCACATTTTTTAATATTTTAGAATATTCATGATGGCATGATAAAAATACCATGTTATGCTTTTTTCGTAAAAATTCTACAAATATATTTAGTTTAAGCCAAATTTTTTCTTTTTGTTGTAATTTCTCCCGAAAGTTTTTTGAAAATTTTATTTCATAGTTTGTAGAAAAAATGTCTACATACGCTTGCAACATTATCAATACTTTGATTTCCGATTTTTTTTAATTTTGAAAAATATTCCTTATGACTTGCAAGTAAAAATACTATATATTTTGCATACATAAATATATTAATATGCAATTTAATTTAATTATTAGTTTATATATATATTTTTTTTAAATTTGTAATTTAATGAAGTTTATGGAAAATTTTAGAAATAACCATTTTTTTATAATTTTTCCTTACAATTTTTTTTGGTAACAAGTTTTCAAATGTATTAATAAACACATTTGTAACAATATTCCCGTAAACATCTGCCACTTATCAACATTTCGGTAATGATTTGAACTGTGGAAGTGTAAATTCACTTTTTCATCGCTGCTAAGTTGGCGGCGAAATCAAAATTTAGCAGCTCTGGATTCCTTAGCCGAAACCGTTCAGATTTCGTTTACTTCGAACCAAAATTTGCACCTTCTCATTGTTGTATGTTTTCTTGTTTGATGTTCTCTGGAAAGCTCTCTGACGACTGAATACAAGTGAGAAGTCTTCTAAATTACTGATGGCGGCGGCTGATATGAAATGACACTAATAGCTATTATTAATTGTCAGACAAAGAAATTCGCTCAGGGAATAACAGGAATAGAGAGGGTTGCTATATCAGGTGTCCCGAATTTCGACGTCTATGGGCTAAGGTTTTTCACTTGTATTTATTCACAATGGAATGACTTCATGCAGATGTCAACTGGCAGGGTACTCATGTAAGACAAATCATCCCTTTACACTCAGGCAGTAGGGCGTTGACATAAGAAATTAAGCATATGTATGTATTTAAATAAGTGTATGTATGTATATACAACGTGCTTATATACTAATGCAATGCTATTCTTTCCTGCTTTGTGCTACTGGTTCCCGCAGCGTTGAACATGCAAAGTATAAAAGCACTTCTCAAGCGGAAAGAGGGAAAGATCAAACTGCAATACACGTTTCAATAGAAAAATAAATAACACTTTGAAAAATTAAAAAAGAAACACGCCGTAGGTAGATAAAACTAAAAGCAAAAAAAAGTGTTTAATATATGTATGTAAGTGTTAAATAATTATCAGAAAAAATTTATATCATTTTTAGAAGGCGTGGGCTCTTCGAAAATAATTGTTAATAAATCATAGTTTAAATTGATAATATTTAAAAAAAAGTAATGAAGAGTCTAAGTTCGGGTGCAGCCAAACTTTAAATACCCAGCGCAAGTTTTATTTCAAATAACCCGTGCTTGTTGCATGCAATATGTATATTTAAAAAAACTAGAGGACTTTTATTTTATTTAAATTAAAATAAATTGGTATACTTTTAATGTTTTTGTTTACGTACACTTACATATATGCTTAAGAAAGTATTGTTCTGTTCGCTATATTAAATATTATATTCAAAATATTTTTTAAGAAATTTCCATACTTTACTAACATATAATTATATTTTTCTCAAACGTACAAGTATATATACGATATACTAATGCAATTCTTAAAATTAAATTAGGGAAATTTAGTCAAAGGTAGAAATACAAATACTATCTCGGTAACTGTGAACCGTTTTATATAAAGTTTCGATATCCATATTACCATCCAAATTTTGCCTCAAGAAACCTTTCTACGCTATTCTCACTAGTTCCAAAATTATGACTTTATGATTACAAATGTCATTACAAAGAATATCGAGGCTTATATAATTTTCAAAAGGTTTCTTACTCAGTTGATATGTACAGCGTGCCGATACCCATATTACCATCCAAATTTTGCCTTAAGAAACCTTTCTACGCTATTCTCACTAGTCCCAAAATTATGACTTTATGATTACAAATGTCATTACAAAGAATATCGAGGCTTATATAATTTTCAAAAGGTTTCTTACTCAGTTGATATGTACAGCGTGCCTATATCTATATCTATCTGAATTGCTTTATGCTGTTACAAAAAAACGGTTAAGAGAATAAAGGAAAGGCGGACTCAAACCCCCATTAAGACTTAACAACTATTCATAAAATCTTTCCAGCTATTTGACGAAGATATGCGGCATATATGTAAATATTACCATAAAAAAAAATGTATAAAGTATATTTTAAACACAAAAGAATGTTCAATATTAAAAAAAAATATATGTCTTTATTGGCGCATTAAGCCAAGCCGGGGTTGTTAGAATAACAAAATTTTGAAATCATGAGCGACGTTTATTAAATTAAATGAAAAACTAAAATTAGCATGAATTTAATTATTTTCTAAACAAATAAGTATGAACTTAATTATTTCTCTCCCCAATTAAATTCTTTATACCCAATTTGAAAGAATCCGCGACATTATTTAGTAAAATATTAAATTTTTGGATTTGTTGTGATTTACCGTTATATGAGAGGTGGCTTTAGTATGATTTCTATAATTTTAGAAATTGTAATTTCAGACTATAGTAAATGCAAGGTGTACGTTTGATTTTCATAAAATACCGTTATGCGGCAAACCCTATCCAATGTCAAACTTGAGAAAATTAGCCCGGTGCACAGAGTCTTATAAATTTCTTAACCAAACAGTTGTTTGTAACAGCATAAAAACCGAGATAGATATAGATATATATATATATATCTATATACCAAAATTCTTAGAGTTAATAGCGAATATGGTTAAGCCATGTCTGTCGGTTCGCCGTCAGTCAGATAACTCGCGTAAATATTGAACTCTCTTAACGAAACTTTGTATATACATTGTACAATATCCAAGGTACTTCGTTATTGCAAATGGGAGAAATCTGACAATAACCACGCCCACATAACGTTATTTTATGAAAATGAAAAGACCGCGATATTTCTGTAACTATGACAGTTCATTTTCTCAAGTTTGACACATAGGATTGAGTTTGGAAATGGAATACGTGTGCAATTTTTTTTTAAATGGGCGTGTCACCGCCCACTTTATATTATATTTCCGAAACAACTTGACCAAACTCTAGCAAATTTTGTAAACATCTTGCATTTTAAACCAGTACGTAAAATTTCCAAAATTTTTGATATCGGACAAAAACCACGCTCACCTTTCATACAAAAGTAATTTACCACAATTTCAAAAACGCGATATTTATGTCAGCATTAAAGACAATTTGCTCAAATTTACTAGCAAATACACCGAATTAAAAAAAATTAGGAAATGGGCATGGCTCCGCCCACTTTAGAGCACATAAGTATATCTCTGAAACCATGCTACCAAACTCTACCAAATTTTGATATATGTAAGAAAAATTCCAAAAACTATGCAAATCGGACCAAAACTACGCCCACCTTTCAATTAACGGTAGTTTACCAAAATCTTAAAAAAGCATTAAAGACAATTCGCTCAAATTTAATCCGAAGGATGGGTGTGCACTAACAAATATACCAAATCAAAAAAAATGGAAACGGGCTTGACACCACCAACTTTAGATAGATGCATCACATTTGATACAAGTAAGCAAAATTCAAAAAAGTGTACAAATCGGATTAAAACTGCGCCCACCCCTCATATAAGAAAATTTTAAAAAATAAGAAAAACGCGCTATTTAAGTAACTGTTAAAGATGATTTTTTTAAATTTAATATGTAGATTGAGGTTGCACAAGGAAATACAAGGAATACAAAATAAAAACATTGGTAATAGACGTGTCATAACCCACTTTCGAACAACCAGGTATATCTCAAAAACTATGAAACCAAACTCCACCAAATTTGGTGCACACATTACATTTAAAGTCGATAAGCAAACTTCCGAAAATTGTAAAAATCGTGCAAAAATCGTACCGGGTATTTGAGGTTCATTTCAATCCGAAATTAGACTCTTCTATACTCTTCACATCCGAGCACAGTGGTGCCCAGGGTTTTGTAACTTTTTAACGGTTTTTTGTAACAGCATAAATCAAGCAAGATAGATATATCTACTTATAGATATTGGCACGCTTTGCGTTTCAACTGGGTAAGAAACCTTTTGAAAATTTTATAAGCCGCGGTATTCTTAGTAATGACATTTGTAATCAGAAAGTCATTACTTTTGGGGACTTTAATCTATGCCAAAAGTCTACTGAGGATACAATAGAACAGTTTCTTAAGGAAAGCAGTTTTAGATCGCTGTTAGGTCTAGAATGTTCTACTACACCTGCAGGGAGACAAATTGACTGGTCGTTTTTAAATTTGGATGGCAATATGGTTAACGCAATTTTTTATGAAAAAGTTCGCGGTTACCGTGATAGTATTTGCATTTTTACCTTCGACTAAACTCCCCTATTTTAATTTTAAGAATAGAATTAGTGAATATTACGTTAGAAGAAAAATATAATTATAAGTAGAGTATGGAAATGGCTTAAAAAATATTTTAGATATAATATTTTAATATAGCGAACAGTAGCGAATATTTTCTTAAGCATATAACTGTACGTAAACATATATGTACATACATTGAAAGTATACCAATTTTATTAAGTTTTTATTTAAATGAAATAAATGTAGTTTAGGTTATCAAAATAAACATTTTAGATTCACTGGTTTTATTGCATACAATAGGCACGGTTTATTTGAAATAAAACTTGCGCCGAGTATTTAAAGTTCGGTGGCATTCGAACTTAGACTATTTCTTACTTGTTTTCTGTTAATTAGCTATTTTACATTTATATTAAAGATTATTTTCTGCTTTTTAGTTCCATCTACCAATAAAGCGTGTTTTTTTACTACTACTTATTACTATATCAGGCTCTAGTAAGAGGATTTAATTAACTTTTTTCTTAGGTCTTAAAATTCAAAAATTTAAAATCAGCTTATTTTGGTTAAAATTTATTTTTGGAATTTTTTGTTTATTTTTGTTTTCTTAACATTCACAATCTGATACATAAAAAAGAATTGACTAATTTTTTGCTGTTACATTAACTGTGGCACGAGTAGTGTTTGTTAAAAAAAAATTACCGTTAGGTGGCTATGAGATGGACATATTTTTTTAAATCGTAAGATGGTTTTGCAAGGAACAAGTTTTTGAAAAAAATGTACTCGCTAGATAGCCCTTGAGTCCGTACAGTCGTATATATGAACTCATTTACTTAACATTCAGTATGTTGGTTGACTGTGCAAGAAAAAACAGTTTTTACGAAAAGCAGACTCGGTAGGTGGCCTGAAGTAGGCATATTTGTCAACATTTTTTTTAAGGGCCGATTTAGTTCATATTTGAAACGGAGATTATTTAATGGATCAGAGGTATCTTGATTTAAACACTTACTCGAGAGCTGGCGCTGGATTCGAAATATTTCTAAAAATCATATTTGTTGGCTTACTTTGTTCGTAAATTTGGTTTAACTTTTTGTTTTGTTTTTTCTTCGAAATACATATGTATTTCTGTCTCGCTGATTAAATGTTTACCCTCCCGCGTGTTAAGTTTAATATTCGAAGCATACATTTTTAAACTTTTTTTGAAACACTGAGATTGTATGAATTTTTTTTTGGTATTTAGATTCTTTGGGGTTTCATGCAATATCAGTCATCGTTAATAACTGTGAATTTATAAGTACATCAGCTGGTTCCGGCAAAGAGTGATTATCACAGTTTGACCTTCTATAAATGTCATTTTGGATCAAATAATAGATATGTATACCGCGGCCGCCGTAGACCGAGTGTGTAGGGTTTGCTCGAATTAAAGACACATATTCATAAGTCATCCCGTCTCCAATATAAATAGTACAGCAACGAAATACATGCCAAAGATCACATACGCCACGATGGAATTGCCACTTACGAACGTAAGCAACAATTGTCAACTAACTACATACATATGTATGCTAATATTATGAATAGCACTAAGCATACAAAATGAAAACAATCTTAGAATTACATACATACATATACCAATAAAGCTAGCACAACACGGAACAGCAAACATATAATTTTTAAATTCAATACGATGTAAGTATGTGTGTATGTATGTACATATGTACATAAATAGAATAGCTGGGGGCTCAACCGTTCTTGTATAATAAACAAGTACATCCACATCCTACAAAGAATATCAAATATATTAATCACGATATACCACGACTCTGAAGAAGAGTAACAAAAATTTCCTGAAAAAGAGCAAATATCAAATTAAATTGAAATAAAGGATAGGTCCTGAAATACAGATAATCCTAGGAATATAAATCGAAAATAGAAGTAAAGAGTGAATAAAGTAGAAGCTGGGGTCACGAAAAAAGCGACAAACTTCAACTCTGTACGGTTATTAATCAAACCTGATTTGGAGGAAATGGCAGACTAAGAGATCGTTAACATGAGAGCTCAGCTAGCAGCAATTACAGCTCAACTAACCGCATCCAGCAACGAATTGCTTTTGCTAAGACAAATACAACCGCAATCATTTAATGTATCGGTAACGGAAGCATACACGAAATGTAACCCAAAGATTACCGACGTATCTCAAATTAACCTCGATACATTTAAGCATCTTCCAATATTCACGGGCAAAAGAACACAGAACCGAAGTTGGAGGAAGAGAGCTTGGACGTTTACAACAACTACACTTTGACACACAACAATCAAGAAACTATGGACTACTGCAAGGAAGAAAACACTACGAACCAGAGAGGGATTTCGTAATCACCGTCGACATGAACCTCAACGCCAATATCGACCAGATGTAAACTTACACTACACGCAATCAAGCAAACCACCAGAACCAATGGAAGTAGACAGGTCAAACCAGTTCGTCAGGCCGACGCAACACAATCCTCATCAGCAACCAAGAAACAAGGATTGCCACCAATGAATCAAAATAGAGGAGAAACGCAGAAAATCATCTCGCAACTATAACTCGAACAAAATTCAACGAGTTATTCAGACAACTGAACAAGAACTACAATCAACCAATTCACAGTATGATGACGATGAAACTTATAAAACAGGTAGTACTTTTTTTGGAGTATAAATAGATTGCCGTGTCTACAGAGTACTTTTAGGGATACATGCATCCAAGTAAATATTTTAGTCGATAGAGGGGCTGCTACTAGTTATATTAGTAAAAAGTCTAAGATAGGCAAATCAATACCAATACCTCCAGTAAAAGTGAAAACATTACATGGTTTTTCAATAGCCACTTCAAAAAATATATTTACGTTATCTAATCATCATTTACCATTTTTCGAAGCTGATGTGCTAGAAGAATTTGACAGGATGTTGGGAGAGCAAGGGCTTAGAAAAATTAAAGCTCAGATAGATTTGTTTGAATATAAAATAACATATTAATATAAAGTAAACCAGTAAGGCTAACTATAAATACCCGGCGCAATTTTTTATTTCTAATAAACAGTGCTTGTTGTATGCAATAAAACCAGTGAACGTAATAATCTTTGTTTTGAAAAACTAAAGCCTTTTTATTTAAATAAAAGCTAAAACGAATTGGCATGCTTTTAATATACATATGTGTTTACGTACAGTTATATGTTTGAATATCGTGTATTTAAATTTTTTTTGAAAATGACAGTTGTACGAGAGGTTGCGTGGTTTCCGTCTGTCTTCTATAGTTTGAATTTCACAAAGAAGTTTCAGATACATATATACCTATTTGCTCTAAGCTGGGCAATGTCACGCCCATTCGCAACATTTTTGGTTCCATATACTTCATTCTAAACCAAATATTGCATATCAAATGTGAGCAAGTTACTTTGTAAAGTTACTAAAATATGTGATTTTTGGTGCGTTGTTTCTGTCTGACTTATATAATTCTCAATAGGTTTCTTATTGCATTAAAATGCAAAGCGTGGCTATGTCTATATCTATCCGGGTTGTTTTATGCTGTTACAAAAAACCGTTAGTGAATAAAGTTATAAAACCCTGGGCACCAATGCGCTCGGGTGTGAAAAGTATAGAAGAGTCGGATTAAACGGAACCTTAAATACCCGGTGCAGGTTTTTATTTCCAAGTTAATCTTATACATATATAACAAGTAAGCAAGAGTCTAAATTCGGGTGCAACCAAACTTTAAATACCCGGCGCAAGTTTTTGTTTCAATTGAACCGTGCTTGTTGTAATAATCTTTATTAAATTGCTATCTAAATTGCTTTGTTTTTACTTAAATCAACACTCAAAAAAATTGGTATGCTTTTGCTGTATGTATTCACGTACAGTTATATGCCTAAGAAAGCATTTTTCTATTCGCTATATGAAAATATTATATTTAAAATGTTTTCTTAATTTACATATTTATTCTTTATTAAATTAAACAATTTCCATACTATACTTGTTAAATATAAATACTTATACATACATATATACTAAATTTACTAATGCTATTCGTAAAATTAAAATAGGGGAATTTAGTCAAAGACAGAAATACAAACACTATCGTAGGAACTGTAAACCGTTTCATAAGAAATGCTGTTACAAAGAGTATAGAAGAGTTGTAAGTTCGGATTCGCCCGTACCTTAAATACCCGGTGCAGGTTTTTATTTCAAAGTTAATCTTATATATAAAAATGAATATGAGTCCTTTATAGGCGTCCAAGTTACTCAACCGATCTTTATGAAATTTTAACAGTACAAATTTTTAAAAGTGGGCGGTACCACGCCTCCATGGAAGAGAAAATCTACATTCGTCTTATATTTGCAACTATTCGGTGCAGATGAATGATATTTGGGTGCATCCATACCTTCATATGTCTTATAGATGAAACTGTGTATCAATTTGGAAAAATGGACCGTGCTACGCCCTATACAATAAACAGCCAAATTCCTTGTAACTCCACAACTATTTGCAGCAGATGTACAAATTTTTGGTATATAGATCCTATATATAAGGCTATATAATATTTGTTGGGAAAAAAGGAGGACTCATGACCCTATTTAAGACGAAAGTACTATTCACAATATATTTCCACCTATTTGACGAAGATATTTGATATTCGACATATGTACATATATGTACATATTTCCTTAAGAGAAAGGTGTAAAATATATTTTAAGCACAAAAGCAATGTTCAATATCTAAACAAATGGAGCTCTAGTACGAGGACATCATTTAATAAAATTCAATAACACTGCCATAATAGATAGAGTAACATATTACAATTCAGATCAACAAATCAAGGATATACATAGTCCACCAATGGCATGATGAAGAGATAGAAGTATGGAGAATACTAGAAGCCGATACAAGATATAAGTTCTCCAACATTTAGGAGCTGTCAACACTTCTGTTCCCAAAGGAAGATCACCCTTTTCAATTCACGATGTCCTTGATCTTTACAATCCTAGTAATGGATGTAAATGCTACAAACTCAAATTAATTACCGACAGACCAAGAAGGATGCACAAAATACACGTAATTAAATTGAAAAGGATTCAAGAGGAACAACTTACCAACCGTCTATTAAAAGCGGAACGCTTTATTTTAACACAAAGGAGAGCTGATGACACATATGGTGCCCACAGTCACCGACGTGTACGTATGCCGTGTCTGTTTGACGGGAGATACACAAAATTGAGCAAAACTTGTGCCCGTGCGTATGTTTTGTAAACAAACTTTGCATACATAAAACTGTGTTTGTATGCATCAACACAATGTTGCCATTCCTTTGTTTGCATACATACTTTTACACACATCCGCGTTGTCAATCACAATTTTTCATTGTATAATAAACCAAAGCCAAAAACCAACAAATGCAAATAGTTCATTTATCTATAATTAACATTATTAAACATCGATTTTAAATTAATTTAATAAAAATTTAAATTTTTATAAGGTTATTTTGTTAATGATTTTAAAAAGTTCTGCTTGGCAACACTGTGTGGTGAGAGAGCACTCAGCTGACACTGCTTCACGGCAAAAATCTAAATTTCTCTGATTACACACGTACACGTCGCGCATACCCGTCACACGCACACGTTGATGAGTTTGCATTTACATGGCGCTCTCATAAGTTTGATCGTGTCAGCTGACACGTAGCGTACGTTTGCGTCGGTGACTGTGCGCACTATAAGACTGCAAACCGGTTTGATGTATTTATAGTATTGTTTGGCTTTAGTTGCTTTTTTAATAGTTTTGCGTTTCACTGCTTTATGCTGGTACGTGTTTTGCCAGCCTCCGCTGTTATTAGGTAGAAGTTTTGTTTGTGCCGATTTTTCGCGTTTTATTTCACACGATTTTTTGTTTACAAAAATAATGCAAATGCACTTTTCCAAATGAAATCAACAGTTCTGCCTATGATTGCACTCACTGAGTTTTGCCTATGACCATACTCATTGAATTCACGATAGGCACTGTTGGGTAGTATGAAATAAATAATTTTCTTGTTTTTCATTCGTTTTGTTCAAGTTTCAAATAAATTTCTGCTGTTGGCGTCTATTTTCAACCGACCTATTGAGACAGTTCCAAAACGATTTTACTAAGAATAAAAGGACTATGCAGAGCAATTATTTATTATTAGAGAACGACAGAACTTCGGCTTCAGCCATGTTCGGCCATCAAAGTTCGGTTCGGCTTCGGCAAAAAAACATGACATTTACTTTTCATATGTTTCTCCTTGAAAAAGGATACAGTAACCTTTCGGATGCATATGATAGCGATATAATTTGCAGTAATAATACTGAAAAAAATTATTCACTCCGAATCGGACACTTTTCTCAATGAGCATTTGCTGCCATGAAATTGTGAAATTTTTGAATATTTGTTGAAGCCCATATTTTCTGTTGAAAAAATTGCTGTGAAGTATCTGTATGCACCTCTAACTAGTGTATCTAGTGGACAATTATTCAGTTCTGCTGGTCAGGTCAGCCTTATACCGATATGAGGAGTGTAAATGTCAATTGCCTTTCATTTTTATATTCCAATATAAAAGTATTAAACTTGGGGCATAAAAAGTATAAGTTATTTATTTTATTTATTGTTATTTATTTTACATATGTAGCTTTTTTAATATTATTAAAAAATCTTTAATTTTAAAAAATTCATAGATTTCTCGTTATTTTAGACCCTGAAACGGTTCAGTTTAGCTGAAATTGGCCAAAGTTCGGTTCCTTAACATCGGTGTTCGGTCAATCTCTATTTATTACGAACGTCAGGGCTTAATGATAGAGCATACTAATATTCTACGTTAATTTGGTTGTACTTTTATTTTATATCACTTGCGTTTAAAATTCTTTTCATAAACGAATGGACAATATGTACAACTTAATGTTGTGGTTGTGTTTTTTTTTTGTTTAATAAATACAAAATACTGAATTCTGACATATGTTCATTTAATTGCTTTCTTGCCTCAATATGAAAATATGAAAGAAAAATATTCGTTACGATTAAACGAATTTTTCGATTTTACGAAAGGACCTGACATAATATAATTCGTATTATTGGATGTCGACAGTATGTATAGTTATTTATAAAAATAATAGTAGTATTATTCATTCAATGTTAAATATTTAATCAATATATATATATTTTTAATACTCAATATGTCTAATATTCATCTATATATATAAAAATAAGTTCTATTGTGTTAGTGACTGGTGTTCTCTGGAATGCCTGTACCGATCTGTTTCTGCTAAGTGCATATGAAAGGTGACATCAATACCAAGGTTTTTATGTATAAACCGTCTCTGTATGTGGATTGGTTCATGAGTTATAGCCATTTTGGTGAACACTGCATTCATTTCGACTTATATGATAACTTAACAGCTAACGACTTTTATGTTAACTTAACAGTTAATATGTACATATATACATGTGATGCTCTAACGGACTTTTTCTCCTTTCAACTTATATGTTAAGTTAACAGCTAACGACTTATATGTTAACTTAACAGCTAATATATACATTTGATTCTGTAACGGACTTTTTCTCCTTTCGACTTATATGTTAACTTAACAGATAATATGTATATATATGTAATGCTGTAACGGATTTTTCTCCAAGGTAGCTAGCTTTTGAGTGCCTGCTATGACTGAAATTTCATGATCAGCTGATCTATTTCAATTCTTAATAATTGTTTTATTCAACTAACATATGTGCCTCAATTTTTGAATTTCGTGAATAAAAAAAATTTCAATTACTTAATATTTAATTGGTGAAGCAAAAATTTTTAATACAAAATGGTACGTACGCGCAGCAATTTGGGGCGTCAATCTCGTCATAATAGAAATGTTGCGGCATCTAGAGCATCTCAAAGTGACGAACAGCGTGCAAATAATACTTTGGCTGCTCGAAATGCCATGGCACGTGGTAGGACTATGCGAAATCCAACTCAACGTCCGTACGTGCGACGTACTTTGGAGCGTGCTGCATTCAATTATGATGCAAACTTTGATTACGTTTCTCATGGGAAGGTTTCAATTGGACCAATGACTACTGTTTGCAGTTATTGCAAGAGATTTAAGTTTAAACATGAGATATCTGGATTGCGTTGTTCAAACGGACAAGTTAAATTACCAGAATTGAATTCACCACCGGAGCCCTTGCATAATTTGATAACTGGTGGCACACCAATTTCAAAGCATTTTCTGGAAAACATACAAGGGTATAACTCTGCATTTCAAATGACATCATTTGGAGCGACGAATATTATGCGGGACAATTTTATGCCAACTTTCAAGCTATTTTTGTTTGTTTTGATGTTTATTTAGATGATCACGAAATTTACTATTGTGAAATTTCAATCTTCAATAGATTCAAGGCCAAGTTTACCATCGACTTTGTTCTTTGTTACCCTTTCCTGATCAAACCTATCAATTTTTGCAAATATACATACTTTGTGGGTAACTCAAATGTGGAAACCGATCGTCGTTGTGATATATCATCAAATTTGCGGAGGGATATTATCGAGCGTTTTTAGAATATGTTGCATGCTGAAAATGAATTAGTGCGACTTTTTCAAACTGCTCTCGATCAAATGCCATCAGATGAATATGCAATTGTTATTCGAGCTGACAAAACGCCTCCTGGGCAACATGTCAGGCGTTTTAATGCGCCCACAATGGATGATGTCGCTATTGTAATCGTAGGCGATGAATTCAATTCCCGTGACATTGTGCTGCGCCGTAGAAATATGCAACTGCAAAGAGTATCTGAAACTCATAGCTGCTATGATGGATTACAGTACCCATTGTTGTTTTGTCGAGGAGAAGACGGTTATCATGTTAACATTAAAATGATCAACCCTTCTACCGGTTAGTTCAATTAAATTTTATTTAATTTTTATCGTTTTTCGAATAATTTTTAATTCTAGGAGCGGAATCAAATAAAAAAGTTAGCGCAATGAATTATTATTCATATCGCCTTATGGTCCGTCAAAATGATATTAATCATATTTTGCATTGTCGTAGACTTTTCCATCAATTTGTTGTTGATATGTACGCCAAAATTGAAAGTGAACGACTAAATTTCATACGATTTAATCAGAAGAAATTACGTTCGGAGGTGTACATCCATTTGCGTGATGCTATAAATAATGATGGTAATGTTAATGATCTTGGGAAAATTACCATTTTGCCTTCAACGTACACAGGCAGCCCACGTCATATGCATGAGCATGCGCAGGAAGCAATGACTTATGTGCGTCATTACGGTCGACCGGATTTATTTATAACATTTACGTGTAATCCGCAATGGAGTGACATAAAAGATAATTTATTCGCTGGCCAAAGTCCAACCGACCGCCATGATATCACTGCCCGTGTTTTTAAGCAAAAATTGATAGCGCTTATGCATTTTATAGTGAAATCTAAAGTGTTTGGTGAAGTCAAATGCTGGATGTACTCTGTGGAGTGGCAAAAGCGTGGTTTGCCACACGCTCACATTTTAATATGGTTGGTGAATAAAATCACATCACATGAAGTTGACAATGTGATATATGCTGAAATTCGTAATCAAAGAAGTGATCCTGAATTATATGATGTTGGTGTGCAAAGTATGATACACGGTCCATGTGGAGCATTCAACATTAACTCCCCATGTATAGTTGATGGCAAATGTAGTAAACGTTATCCAAGAGCTTTGGTTTCAGATACAATCACTGGAAATGATGGTTACCCATTATATCGTCGTCGATCAACTCAAAATAATGGTAGATCAGTTACCATAAGAGTACAAAATCAAAACGTTGAAGTCGATAATCTTTGGATTGTGCCGTATTCACCTTTATTGTCGAAAGTATTCAAAGCGCATATTAATGTCGAATACCGCAATTCTGTCAAGTCCATTAAATACATTTGCAAATATGTAAATAAAGGTAGTGATATGGCCGTATATGGAGCTACTGATCCAAATAGAAACGACGAAATACATAAGTATCAAATGGGGCGTTACATTAGCAGTAATGAAGCGATTTGGCGTATTTTTTCATTTAAATTGACGAGAGATATCCAGCTGTTGTTCACTTAGCTGTTCATCTTGAAAATGGCCAGCGTGTGTATTTCACTACCGAAAATGCTGCACAGAGAGCTCTATCACAACCTCATACAACTCTAACTGCATTTTTTAAATTGTGTGAAGTTGATACTTTTGCCAGAACGTTATTGTATGCAGAAGTGCCAACTTATTTTACGTAGAGTGCATCAAAAAAGGAGTTCTAACGGCGCAAGCAAGGAAAACGTGTTGATGGCATCAAAATTTATATTCAAGTGATGCTTTGGGACGTACATATATGTATATACTGTTCACCCAAATAATGCTGAGTGCTTTTATTTACGTTTGCTGTTAATAAACCTTCGTGGGCCAACATCATTTCGACAGTTAAGAACAATCAATGGAGTTTTGCTTACGACATATCGACAAGCGTGTCAACAGCTCAATTTGTTGGAAAATGATATTCATTGGGAACAAACACTTGCAGATGCAGCAGTTGTCGCTCATCCTTATCAAATTCGAGCATTGTTTGCAATTATTTTGTCTACCTGTTTTCCATCGAATCCATCTGAATTGTGGACAAAATTCCAAGACTGTCTATCGGAAGATATTCTGTTTCGAGTACGTCAAGAAAATCGTAATCCTGCAATGGATTTCACGCCAGAAGTTTGCAATGAAGCATTGATTTGTATTGAAGATTTCTGTTTGCAGATTGCTAATAAGGCATAACCACAATTGGGAATGTCATCACCTAATCGTGCAATGCATGACATTTTTGAGTTAGAACTGCAACGTGAACAACAATACGATCGCAACGAATTAAATGCTTTTGTCCACGCAAATCTTTCGACATTGAATGCGGAGCAAAAAAAGGCGTCCGATAATATTATGCAAACTGTCAATAGTGAAGCCGGTGGATTTTATTTCCTGGATGCACCAGGAGGCACCGGAAAGACGTTTCTAATTTCATTGTTATTGGCAACGATACGTTCCCAGAATAAAATTGCATAGGCATTGGCGTCTTCTGGCATTGCAGCCACTTTGTTAGATGGTGGTCGGACAGCACATTCTGTTTTGAAATTGCCATTGAATTACCAAGTAAATGGAACTCCCACATGTAACGTTTCAAAAACATCTGAAACGGCAAAATTATTGAAACGTTGCGGTATCATTATTTGGGATGAATGCACTATGGCGAATAAGAAATCTGTTGAAGCTTTGGAAAGAACAATGAAAGATCTCCGAGATAATTCAGAGTTGTTTTGTGGTGCATTGATTTTATTGACAGGCGATTTTAGGCAAACATTGCCCGTCATTCCTAGATCGACCGCGGCCGATGAAATTAACGCTTGCTTAAAGTCTTCATATTTATGGAGATTTGTTAAAATATTGAAACTCACTACCAACGTTCGTGTTCAGTTGCAGAATGATCCATCTGCTGATATGTAAGTTCTCTAAGCAATTGCTGAAAATTGGAAATGGTGCAATGCCTGTTGATGACACTGGATTAATAACATTGCCAAATGATTTTTGCCGTTTCGTACAGTCAAAAGAGGAATTGATTGCATGTGTTTTCACTAACATAGCACAACAATATACATGCCATGCATGGTTGAGTGACAGAGCAATTTTAGCGGCAAAGAACAAAGATGTTACTGAATTAAACATGGCTATACAATCAAAGATTCCTGGCGAATTGGTGTCGTACAAGTCTGTGGATACTGTTACGAATGAAGAAGATGTTGTGAATTATCCAACAGAATTTTTGAATTCGTTGGACTTGATATGCCATTTGAATTTAAACGACTTCAGTTTCCTGTTCACCTTGCGTTTGCGGTTACCATTAATAAGGCGCAAGGCCAATCCTTAGGAATTTGTGGAGTGAATTTAGAGTATCCAGTTTTCTCACATGGACACAAACGGTTTTGTATATTTACACCGAAAATGGAAAAACAACTAATGTTGTTTACCACAGAGCATTACAATAAAAGCAATTTGTCACTGATTTAAATGAATTTGAATTGATTTTTTTATTTTCTTTTTTGCACTACAAAGTGTGCAGGGGGCTCGCTAGTACATGTATATAAATGAAACTATAATGCTTCGTTTATATATTAACAATTTTCTATGCATACATTTGCTTTTTTTATGTGTACAATGTGCAAACGCTAGGCAAATCTTTATGTAAATTTAGCTAATAGGTAATGAGAAAAATAATAAAATAATAGATGAACATAAACTTTGTGTGTACATATTGCTGCGGTGCTTGAAAGCAAGGTGATTTAACTCTAATTAACGAATTTATATATTTCCAAGAGTTCGTTGAGTTATTAGAGTAAAATCCAAGATTGATAGAATAAGAGATTACGCTTTGCGCAGGTCCGTTACTCTTTGCTTTACGATATTGTCGATCAGCTGTTCGAGTGATGACGTCACTTCCTCAAAGTTTCTTGAACATTACAAAGCAAGTGATTTGAGTATTTCGGTGTTTTATTTATTTCGGACATTTTATTCAAGTTTTTTGGGAAGTATAAGGCGATTTTAATTTATTATATCGGTGTAAAAATTGATATACGAATAAAAATGAAGTGCGCAGTACTAAATTGCCACACCGGCTACAAAGTTAAAGGATCCGAGTGCAGCTTGTTTTCTTTCCCAGTGAATCCCTTACTGAGGAAAAAATGGATGCAATTTTGCCGCCAAAACAAGGAATATAATTTTAAAACATCCTACATATGCATGGAACATTTTACAAGAGAGGACTTCGAAAATATCGTCAAGTTTGAGCTGGGTGAATATTTTTAATTTCAGTGGAAATTGTGGATTTATTTATGAAAGTGCTGTTTAATCAATACATAGGTTTTGCAAAGAAAAGGATTCTTAAACGAGGAGCCGTACCATCAATTTATAAGCCAACAGATACTAATCCGGAGCGTTCGCAGAGAATTCAGCGCTGCCAAAACAAAAAAATTGTCGGTGAACTCCTGCGGCAGAGTGAAGTCCCACATGAAGGTGGAATTTGTTGTAAGTTGAAAATTTCATAATTTCAACAAGATATTTATATAAATTTAAATTTCAGCTGAGCTTGTTTCTAATGAAGAGTTAGAAAAAGATGGTGATGATGACCAAGAAGCCACAGGAGAGAAGGAAAAATTGCGGTTGAAGCTAACAGGCTTTCCGATGCGGCACTAATGCACTGCAGTCTTACAATTGATTCCAGTTCGCAATCAAAGATGTAAGTTTAGTACACTTAAATACTAATATTCAGTGCTTCTATTACCGAATCTATATATTTAGAGAAGAGTTACAAGAAGAAAACTTGGCTCTACAAAAAGAAAACCGCAAGCTGAAAAATGAACGCGAATATTCCTGGAAAGAAAAGAAGCAAGCCTACAATGCGGAATTGCTGCAAAAGCGTGTGCTAAAAGCCGAATACGTCTGCAAAAATATGGAGGACAAGTTGGCTGAAATATTTACAAGTGGTCAAATTGAAAAGCTAAAAAATGGTGGTCATAAAAAAGTAGCAAACTGGAGCGAGAAGGATATAGCCCAGTCTATAACTTTTTACGCTGCAGGCGCAAAATCCTACAAGCTACTATACAAAAAAGGCTTCCCGCTTCCTGGAGTCCGTACTTTACAAACGTGGGCACAAAAAATTGATGTTTCCAGAGGAATATTACAGCCAGTGTTGAAAGTAATGGCTGCTTGTACGCATATGAGCGAAAGGCAAAAGCTATCTGTCCTGTGTTTTGACGAGATGAAAATTCGGAAAACGTACTGCTACGACACTTCATCCAATTCAACGTTAGCTCCAGTCAGTTATGTGCAAGTAGTGATGCTAAGAGGTATGTACATACATACATATACATGTAAATAATTCTATACAAATTTCATAATATATTTAATAATTAAATAAATAAATATTTTTACTTTTATCCCTTTAGGCTTAGTATCTAACTGGAAACAGCCAATATTTTATAATTATGACTGCAGAATGACTTCTGATATATTGACCGATATTCTGCAATCAGTTAAAAAATGCGGATATAGTGTTGTCGCCACTGCTTGTGACTTCGGAGGTACCAATAGGTCCCTATTAAATGATTTAGGAGTGAATGAAAATCAGCCATGGTAGGCATACTTATTTCTTTTTTAGTTTTATATATTAACATATGTTGTTACAGGTTCATGTTCGAGGGGGAAAAAATTTTCGTTTTAGCTGACATTCCCCACATGATAAAGTTGTTGAGAAACCATTTTATTGATCAAGGTTTTTACATAGACGGTAAACGTGTTGAAAAGGACATAATTTTAGAACTATTGTCTTGCACCTCTAAGGACCTCACCATAACACATAAGATTTCCGCTAGCCATCTTCATGTGACTGGGCCCCAAAGGCAAAAAGTGAAATTGGCTACAAAATTGTTTTCGCACACAGTAGCACAAGCAATTACCAGAGCGGCTAGTTTGGGTCACTTAAGTGGCAAAAATTGGGAAGAGTGTTTCCAATTGTTTAAAAAGGTATAACTATTCTTATATATATGTACATATATATACATATGAACTATTCTTTATAATTTTCAGACAAATGATTGGTTCGACGTTATGAACGTCAGGGTACCTCATATCGATTCAAGAAAACGTCGTCACGGTTACGGCCTTGCAGTCGATGTGCAAAATAAAATTTTGGATGAAATGACAGAATTGGTCACCAATATGAGGGTGATTGGGAGAAATGTACCATTACCATTTCAAAAAGGTATTTTGGGCGTATTCATAAATTTAAACTTTATGTACATATATGTACATATATATATATGTATCTATTTTTAGGAATAATACAGTCAAAAAATGCTGTGAAAATGCTCCTTGAAACCCTGCAAAGACGGTTCAATATAAAGTATATCCTGACATATCACCTGAACCAAGATGTACTCAAAAACTTTTTTGGTGTGATTCGTGCTAAAGGCGGATTGCAGGATCACCCAGATCAGCAAGAATTCAAATACAGGATCAGAAGTTATATACTTGGTCGCAATGAGGGCGCCATATCCACTGGAGGCAATGTGGAAATTGATGATACTCATGACCTAGAAGTATCTCAGCCAACTCTTACAGGTATTTGAAAATAGTACTCGTTTAAAAAACTTACATATATAAATATGTCCCTATTTATACAGCTGCGATATTCAGACCCATGAGAGATACGTTGGGAGATATAGAGCAAAAGGAGTTTGATGATTTGGAGTACGACGGCCTGGAAAATTTAGCGGGCTATATTTGTCACAGGTTTCGCGATGACATCCCCAGCACCTTGCTTAAAAGTCGCGACAACCCGTTACTCTCGTGGGCAAACCACTTGAGTGAGGGTGGTTTAGCGATACCTAGTGCAAGTATGATGGAGTATATGACTCAGCTGGAATCCATTTTCGTTAAACTAAATGGGGATAACCTCTTAATAACTTCAGATTTTATTAAAAAGCATATTGAACTCGCTTCAGAAGTTTCATGTGACACAAAAAAAAAAATTGTTTTTCAGAACTCGTATGTATACAATAATAAGAAAACTAAATAATGAGATTATAGAAAATGCTCGAAAACGCAAAAGAAAATATACAAAAATATTGACCTAAATTAATCAGTTAATTTCGTTTTTTAAATACTAAAAATTGTACATCTTTATTATTCCTATAGATTCACAGTCAAATGGAAATGTGCGGAAATGGAATCTCTGAATCTGGGCATTGTTCCTTAGCAACGACTACGACATAATATTCAGGCTCGCCCAAACTGTGCAACTCCTACACAAAAGGAACAAATTAAAAATTTCAAGCTCCGGTATATACCTAGAACGAGCCGAGTCCTGTAACAATTTGAGACAACATTAATCAAAAAGCCGATTGAAATGTCAATTGACTATCTAACTCACCTGAAACAAAGGATTTGCCTTGCAATGCCAACTTGACTCAAATATTCGGAATTTCGCATACAATATAGTGTCGTCCGTGGAGTTCCAATCTATCACGAAACTTGAGACCAAGCGATCTTTGCGGCAACCACTATTTCCACTACTAGGACCTCATACGAATTCCAATTGTATGAATTGTATGTGTCCAATAGTATTCAATAATTATACTCAGTATTGCCGTTTCCCCCGCACCAGCTCCCTTGTTTGATATTTTGTAGTTATAGTTGCTTGTAGTGGATTCGTGCTGGCTTAATAGCTGCAGCATTTGTTGCAAAGTAGTTTTGGAACACTTCAGCGTCTATGACCTTATTTAAGTACCTGAAATATAATAAAACTTAAAATTGGTTAAGACGCTAATATAGAAATAACTTACCCTTTTCTCAAGATTGCCTAAATTTCTTTAAATGGTTTTATTTTTATTTACATCAGCCAAAATGCTTGTCTGTTTACATATTTTGTTTCCAAATCATATGGAAGATTAAAATATCGTAATATTTGTTTTATCGTACTTGAATATCGTATTGATGGTGTGACGTACATGCGCAGATCGTAAATTATTTTTGTTCGCCGTCGGCGCAATCTTTGCTATATCAATCTTGAGTAAAATCTATAGTCTGCTTAACAAAATTTATGTATGTACAAAAATACATATGTTTATATATATATATTGTATATATATGTATATACTCTGAGCAAGAGTTCTTGCTTTTAAGAAAAATCATTGTATTCCACATGGAACGAAATAAAACGCTCCAAAAATTACTATAAGTTAAACGTGCAACACTCATCTTCTTGCAATAATGATAGAATAGAAAATTGCGACTTCTAGCCAACGGACAACTAGCCCTTTCTTTGTCGATTTGACAGCATCCACCCATTCGCTGTCGAAATGAAAGCAATTTGCTCTTATTTCACCAAACAATGCTAACAAACTTCAAATCGTTCTGCTCTTCCTCCTCATTTTGTTTATTATCTAGCTTTTACTACGTCACTTTCAAGTGCTCTCAACGCGGAAGGATGTATTCTATCATCCATTAGCGAGTGGCCATCGCCATCCGTTAGCGAGTGGCGAATCGATGAAGCATCTGGCATGAGTTAAGAGATTGTCAGAATTAAAAAATGATGGGAAGTATTTGGAAGCTCTTAATGAACGGTTTAGAGTTATTTGACAGTGTAATCAGTATTGATACATGTCGGGGGAATTCCTTACACGTAGGGGTTATAGTCGAAAAATATGAACGGTGGGAGAAAGAACAGATTTTTACAATAAGTAGTTTCCTGACGATAAATTCAAGGGTAGGTTACAAGCTTTGATGGTGAGTCGTTTAAATTTAAATGCGTTGCCCGCAAAGAAAAATTTTAAAATGCGACTAGTCTGATTTAAACAGGCAGAAACAAAAGCACACCAGAAAAATTTAGAAACCATAAACAAAACGGGCACATGAAATACTCTTTTTAAGAAAAACTAAAGTACAGAAAAGAGCATGGAAAAAAAGATTTGATATAAAACTCAGCATATTTTGTCGCTGAACACAATGTCGCCTTAACAGTGGTAGATCACTTAATTCCACTTTTGAGAGAAATAGTGCCAGATTCTGAAATTATAAAAAATTTGAATCTTGGGAGAAAAAGTGCACCAGCATATTTAAAAATGTAACAGCAAAAGAAGAAAGGACTACTTGGATAATAAATTACAAACAATCCCGTTTTCCGTACTGATCGAGAGCCAGATATCGGGCTGAATAATCAAATGCTCATCCTGGCTAGGTTTTACGACGAAGGAAAGTTGGTTGAGCAAGGAGTTGTGGTTAAGTTGTTAGATCTACTACCAATAGGAGCTGGTTGCATTGCAGATGTTCTGTACGAGACTTTTAAGGAATTAATTGTATCACTAAGAATTCCATTTAATAACATAATAGCTAAATAAAATAAGATATCCATATGTATATTCTTTATATGTATGTATAAACATAAATTTTAAAGGCTTAAATGATAGGTGGGAGGAAGCAAGTAGATGGTTATCACATCATAGCTGCGTTAAAATTATTTTAGAAAACTGAGAAGTGACTTAACAATTTTTTAAACAAGTTGTCGTGCAGGATAAATTGAGATATAAAGACATTATTTCTGTTGAATTCAATAACGAGTGTGATAGAGCTTCTTCACTTTTTCTTAAGTATGGTCACAACTATTTTAATACTATAAATGCACTTTTTCAGTCCAAAGTGTCATTAATACAAGCTCTTGAAAGTATATCAGTGAAATTTTTTTAGAGTCTAGGTCAAAATTTAATTAAAAAGTCGCAATTTAACGCTACTCGTGTGTTAGATCATTGTATATTTCTCTGCTAATCGAAGAAGTTTTTTTGGACAGGAGTGCAATGATCTCTTAACAACTATTCCGAAGGTTGCTACAAGCAAAATAAGAATGTATTGCTTGCAGTTTTACATTATTGCTTTAGAAGAAATATAGCCCAGAGTGCCCCTCCGAACAAGCATATTTACAGAAATAAAATTTTTAAGTCCCGAAACTGCAATGGGGGGGCGGGGGGGGGGGGGGGGTGAAAGGAAACAAAAACCATTTCACACACATTTCACATTTAAAAATATCTCTAGCATATTAAATGTTGATGCTTACCCTCATCTATAAGAGTGGAGAACTTTTGAGTTGATGCAAAAGATGCAAAAGAGAATCTTTTAATGATGGGCATTGAAGAGTTTTGGAGCAATATCACTTAAATGAAAAACTTTAATGGCAATTTTCTTTTTCCTACTATATCCAAATTAACCAAGGTTGTTTTAACACTATGACATGCCAAAGCAGACTCGGAAAGAATTTTTTTATAGTAACAGATGTTCAAAAGAAAAAAAGTAATAAGTTACACCATGACAATTTTACCTCGACTTGCATAATCCACTTTTTTGGCAGACAAAAATCTAGATTGTTGCATTTTTCAGGCCAAGGAATCTCATTTATTGTGGCCTTAGTTAACTATCCATTTGATTCGCATCGGCAATTCTCTGCTCGCGATGTCTGAGCTTTGTTCGCCTTCAAACAAATATGTATGTAAAAGTAACAACATTGATTTGGATTCGGCGATTGCGAGTACGGGGATATCTTATTAAACTGGCCGAACTCCTTATGTACATACATCCAATGATACAGTTTTATACTTGAAACACAATACCAAGGAACGGCGAATTTTCGCTCAGTAGAGCGACAACGCACAGTGTCGCGAGCTCTTCAGTAGAATGGACAAAAATAGTTAGCGTGCTCCAATTTCGGTATAATTCGTTACAGGTACCTCATTTGTCATAGAAAGAAGAAATTCAAAATATGGTGCAAATTGGTCAACTGCATTAATACATCAAATTGAAAAGGATTTCACTCTGCACATTTTCCATAAAAATAAATAGTTTTCTTTTAATTGTATCATTCAGAATGGATTTAACGATGATTGATGGAGCAGTGACGAATGTTTTAGCCGGAAAAAAAGTCCAACAGCAATTGCTATCTTTACGGTGCTACTCCAAAAATTTTGAACTCATTCCATTCAACAGTGCTACCTATAAATGATAACTTTTTTAAAATATGGTTTATCAGTCCTACATGCGCAAAAAAATTTTTTGAATGTGTTATACATTTGGCATATAGACTGTCTTTGGAATGTTGGCGCGTTACGGGGGAGCAAAAATTAAAAAATTTTAAAACAAACAAGGAACGAGTTCAACAAGAATTTAGGAAAGAAATGAGTCTCATAGTGGATAGAATAAAAACTGAATATGGAATATCCAACGATGGTAATACTGCCCGTCGTTTTTTCTCAAATATTGAAATGTCTGCTAAAATTACTTCTATAGACATAAATCGAATAAAAAATTTCAGTTTAATATTAAGAACGTTAGCTAGTAGGGGG
This sequence comes from Anomoia purmunda, assembly GCA_951828415.1. Classification (NCBI taxonomy): domain Eukaryota; kingdom Metazoa; phylum Arthropoda; class Insecta; order Diptera; family Tephritidae; genus Anomoia; species Anomoia purmunda. The sequence continues at coordinate 22,773,574 of OX639998.1, read as the reverse complement.
GAAAAAATAAATATACAAACATTCACTGACCTATTAAAGCAAACATATTCAATTTGTATCGCAAATTATTCATGGTATTTCATGCCAATGACAGTTCATAAAATACTTGTTCATGGGTGCGACATTGTACGGCATTTTAGCATTCCCATACGGTTCCTTTCTGAAGACGCGTTGGAAGCTAGGCACATGGAGTTCCGAAAGTCTAGATTAGAAAATACTCGAAAGTGTTCTAGGGAAGCGTCCAATAGTGACCTTTTATCTCATTTATTACTTACGTCAAAACCTTTAATTTCCGCTGTGCGTAAAAATTATAGCCAAAAAAAGAAACGTGATAGTGATATCAATCAGTTTATAGAAGTGGAAACCGAAGAAGAGAGTTTAGAAAATGTAGAACATGAAATTATTTCAAGAATTAATTAAGAAGATTTCATTTCTTCAGATGATGAATACTCTGAATAAAAAAATTTTCAGTAATAAATAGTTCCGATCTTATTGGTGTTGTCATCCATTCAAGTTTTAAATATGTAGCTTAACTTTATTACTGTATTATATTGAATAAACCGAATTGTTTAAAAGTAAATCTTTCATTTGTAAATTTAATTAAATTAAGTAGATTGATGTCTTTTATTAATGCAAAGTAAGCGATTGTAAAGTTTCAAAGAGCAGCAGAAGTTATTTCCGCAAAACCCCGGAAAAAATTTACCATAAGTAAAAACATACAAGTGCGTTATATTAAAATCAAATATTTTTGCGTGTGGTGGGCGTGTCTGAAGTCCAATCTCAACTAAATTTCAAATTTTTACTTTTTAAGATAACATTAAAATTGGAGCACTTTTACTTTTTCCGCCAACCAGCGTGCAGGGTGTGCCAGTTGACCAATTTACACCATATTTTGAATTTCTTCTTTCTACGACAAATGAGGTACCTATAATGAATTATACCGAAATTGGAGTACGCAAACTATTTTTGTCCACTCTACTGAGGAGCTCGCGACACCGTGCGACGTAAGCAACGTTGGGCCAGTAAAACAGAATTACGGCGACAACGAAAACAGCAATTCAAATTTTGATTTTCAATTAGTAAAAGTGAGAATAATATTTTGTGCTGAAATATAAATATTTTGATTTAAAACCCCTGAGTATAGAGTAAAGCCATGTCAAGTGGGACCCTTAAAAAACCGCTAAGTCACCGATTTTGGAAAAAAATATTCTATCATGTAGTGCACGCGACGCATATATTACAGTATTAATATTTTCAAAAATTCGGTTATTTGTTTATGTTATTGTCAGTCAAAGTTTTTCGCACACTTAAATTAAAAAATAGATATCTCTGAAACCACTGTATATAATTGAGTGAAATTTTAAATGTGTGTGTAGTTATGTTTGGAGTACAAAAATAGCAATAAATCGATATGAATTTGTTTAAAGAAATGTTTTTTGCATAAATTTTTTTTAAACAATCAAAATTTTAAAAGTGTTCTTCACGCTAAAAAAAAAATAAACTACTACCATAATACGCGCAAAACTACCCTCTTCAAAAATATGTAGTCAAAAGTTTGTTTATCATATGTCGTTTCCGAGATATTCGAGAATTTGTCACTCGGTGCGCTCGCCGGAACGCTTCGTGCGCCGCAGCGCCGACTTTCCGCGTTCACGTTCCAACTTGCGCAGACATGATTTTCCGCAGATGGGCAGATATTCGAGTGTTTCAGTTCAGTTCCATTTTTAGCACGCTCATTCCAGCGTAATATGTTATTAGCATTGTTGTTGTTTGTTGATATGATGATCAAATATACATAAGTTATAATTAGTGATGAAAAAATTGTTCGGCCAAATGAGTGTTGTAATCCTCTGGGGGAAAAAGATCACAAATGTGTCCGTCACAAGTTATTCCAAGTAACTGACAAATGGGATAAAAAATTCGGAAAATTTCTCGGTAAATACATTTGTAAAGCGTGCCGTCATAATATGTACAATAACATGAACGTAACTGCAAAAGTAGCCACTGATCAGCCAAGCACAAAGTAAGTTTATTAATGTTTCCACTGTAATTCATGATAAAATTGGAATTAGTTTCAGAAATAAAGAAAATATCGAAACTAGATATATATTTATATATGTATATGATATATATAATAATATTTGTGAATGATGTACATACATATGTATATAATAGTAATAGTGGGGAAAATATCTAGAAATACTGATGGTTATTCTCTAAAAGTCCACTACTTTTATATTGATGACTACGTACAAAATGCCCATGCACTTAAATGTTCTTATTGAATCGTAACTAATGTATGAAAATTATTACTAAGTATATACATAATAAAAAATAGACAGAAAAATTTTAAATGTGAAACATTGCATAATATATAGATTATCGATAGATCAAGGCTATAAAAAGTACATATGTACATATAAATGCGACCAGAAAAGAGTGCCTTTGATCTATAAAAATATGGTGGTATATTGAGCTGCGATTACGTTAATTGTAAGATAGATTAGTAAGATTCTGTTCACATCATGTGTTTGCACCTTATGTAAACATAGACTTTTAATACACAACCTTGAATTTTCAATTGAATGCACTTCAAGCGCAAAGAACCAAGAGCCGGTACTGATGAGCAGCGATGTCGCACGAAGCGTTCCAGCGAGCGCACCGAGTGGCAAATTCTCGAATATCTCGGAAACGACATATGATAAACAAACTTTTGACTACATATTCTTGAAGAGGGGAGTTTTGCGCGTATTATGGTAGTAGTTTTTTTAGCGCGAAGAACACTTTAAAAAATTTGATTGTTTAAAAAAAATGTATGCAAAAAACATTTCTTTAAACAAATTCATATCGATTTATTGCTATTTTTGTACTCCAAACATAACTACACACACATGTAAAATTTCACTCAATTATATACAGTGGTTTCAGAGATATCTATTTTTTTATTTAAGTGTGCGAAAAACTTTGACTGACAATAACATAAACAAATAACCGAATTTTTTAAAAATATTAATACTGTGATATACATATGTGTCACCTGCACTACACGATAGAATATTTTTTCCAAAATCAGTGACTTAGCGGTTTTTAGGGATCCCACTTGACGCAAAGTCACCGATTTTGGAAAAAATATTCTATCGTGTAGTGCAGGTGACGCATATACATATTTACTCTATATTAAACATATGTATGACCACAACGGATGGCGACAATAGAAATATGTATGTATGTATATCGCAACGAATGTTCGTCGGCCGAAAGTTGTTCGCTTTGGTTGCGTGCATTCTCATATACATACATATGTCAGTGTGTTCTATTTTGGACGGCGAACGTTCTTGACGAAAATTTCGCCGTTCGCTGGTATTGTGTTTTAAGCATTACAGAGGGAAGGTTTAACAAGAGCTCCAATGAAATAATCGCAAATACCAATCGAGGTCTATTCAAAGTAAAAATGCAGACATTTTTAGCCTTGTCCATGGTAAGCCAAAATCATTTGTTGGAGATATTTTAGATAAGATATTCAAACGCGAACAGTTTTTAAAAGTAAACAGATCTCGTGTTTGCAATTACTTAAGGGGAAAATACCGCATTATAAAGAGTAATTTTTTAGCCTGTTTCTTTTTGGCAACACTGGTTTCGATAGCTCTCGCACGTCTCATGTCTTATGTCACTATAAAACATCTTCAGTTTAGTCTATAATTTACCCATAAATCATCAACGCCAAATTTTGGTGAATATGCTCTTGAAAACTTTGCCGAAGATCCTCTTTTTTATTGAAAAATTGTGTTCAGCGACGAAGCTCATTTCTGGTTGAATGGATACGTGAAAAAGAAAAACTTCCGTGCGATTATAACTAACTCTTATTTGCCCAAAATGGAAGAGCTTGTTTTGCATGACATGTGGTGGTCACACGCGGTGCCACACGCCACACAGCACGCGAAACAATGTACTAGTGATTCAAATAAAGCTTTCATGCATTTTTCTGAATTTTGTGTGCTTTTTATTTAAACTTTCAGATAGCTCTTAAAAATCACCCCTTATTTTGCGGTTGCACCTAGAAACATATGTAGGAAGTTACTTCACATAAGTAAGAAAAAGGTGAGCTCGTGTTCTGAACCACATACTGCACATGTGCCTACATTTTATGAGTTACTACCAATTTAATATTTATTAAAAGTTTTAAGGAATGTTTTGAAAATGTACAATGTTAAATTAATGCAAAAGTCGTTAATGTAACAAAAATGGGGAAATAAGGTGAATAAGGGTATGCAATTGTATTTTTAATTTGTTAAAGCACACTCCATACATTTGCATCCCATGTTGCATATTTAATCAGGATCGTTACGTGGTACAGCGTAATGAAAGCGGACTAGAGTTAAGAATACATTCTAACGGCATATCGATTGTGCGAAAACAATAATGCCATACTACTCCGATTTTTCTTTTACTTTTGTTTCTTTTTTTTTACTTTTTTACATTCTCGTTTAGAAATAATATGGTAACTTTAATTTTTGTTCAATCACTTCTGTGGCATGGTGTAACATAAGTATTTTACTCTTTGACATTCCTTGCGCCATCCCTTTTTATTTCCAAAAGCAGGAGATTGGTTGGCATACATACATACGTGTTTATCAGATCTCAAGGGGAAGCAGATATGTAAGTACGCAAATCTGCTAAAGTAAGTCCATTGGTATTGTGTATACAATTTTGTTCCTTTTACTACAATGGGCATTTAATTTGTTTTATGCTGTATCTGGTGGCGAAACAATTAATTGCTGAGTGAAAATACAACAGAGTTTGTCGGTCTTATTTCAATTATTTGTTATAATAGACGAAAATACAGAAATTTCGTCTAAAATTTGTCTTGCCTTTGTTGCGCGATATTTAGATAAAAAATATCAATAACAACTTTTTTGGGATGATTTAACTAGAAGATTCAACGGCGGATTCAATAACAAGTAGCACACAAAAGTATTTCTCAAACCTTAAAATTCATAGTCAAAGCTTGAAATATGTACATACATATATTTGCTTACGTTTTTGGGGGCCGTAGCCGAGCGGCTAGCATGTGCGAATCGTGGCCGGGGCAAGTAAAATCGAAAATCATGGAAAAGGATTTTTTTTTAAAAGAGGTGGCCCCTCGGCAGAGCATGGCAAACCTCCGAGTGTATTTCTGCCATGATAAAATTTCTCACAAAAATCATTTACAGTTCGGAGTCGGCATAAAACTGTAGGTCCTTTAAATTGTGTTACAGCACCAAGACGTACACCACAAATTGTAGGAGAGGTTCGGTCAAACATCAAGCCAAGGTATTATTATTATTTATAAAATTAAATATGGCGCAAACGCAGTTTGAATGGCCTTCGACGGAATTGTATTACAAAAATTTAGTAATGTTATATTGTGTTTTATTATACATGTTCGTATGTTCAGGCAGCAGTGGATAGGACTCTTGAAGAAAAAAGAGCCGATATCATTATGATGTGAATAAATTGTATTTACTTTTTTAACCTATGCACTTAATATTGTTAATCAATTCAACAAAATATTTCATTCCGAAAACATTGCCAGTTTTCCTCTTGCAAAAAAACCACACTATTTAATAATACTTAATAATTTTATTAAAAGTAATTTTTTAAATATACATTTTTGGGGTATAGAATTTGAAAAATATGAGAAATTTGAACCGATGTTTTGACAACAGGCAGGATAACAGACAACACTCTGTAGTATTGTCATCTATACATATGGCACGAAACTCGACAGTAAGGTGGAAGGAGGCGTTTTCTCACGAGACCCTCCCCTGCAAATTCCTTTTAGGTTGCCAGACACTACAGCATTGCACCAGGCTGATGTCTTAGCTATTATGGAAGCAGTAGAGAAACTGGTAACTAGAATTTTAGGAAGAGACATCTTCATTTTTAGTCATAGCCATGCAACACTCCTACCTCCCTACCAACCTACCTACCTGAAAAAATAATTTTTCTTATTACATTGCACTTTAAATAATAATAAAAAAGTATTTTTATTGCATATCGAAGCCCCCGAAAAACTCAAAAGGGAAATTTGCCATCAATTTTGAAACTCATAGAAGTATTTCCATGTAAAAGGCATAAGCGTGCAATTTTCAATATTGAATGGCGAAATTTCTTAATTGTGGCCAACATCAGTCTGATGAAAGGACCAGACATTTTTAAGATAAGATGCTAAACATACAATTTAACAGAGTATACATACATATATTGACGTGATTTCCCGCACGCACAGTAGTGTGGATACCGAAAGAAAAATCTCAAGATGAATCTCATTAAAAATAAATGCGGGAAACAGTTGAAAGCTTAACGTTCGCAAGAACTCTTATTAGCAAAAGGTCAGAAATTGTATGCCGTCTGACTTACTTAATCTTTTAAAACATTATAATTATATTGATGTAAGATTTGTTTTAAATACGACTTAGAGATTAAGCTGATTTAAAAGCGTTCCGAGCAAAGTCTTTACACATGGCGGTGAATTGAATAACTACTTGTTATATACATAAATATATATACATACTAGCTGACCCGGCGAACATTGCTCCGCCTTAGAAGCAATAAATGAGCAGATTCTTGATTTTATGAGTTTAAATTTTTTATTAGGATAATAAATATAAGTAAGTACCAAAAATCAATTATTGTAATGATTCTTTATTGGCCATGTATTTTATTGCATAGGCTGCACTCTTCAGTGAAGCACCTTGTGATAGACGATATTTTTAGTTTTATTACTATGTGCAAGAACAAATAACGCAGCTGGTCTTCCGACCCTTGAACATGCCGCATATAATTGACCATGGGAAAAACATGGATTTTCTAGATTTCGACCACAAACTTTCAAGGATTGGCCTTGTGATTTGTTAATGGTCATGGCGAATGCAAGACGGATCGGAAATTGAAGTCGTTTAAACTCAAACGGCATGTCGGTTGGGATCATCGGGATCCTCGGAATGAGAACTTCCTCACCTTCAAATTTTCCTTTGAGTATCGTCGCGTAAATCACATTGTTCATCAATTTACTTACCACCAAACGCGTTCCGTTGCACAGTTTACAGTTCACCTTTAGTCGTAAATTATGCGTTGGTAAGCCAGGCACATCCAAGGAGTTTAAAAATTCAATTGGATAGTTGGTGGCATCATCTGCATTTGTTGCACAGTCAATAGATTTGAACGAATGTAGTGTACTAATGACCTCATTCTGAATTATGTAGTAGCAATGAGTGCAATGGCTCAGGTGGGGGAGTCAATAATGGCAATTTCACTTTCCCATTAAGGCAGCACAATCTTGGCGTTTCTCCGGAAAACTTCAATACTCGCAAACCACATCCATTGGCCCAATGCGAACGCTAGCATGCAAGCAGTAATCAGTGCTGCAATCATATCGAAACGCTGCTCGATTCAAATCAGTACTTGATAAATTTCTCCTTGTGCGTCGAAAATTATCAAGATGTTGATCTCTTAGGTTTGCTCGATGATTTCTCATAGCCAACCGAGCCTTTGCACGGACTGCCTCGCTTTGCTCTTGTGATTGAGAAGCACGAAGTCGAGCCATACTAAAGCGGCGCTCTTCACGTGAAATTTCTTGTACTTCTTTAGTCCTTTCATTCGCAACGTTTTGCATCCTAGTTGCATTACGGCTTTTTCGGGGAAGATTTGATCGTCTTGGACGCGGCATTTTAATGATAATAATATCGGCACAATATTTATAGACACTCGAAACAAACACAAAAACCGGTAAACTTCAAAATTTCTAACTGTCAATTTTTCACCCAACAAAATTCGTAAAAGTAAACAAAATACATGTTAATATTGGCAATTCACACCAATTACATGGATATTGCCCTTCTCCGCTAGATGTCACTACAATTTACATCGATATTACCTTTCGCCGCCAGAGTACATGCAAATTTTAGTTTTCATACAAAAAAGCAAAAGCAAAATACATATATGAAGGGCGAAGAAAAAAAATCAAATTTACCGTTTTTTTGTCGTCCCACGGTAACGGGATAAAAAGTATCCTATAACCTGCCCCTGGTTCTAAGCTATGTACCTCCCCACCAATTTTCAGCCAAATCGGTTCAGCCGTTCTTGAGTTATAAGTGGTGTAACTAACACGACTTTCTTTTATATATATAGATATATAGATTTTTTTAGAATTAGCATACACAATACAAAGGAATAAGTAGAGTATGGTATTCTTCTATTGAATTGTGTGTAAGTAAAAAACAAATAAATAAAAACCTTGAATGTCGGATTAAATCCTCGTTCTTCGATAATGTCTGCCCCAAATGAGGTCATTTGGAAACAACTATTGTATTTTTGAGTATTTGCAAGAAAGTGGCGTGATTCTTGTGTTTCGCCACAAAGCAATGAATACAATGGCTCATGTGGCGGAGTCAACAATGGCAATTTCACTTTACCGTTAAGGCAGCATAATCCAGGCGTTTCTCCGGAAAACTTTAATGCACCACAATATAGATTTTTTTAGAATTAGCGTACACAATACAAAGGAATAAGTAGAGTATGGTATTCTTCTATTGAATTGTGTGTAAGTAAAAAACAAATAAATAAAAACCTTGAATGTCGGATTAAATCCTCGTTCTTCGATAATGTCTGCCCCAAATGAGGTCATTTGGAAACACTCGATAAATATCTTGTTCTGCGTCGCAAATTATCTATTTGTTGACCTCTGTTGTTCGTTCGACGATTCTGCATTGCCAACCGAGCTGTTATCGCGGCGCTGTTCACGTGCAATTTCTTGTACTTCTTCAGTCCTTTCATTCGCAACGTTTTGCATCCTAGTTGCATTACGGCTTTTTCGGGGAAGATTTGATCGTCTTAGACGCGGCATTTTAATGATAATAATATCGGCACAATATTTATAGACACTCGAAACAAACACAAAAACCGGTAAACTTCAAAATTTCTAACTGTCAATTTTTCACCCAACAAAATTCGTAGAAGTAAACAAAATACATGTTAATATTGGCAATTCACACCAATTACATGGATATTGCCCTTCTCCGCTAGATGTCACTACAATTTACATCGATATTACCTTTCGCCGCCAGAGTACATGCAAATTTTAGTTTTCATACAAAAAAGCAAAAGCAAAATACATATATGAAGGGCGAAGAAAAAAAATCAAACTTACCGTTTTTTTGTCGTCCCACGGTAACGGGATAAAAAGTATCCTATAACCTGCCCCTGGTTCTAAGCTACCTCCCCACCAATTTTCAGCCAAATCGGTTTAGCCGTTCTTGAGTTATAAGTGGTGTAACTAACACGACTTTCTTTTATATATATAGATATATAGTGTATATGTATATGTATATATACATGCATATACATATATGAATGCAAATAAAGCGTTACTATACGTATTAAAATTGTAGGGTTGGACAAAATCTTAGTTTCAGGATAAATATTCTAATTACATAGATCTTAATTAAGATTTCTAAGATATGAATCACAATTTGGTTGCTTCTATACCACAAATACATTTTGTTGCTGAAATTTGTTTCCCCTCAATATACTAAAAGACTAATTTTGATATTAATTTCTTTTTTATTTTATTTTTTGTTAAACATATTTCCGATATTATTTCTAAAACTATTGCGAATTATTCCACCTTTATGTTCTGATTAGTTCCAAGTATATGTTGTATGAACTTGGTGCGTATTTATTTATTTTCTTTTTTGAGTAGCTACTATCTTTATTCTCACAAAAAACTTAGAACCATTAAAACCATTTTTAATTAGTGGTCGTATATACTAAAATATATCCATGTTTTGCTAAAATTGTGTGACTAAAGGTTATATGTATTTTGGTTAGATTTTTGAGCTATGGGAAAGAAAAAAAAGCTCAGGAAATGGTCAACAATCTTACACTGCTTTTGCATGATTCAAGTATTGATTCAAATGGGTAAGAAGAAAAGGGAAGAGTGCACATCTCGACGGCTTCGTAAAAGCAATATGTCAAAATAGAGGCAAATAACAAAAAACTTCAATTCAACAAGCATGCAAAAGCAAAAAGAGAATGAGCAAGAATTGATTTACCAGTAATTGAATTATAAAAATCGAGCGCTTGCAAAGAAAGAGTGTAAAATTGTTAATTACAAGCCTAAAATAAAGAATTGATTAAAAAAAAAAATATGTTGCCATGCATATGCATGTAATTCAATTCAGCTCTATTTAATTTGTTTATTTCTTCGGTGAGTACGTAGAAATAAAGTTGTTTATGCTTGTATTTACAAAGAAAGTAAACAAATGAAACAAAAGTAAAAGTGTTAAATTCAATTTAATGGAATCAGAATTTGAGCCAGAAAGTACAAATTTTTTTTGTGGCGTGAAACTACATATACTGAAGAAGACAAAACATGTTTTTTTTGTGGGTCAGCATATTCTATCATGTAGTGCACGTGACGCATATATTACAGTACTAATCTTTTCAAAAAATTCGGTTATTTGTTTATGTTATTGTCAGTCGAAGTTTTTCGCACACTTAAATTAAAAAATAGATATCTCTGAAACCACTGTATATAATTGAGTGAAATTTTACATGTGTGTGTAGTTACGTTTGGAGTACAAAAATAGCAATAAATCGATATGAATTTGTTTAAAGAAATGTTTTTTGCATAATTTTTTTTTAAACAATCAAATTTTTTAAAGTGTTCTTCACGCATGTAGTCAAAAGTTTGTTTATCATATGTCGTTTCCGAGATATTCGAGAATTTGTCACTCGGTGCGCTCGCCGGAACGCTTCGTGCGCCGCAGCGCCGACTTTCCGCGTTCACGTTCCAACTTGCGCAGACATGATTTTCCGCAGATGGGCAGATATTCGAGTGTTTCAGTTCAGTTCCATTTTTAGCACGCTCATTCCAGCGTAATATGTTATTAGCATTGTTGTTGTTTGTTCATATGATGATCAAATATACATACATACATATGTAAGTTATAATTAGTGATGAAAAAATTGTTCGGCCAAATGACTGTTGTAATCCTCTGGGGGAAAAAGATCACAAATGTTTCCGTCACAAGTTATTCCAAGTAACTGACAAATGGGATAAAAAATTCGGAAAATTTCTCGGTAAATACATTTGTAAAGCGTGCCGTCATAATATGTACAATAACATGAACGTAACTGCAAAAGTAGCCACTGATCAGCCAAGCACAAAGTAAGTTTATCAATGTTTCCACTGTAATTCATGATAAAATTGGAATTAGTTTCAGAAATAAAGAAAATATCGAAACTAGTAATATATTTATATATATGACATATCTATATATATAAAAGAAAGTTGTGTTAGTTACACCACTTATAACTCAAGAACGGCTGAACCGATTTGGCTGAAAATTGGTGGGGAGGTACATAGCTTAGAACCAGGGGCAGGTTATAGGATACTTTTTATCCCGTTACCGTGGGACGACAAAAAAACGGTAAATTTGATTTTTTTTCTTCGCCCTTCATATATGTATTTTGCTTTTGCTTTTTTGTATGAAAACTAAAATTTGCATGTTCTCTGGCGGCGAAAGGTAATATCGATGTAAATTGTAGTGACATCTAGCGGAGAAGGGCAATATCCATGTAATTGGTGTGAATTGCCAATATTAACATGTATTTTGTTTACTTCTACGAATTTTGTTGGGTGAAAAATTGACAGTTAGAAATTTTGAAGTTTACCGGTTTTTGTGTTTGTTTCGAGTGTCTATAAATATTGTGCCGATATTATTATCATTAAAATGCCGCGTCCAAGACGATCAAATCTTCCCCGAAAAAGCCGTAATGCAACTAGGATGCAAAACGTTGCGAATGAAAGGACTGAAGAAGTACAAGAAATTGCACGTGAACAGCGCCGCGATAACAGCTCGGTTGGCAATGCAGAATCGTCGAACGAACAACAGAGGTCAACAAATAGATAATTTGCGACGCAGAACAAGATATTTATCGAGTGTTTCCAAATGACCTCATTTGGGGCAGACATTATCGAAGAACGAGGATTTAATCCGACATTCAAGGTTTTTATTTATTTGTTTTTTACTTACACACAATTCAATAGAAGAATACCATACTCTACTTATTCCTTTGTATTGTGTATGCTAATTCTAAAAAAAATCTATATTGTGGAGCATTAAAGTTTTCCGGAGAAACGCCTGTATTATGCTGCCTTAAGGGTAAAGTGAAATTGCCATTGTTGACTCCGCCACATGAGCCATTGTATTCATTGCTTTGTGGCGAAACACAAGAATCACGCCACTTTCTTGCAAATACTCAAAAATACAATAGTTGTTTCCAAATGACCTCATTTGGGGCAGACATTATCGAAGAACGAGGATTTAATCCGACATTCAAGGTTTTTATTTATTTTTTTTTTACTTACACACAATTCAATAGAAGAATACCATACTCTACTTATTCCTTTGTATTGTGTATGCTAATTCTAAAAAAATCTATATCTATATAATAAAAGAAAGTCGTGTTAGTTACACCACTTATAACTCAAGAACGGCTGAACCGATTTGGCTGAAACGGTAAATTTGATTTTTTTTCTTCGCCCTTCATATATTTTGCTTTTGCTTTTTTGTATGAAAATCAAAATTTACGTGCACTCTGGCGGCGAAAGGTAATATCGATGTAAATTGTAGTGATTTCTAGCGGAGAATTGCAATATCCATGTAATTGGTGTGAATTGCCAATATTAACATGTATTTTGTTTACTTTTACTAATTTTGTTGGGTGAAAAATTGACAGTTAGAAATTTTGAAGTTTATCGGGTTTTGTGTTTGTTTCGAGTGTCTATAAATATTGTGCCGATATTATTATCATTAAAATGCCGCGTCCAAGGCGATCAAATCTTCCCCGAAAAAGCCGTAATGCAACTAGGATGCAAAACGTTGCGAATGAAAGGACTGAAGAAGTACAAGAAATTGCACGTGAAGAGCAAAGCGAGGCAGTTCGTGCAAAGGCTCGGTTGGCTATGAGAAATCATCGAGCAAACCTAAGAGATCAACATCTTGATAATTTTCGACGCACAAGGAGAAATTTATCAAGTACTGATTTGAATCAGCAGCGTTTCGATATGATTGCAGCACTGATTACTGCTTGCATACTAGCGTTCGCATTGGGCCAATGGATGTGGTTTGCGAGTATTGAAGTTTTCCGGAGAAACGCCAAGATTGTGCTGCCTTAATGGGAAAGTGAAATTGCCATTATTGACTCCCCCACCTGAGCCATTGCACTCATTGCTACTACATAATTCAGAATGAGGTCATTAGTACACTACATTCGTTCAAATCTATTGACTGTGCAACAAATGCAGATGATGCCACCAACTATCCAATTGAATTTTTAAGCTCCTTGGATGTGCCTGGCTTACCACCGCATAATTTACGACTAAAGGTTGGTTCCGTAATAATCATGCTTCGAAACATAAACCCACCAAAACTGTGCAACGGAACGCGTTTGGTGGTAAGTAAATTGATGAACAATGTGATTTACGCGACGATACTCAAAGGAAAATTTGAAGGTGAGGAAGTTCTCATTCCGAGGATCCCGATGATCCCAACCGACATGCCGTTTGAGTTTAAACGACTTCAATTTCCGATCCGTCTTGCATTCGCTATGACCATTAACAAATCACAAGGCCAATCCTTGAAAGTTTGTGGTCGAAATCTAGAAAATCCATGTTTTTCCCATGGTCAATTATATGCGGCATGTTCAAGGGTCGGAAGACCAGCTGCGTTATTTGTTCTTGCACATAGTAATAAAACTAAAAATATCGTCTATCACAAGGTGCTTCACTGAAGAGTGCAGCCTATGCACTAAAATACATGGCCAATAAAGAATCATTACAATAATTGAGTTTTTACTTACTTATATTTATTATCGTAATAAAAAATTTAAACTCATAAAATCAAGAATCTGCTCATTTATTGCTTCTAAGGCGGAGCAATGTTCGCCGGGTCAGCTAGTATAATAATATATGTGAATGATGTACATACAGTGAGTGCCACTCAAAATGACCCACTAACGAAAAGTTTACAAAATATCTTATAGTATTAATACTTCATATTTGCTGTTTAATAACTATTACTTTTCTTAAAACTCAATTAATAACTCACTCAAAAAAAAGTAAAATTTATTGACTCAAATGGAAGTGCTTGCAATAATGACGAAAAGGAAAAAAAAATCACAACAAAAGCGCGCCACTCAAAATGACCCACTCATTGAAACCAATATAGATAGCGGTATTTTTCAGGAACCGTACGAATATTTTGCATCAGGTTGTCTGGTCTATGCATATTATTCATGTAATCAATGTTTTAGTTGTGTTTTGAATTTGATACATTTAATAATTTCCGTGCTTTTGTGAAATGGCTCCCCAAACGACTATCGAAATACGAAATTTAATAATACAACATTACAAAAACGGTAAATCACAAAGGAAAATAGCAGAAATAGTGCAAAGACCACGGAGTACTGTGAAAAATATAATAAAGCGGTATAACAATGAAAACCAAATTGCAAATAAGCCGAAACATGCAGGCAAAAAAGTGCTTACTGCACGTGAAGAGCGCTGGGTTCTCCAAAAAGTCCGAGAAAATCCACGCCTAAGTGCTCCAAATCTTGTAAATATGGTGTATGAAAGATTTACTACTAAATGCAGTGCAACAACTATCAGAAGGACTCTTCATAAGGCTGGTTTACATGGAAGAATTGCCCGAAAAAAGCCATTCGTCAGTGAGAAGAATAGAAACATTCGCTTGGGTTACGCTCACACTTACTACATGAGGGATTTCGACTTCTGGAAGAATGTAATTTTTGTTGATGAATCTAAATTCAACTTATTTGGGTCAGACGGAAGGGTAAATGTATGGCGCAAACCTAATCAGGAGCTCGATCCTAAGCATCTCCGTCCCACAGTCAAACATGGGGGTGGGCATGTAATGGTGTGGGGTGCTTGCTCGGCTGCAGGTGTTGGAAATTTATGCTTCGTGGAAGGAAATATGGACAAAATTCAATATTTGAGAATTTTGCGAGAAAATCTAAAACAAAGTGCAGATAAATTGGGAATAGCAAACACATTTAATTTGTATCAGGACAATGATCCAAAACATTCCGCCCACATCGTACGGGAGTGGTTGCTCTACAATTGCCCTAAAGTACTCAAAACTCCCCCACAATCGCCTGATTTAAATATAATTGAAAATTTATGGCAAAAATTGGAAGTTGAAATTCGGAAGCGGTCGATTTCAAACGTCAATGACCTCAAAACAGCTCTGATAGAGGAATGGGAGAAAATATCCCCAAACTACACAAAAAAATTGGTGGAATCTGTCCCGAAAAGATTGAGATCGGTGATTAATCAACGCGGATACCCAACAAAATATTAATTTAAATTATAACTTTAATTATTTTCAATTTTCTTTTGTATTTACATAGGTGGGCCATTATGTGTGGCTCACATATATATGACATGAATTCTTTTTTTATCCTAAATATTGAACACTTTATTTTAAAACCCGAAAAAACTTACGTTCTGTTATTTCTCAATATCTATTGTTTAAGAAAAACATAAAAAAATTTAAACAAATGTTCGGGGTTTCGATATAATACTGCTTTTATAAGCAATTTTTAGGTGGGTCATTTTGAGTGGCACTCACTGTACATATATAATAGTAATAGTGGGGAAAATATCTAGAAATACTGATGGTTATTCTCTAAAAGTCCACTACTTTTATATTGATGACTACGTACAAAATGCCCATGCACTTAAATGTTCTTATTGAATCGTAACTAATGTATGAAAATTATTACTAAGTATATAATAAAAAATATACAGAAAAATTATAAATGTGAAACATTGCATAATATATAGAATATCGATAGATCAAGGCTATAAAAAGTACATAGTATGTACATATAAATGCGACCAGAAAAGAGTGCCTTTGATCTATAAAAATATGGTGGCATTTTGAGCTGCGATTACGTTAATTGTAAGATAGATAAGTAAGATTCTGTTCACATCATGTACTTGTACCTTATGTAAACATAGACTTTTAATACACAACCTTGAATTTTCAATTGAATGCACTTCAAGCGCAAAGAACCAAGAGCGGGTACTGATGAGCAGCGATGTCGCACGAAGCGTTCCAGCGAGCGCACCGAGTGACAAATTCTCGAATATCTCGGAAACGACTTTTGATAAACAAACTTTTGACTACATATTCTTGAAGAGGGGAGTTTTGCGCGTATTATGGTAGTAGTTTTTTTTAGCGTGAAGAACACTTTAAAAAATTTGATTGTTTAAAAAAAATGTATGCAAAAACATTTCTTTAAACAAATTCATATCGATTTATTGCTATTTTTGTACTCCAAACATAACTACACACATGTAAAATTTCACTCAATTATATACAGTGGTTTCAGAGATATCTATTTTTTAATTTAAGTGGGCGAAAAACTTTGACTGACAATAACATAAACAAATAACCGGATTTTTTTAAAATATTAATACTGTGATATATGCGTCACCTGCACTACACGATAGAATATTTTTTCCAAAATCGGTGACTTAGCGGTTTTTAGGGATCCCACTTGACGCTAAGTCACCGATTTTAGAAAAAATATTCTATCGTGTAGTGCAGGTGACGCATATACATATTTACTCTATATTAAACATATGTATGACCACAACGGATATCGACAATAGAAATATGTATGTATGTATATCGCAACGAATGTTCGTCGGCCGAAAGTTGTTCGCTTTGTTTGCGTGCATTCTCATATACATACATATGTCAGTGTGTTCTATTTTGGACAGCGAACGTTCTTGACGAAAATTTCGCCGTTCGCTGGTATTGTGTTTTAAGCATTACAGAGGGAAGGTTTAACAAGAGCTCCAATGAAATAATCGCAAATACCAATCGAGGTCTATTCAAAGTAAAAATGCAGACATTTTTAGCCTTGCCCATGGTAAGCCAAAATCATTTGTTGGAGATATTTTAGATAAGATATTCAAACGCGAACAGTTTTTAAAAGTAAACAGATCTCGTGTTTGCAATTACTTAAGGGGGAAATACCGCATTATAAACAGTAATTTTTTAGCCTGTTTCTTTTTGGCAACACTGGTTTCGATAGCTCTCGCACGTTTTTGTCTTATGCCACTATAAAACATCTTCAGTTTAGTCTATAATTTACCCATGAATCATCAACGCCAAATTTTGGTGAATATGCTCTTGAAAACTTTGCCGAAGATCCTCTTTTTTATTGAAAAATTGTGTTCAGCGACGAAGCTCATTTCTGGTTGAATGGATACGTGAAAAAGAAAAACTTCCGTGCGATTATAACTAACTCTTATTTGCCCCAAATGGAAGAGCTTGTTTTGCATGACATGTGGTAGTCACACGCGGTGCCACACGCAACACAGCACGCGAAACAATGTACTAGTGATTCAAATAAAGCTTTCATGCATTTTTCTGAATTTTGTGTGTTTTTTATTTAAACTTTCAGATAGCTCTTAAAAATCACCCCTTATTTTGCGGTTGCACCTAGAAACATATGTAGGAAGTTACTTCACATAAGTAAAAAAAAAGGTGAGCTCGTGTTCTGAACCACATATAAATGTAACAAAAATGGGAAAATAAGGTGAATAAGGGTATGCAATTGTATTTTTAATTTGTTAAAGCTCACTCCATACATTTGCATCCCATGTTGCATATTTAATCAGGATCGTTACGTGGTACAGCGTAATGAAAGCGGAATAGAGTTAAGCATACATTCTAACGGCATATCGATTGTGAGAAAACAATAATGCCATACTACTCCGATTTTTCTTTTACTTTTGTTTCTTTTTTTTACTTTTTTACATTCTCGTTTAGAAATAATATGGTAACTTTAATTTTTGTTCAATCACTTCTGTGGCATGGTGTAACATAAGTATTTTACTCTTTGACATTCCTTACGCCATCACTTTTTATTTCCAAAAGCAGGAGATTGGTTGGCATACATACATACATACGTGTTTATCAGATCTCAAGGGGAAGCAGATATGTAAGTACGCAAATCTGCAAAAGTAAATCCATAGGTATTGTGTATACAATTTTGTTCCTTTTACTACAATGGACATTTAATTTGTTTTATGCTGTATCTGGTGGCGAAACAATTAATTGCTGAGCGAAAATACAACAGAGTTTGTCGGTCTTATTTCAATTCTTTGTTATAATGGACGAAAATACAGAAATTTCGTCTAAAATGTGTCTTGCCTTTGTTGCGCGATATTTAGATAAAAAATATCAATAACAACTTTTTTGGGATGATTTAACTAGAAGATTCAACGGCGGATTCAATAACAAGTAGCACACAAAAGTATTTCTCAAACCTTTTTGGGGGGCCGTAGCCGAGCGGCTAGCATGTGCGAATCGTGGCCGGGGCAAGTAAAATCGAAAATCATGGAAAAGGATTTTTTTTAAAAGAGGTGGCCCCTCGGCAGAGCATGGCAAACCTCCGAGTGTATTTCTGCCATGATAAAATTTCTCACAAAAATCATTTACAGTTCGGAGTCGGCATAAAACTGTAGGTCCTTTAAATTGTGTTACAGCACCAAGACGTACACCACAAATTGTAGGAGAGGTTCGGCAAACATCAAGCCAAGGTATTATTATTATTTTCCCTGCGTTTTCGACCTGGCTCACCTCCAGCTTAAATTCGCTGCAGTTTTGTTTCTGTTAATGCATGCATGTTTTTTTTTTATTTATAAAATTAAATATGGCGCAAACGCAGTTTGAATGGCCTTCGACGGAATTGTATTACAAAAATTTAGTAATGTTATATTGTGTTTTATTATACATGTTCGTATGTTCAGGCAGCAGTGGATAGGACTCTTGAAGAAAAAAGAGCCGATATCATTATGATGTGAATAAATTGTATTTACTTTTTTAACCTATGCACTTAATATTGTTAATCAATTCAACAAAATATTTCATTCCGAAAACCTTGCAAACTCTTGCAAAAAAACCACACTATTTAACAATACTTAATAATTTTATTAAAAGTAATTTTTTAAATATACATTTTTGGGGTATAGAATTTGAAAAATATGAGAAATTTGAACCGATGTTAAGAAATATATCTGCATACGCCAATTGATGTTTTGACAACAGGCAGGACAACAGACAACACTCTGTGGTATTGTCATCTATACATATGGTTAGAAACTCGACAGTAAGGTGGAAGGAGGCGTTTTCTCACGAGACCCTCCCCTGCAAATTTCTTTTAGGTTGCCAGACACTACAGCATTGCACCAGGCTGATGTCTTAGCTATTATGGAAGCAGTAGAGAAACTGGTAACTAGAATTTTAGGAAGAGACATCTTCATTTTTAGTCATAACCATGCAACACTCCTACCTCCCTACCAACCTACCTACCTGAAAATATAATTTATCTTATTACATTGCACTTTAAATAATAATAAAAAAGTATTTTTATTGCATATCGAAGCCCCCGAAAAACTCAAAAGGGAAATTTGCCATAAATTTTGAAACTCATAGAAGTATTTCCATGTAAAAGGCATAAGCGTGCAATTTTCAATATTGAATGGCGAAATTTCTTAATTGTGGCCAACATCAGGCTGATGTAGTCCAATTTTGGCACTCTACAAAGGACCAGACATTTTCAAGATAAGATGCTAAACATACAATTTAACAGAGTATACATATGTACATATATTGACGTGATTTCCCGCACGCACAGTAGTGTGGATACCGAAAGTAAAATTTCAAGATGAATCTCATTAAAAATAAATGCGGGAAACAGTTGAAAGCTTAACGTTCGCAAGAACTCTTATTAGCAAAAGGTCAGAAATTGTATGCCGTCTGACTTACTTAATCTTTTAAAACATTATAATTATATTGATGTAAAATTTGTTTTAAATACGACTTAGAGATTAAGCTGATTTAAAAGCGTTCCGTGCAAAATCTTTACACATGGCGGTGAATTGAGTAACTACTTGTTATATACATAAATATATATACATATATATAGTGTATATGTATATGTATATATACATGCATATATATGAATGCAAATAAAGCGTTACTATACGTATTAAAATTGTAGGGTTGGACAAAATCTTAATTTCAGCATAAATATTCTAATTACATAGATCTTAATTAAGATTTCTAAGATATGAATCACAATTTGGTTGCTTCTATACCACAAATACATTTTGTTGCTGAAATTTGTTTCCCCTCAATATACTAAAAAATTAGTTTTTATATTAATTTCTTTTTTATTTTATTTTTTGTTAAACATATTTCCGATATTATTTCTAAAACTATTGCGAATTATTCCACCTTTATGTCCTGATTAGTTCCAAGTATATGTTGTATGAACTTGGTGCGTATTTATTTATTTTCTTTTTTGAGTAGCTACTATCTTTATTCTCACAAAAAACTTAGAACCATTAAAACCATTTTTAATTAGTAGGTCGTATATACTAAAATATATCCATGTTTTGCTAAAATTGTGTGACTAAAGGTTATATGTATTTTGGTTAGATTTTTGAGCTATTGGAAAGAAAAAAAAGCTCAGGAAATGGTCAACAATCTTACACTGCTTTTGCATGATTCAAGTATTGATTCAAATGGGTAAGAAGAAAAGGGAAGAGTGCACATCTCGACGGCTTCGTAAAAGCAATATGTCAAAATTGAAAGGAACCGAGTTTCTTTTGGTAATTCAAGTAATAAAGTTTATTTAAAGTCTTATAATATCAAGTCAATATGTAAGTATAAAATATAACGTGAGTTTACTACGATGATGTTGCCGCGGCGGTGACTGTGTTACGACTCGACTCTTCTTCTGCGACGACCGTTTGTAGTTTTGGTTTTTGAATAGTTGATGCTGCCACTCAGTGGAACTTATGCATGTGTAACGTAGGGTTACCTTACAGTCGACTATCCTGACAATGTATAGCGCCCTCGCTGTACTCGTTGTTTTCGTCGTCGAAATCATCGTTGCTTTCAAAATTTGGAGGAAGTTGACTCCATAATTTCAACTTATCAGATGAATAAACTGAAGTATAGTGACGTGTTGTTCGTTCGCTGCTTGGCAAATCTTCTACTAAGTAACGATCTTTACCAAGTACTTGCTTTATTAAAAAAGGACCCTTGAAACGAGGTTCTAGCTTTCTCGACGTACCAGTGCTGTAGGGTTCATTTTCCACTAACATCAAATCATCAATTTTAAATGTCGTAGGTTTTGCATGCCGTTCGTCATATCGCTGTTTCGCTTGTTGTCGTTGCTGGTTTACATTTTCAGCTGCTTGTATACGTAGTTTCTGCATATCTTTTTCGTTGGTTAGGTGATTTTCGTGTAATGCCGATAAAACTTTATTTTGAAGTATATCTCTCGGCGAAAAACTAAATAAAAGTTCGTGTGGACTTCTCTCAGTTGTTTTGTTTTTCATTGTGTTCATTTCCCATTGAATATTAGATAAATTAGCGTCCCATCTTTTATCCACATTTGTGCTAGGAAGTAACATTGATAAAAGTGTACGATTCGCTCGCTCAGCATGACCGTTCGCTCGTGGAGTACGTACCGCATTTAATACGTGTTTAATATCGTTGGTAGCGCAATAGATTTTAAAATCTTTCGACGTAAATGACGTACCTGGATCAGTGATAATACGTTCAGGCACACCAAAATAACTTGTGACTCCTTGTAACGTTGCTAACACATGTCTCGTCGCTGTACTCTTTACTGCTTTGATAATAGTATACTTCGTAAATGCGTCGACTAAAATGATGATATGTTCGTTTACTTTTGATATATGGGCCCAAATGGTCCATATGCACCGTCTTGAAAGGTGTAGGATCAATATTACTAAAATGATACTGCCCTTCTGTCTGTCAACCATGACTTTTGTTGTAAGCAGATTCAACGCATGCCTTCAAATAAGACTTAACAAAGTTTCGCATTCGCGGGAACCACAGATACGTTCTCATCTTGCTGATAGTCTTTTCTAAACCCAAATGACCATTTTTATCGTGACACTCTTCAACCATTTTGTATCTTAGCGTTTTTGGAACTACCCATAATTTATTAGTGTTTTCGATTTTAAACAATCTACCTTTCTCAACACAAAATTCTTTCGAGGACTGCTTGTCTTTATTCTTGACCTTCTCGATTATTTGCTTTATGTTGCCGTCTTGAATCTGCATACTAAATAACCAGTCATCATGTGTGATTGCTACTTTATCTACTTTTAATGTTGCGACATCAGTTTCTTTTGCATCTTCGTTTGGACATCTACTTAATGCATCGACGGGTTCCATGCGCCTACCTTGGAGATGTAGAATATCGATATCGAAATTTTGCACTCTTAACCACCATCGAGCAATTCGTGGAATAAGTTCTCGTTTACTCATAGCAGTTTTAACAGCGCTACAGTCTGTCACAATTCTGACTGTTTTCCCATCAACGTAGTATCTAAATCGTTCTAACGATTCGACTACAGCTAAAGTTTCAAGTTCATAGCTGTGAAAGTTTCTTTCAGTGTCACTGGTCGATCTACTATAATATGCAACCGGTTTCAAACCGTCACATTCATTATGCAACAACACACCCGCCAAACCTATTGAACTAGCATCAGTGTGAATTTCATACTTTGCATCTACTCGATGCGCAACCAGTAGAGGTGCAGATGTCAGTTTCTGCTTCAACTTGTTGAAAGCTTCGTCTTGCTCAGCACTCCAAACAAACATCTCATCTTTGCGTATTAATTTTCGAAGAGGTTCAGATATAATAGCGTAAGCAGGAATGAACTTACGAAAGTACCCGCTTAATCCTAAGAATCTTCGGATTTCAGTTACATTCGTTGGTCGTTCATAATTTCGTATGGCTGTTGTTCTCGCTAAACTAGGAGTTAATCCATTCGGTGTTATACAATGCCAAAGAAAATCGATTGTTGTTTGCAAAAAGTTGCATTTTGAAATGTACAACGTCCAATCAGCTTCTTTTAAAATCTTCAAAACTGTCTTCAGTTTTTGAAACATTTCGTCTACCGTATTACTACAAATGAGAATGTCATCCATGTAATGAATCATGTTCTCTTTCGTTGCTCGTTCTTGAATTTTGGACATTAAACGTTGGAATACTATTGGCGCATTCTTAAGCCCAAAAGGCATTCTCTTAAATTCATATAAACCATCAGTAGTTACAAAAGCAGTATACTTACGACTGTCTGGTTCAATTTCAATTTGGTAGTATCCACTATTTAAATCTAGCGTAGTGAAATATTTATATCGCGCCGCTTCCTGAAGACACTCTTCAATATTTGGAAGTGGAAATATTTCTTTCGTTATTAGCTGATTAAATCGCCGATAGTCTATGCACAATCTATCACTGCCATTCTTTATCTTGACAAGCACAACCGGACTCGCATACTCGGACTCGGAACGTTGTATTATATCGTTTCGCAGAAACGTATTTACCATCTCCGCAACAATTTGTTTTTTTTTTGGTTCTGGCACACGATACGGAGATTGAGACACAATTTCATTTGATTTTAGTTCAATTTTCATTTTTACGATATCTGTTTTACCGAGCTTATTTAAATTATTCGGAAATAAATCGCAATTGTTCTTAATGATTGTTATTATGTCTAATTTTGCTGATTTGTCGTTTATTCCGCAGTTTATTTGATCATCATTTATGTTACATTTTATTTCTTTATTATCAAAATCTTGTTCGCGTTCTTGCTGTATTTTAATATTCCCGTTTTGAATAGTTAAGCACAACTTACTGTTTGTAAAATTATCTTGCCCCAATAAGATATCGCTAGGCAACAATTCGTCATCAAGGATATACATAGCAACCGGTATATTAATGCCATCAATTACTAAACTTGCCCGCACTAACTCTTTAGCCTTTCGAACGCCACCATATAGTCCAGTGATTTGTATATTACACTTTTCGTATATACCGTCAATTTCGTCACTCAGAGATTTTCTAATCATGCTATACTGTGCACCTGTGTCAATAAATGCTTTAATTGTTTTTCCATTTATTATCGCGTCAACTTTAAAATGTTCATCATTTACACAAAATGCGTTTCGTACTTTTGCTACAGGTTTACACTGCAAATCGCCTTTGGAATGCACTTTATTACATTTTTCACATATTTGTTTTCGTTGAGGCTTTTCACAATTTATGGCTATGTGTCCTAATTCATCACAATTGTAGCACTTCACAGTTTTAGAAAATTTTGTATCAGTTTTCTTATTATAATTACCACTTTTGTTTACATTGTTATTTTCTTGTAATTTTACTTCCATTTTTGTTATGTTTCGCACCGAACTTGTTGGTACATTCTTTTCATACTCTTTCAATGTTTCTCTTAACTCTCTCATGGTAATTATGGGCCGTTTACATAGAACTTTCCTCGCTTTGCTTGGCAGTTCGAACTTTAACAACAAAGCGTGAGGCATAGAAGGTCAGCTACATAGAACGCTTTGACAGTTTCTGCGTTAGTAGTTTGTTATGATTCGCGATTTGTGTTTGTTCAGAGTGTTTTGTTTAAAGATAGAAAAAAAAATGAATTTTACTGATATGATGGAAGTAGTTATGCTACTAATGTTTGAAATTCGCGAGTGTCTGTAGTGTGTATACGCACGCCAAAATAAAAATAAAATGGAAATGATAACAGCTGCCTGCCAAAGCGTACAAAAGTTGAGAGTTGCCCATAATTTTGCTTCGCTTTGCTTTGCTCTACTTCTCTCGCTTTGTATTTAGCAGGACTCATATAACAGCATGTATTGAACTTATCTGTCAAAGCGAAACTCTGAAGCAAAGCAAAGCAAAAGTCCTATGTGAACGGGCCTTTATTCTTTGTGCAGCTATTGCCACTTGAAGTTCACGATTTTGTAGTCCTTCTCTCGCGTATTTCACCATGGCTGTTTCACTCAACTTATACCGTCGCCCGAGCGCACAAATACGAAAACAATAATCAGCTACTTTTTCGTTTTGTTTACGCACAGCACTTTGCATTTGAAAATGTATGTCCGCTTCATCAGGGGAATTACCGAATTCATATTTTAAGTCTTTTGCGAAATCATTCCAATTGGAATGTAGCTTCTCTGTCGCGTCGAGCCACAAACGCGCTACTCCCTTCATGCGACTGTATATTGCAAGCAACAGGCACTTTTCACCCATTCGTATGCAAGAATAATAACACTGTTCACTCTCTCAACAAATTGTTCCGCTGACAGTGAAATATCATTTGTCGGATCGAAATCTGGAATAGTTTCGGCTATTTCGCGTACCGAATAATTATTTCGCGTTGCTGATATATTTGAATTAGTACATGGGGATATATTAAAATTTCTATTTTCTACACTACTTGTATATTCGTTTCGCTCAACCTGACTTTGATGGTTGTTTTGTATATAACTCAACACATTTTGTAGCATACCACGTATTTCGTCCATTTCTTGTTGCACAGATTTTTGCTGTCCGTTTTCACAATGTTCGCTACTCTCATCGCTCTCTTCCCCGCGCGTCTCTTGTTCAAATTCGATTTCGTCGAATTCTATTTCATCAGAGCCGATCACTTCACTCAACCGATTTATTAATGTTGCTTTTGTTAGCGTGAAGAACACTTTTAAAATTTTGATTGTTTAAAAAAAAATTATGCAAAAAACATTTCTTTAAACAAATTCATATCGATTTATTGCTATTTTTGTACTCCAAACATAACTACACACACATGTAAAATTTCACTCAATTATATACAGTGGTTTCAGAGATATCTATTTTTTAATTTAAGTGTGCGAAAAACTTTGACTGACAATAACATAAACAAATAACCGAATTTTTTGAAAACATTAATACTGTAATATATGCGTCACGTGCACTACATGATAGAATATTTTTTTCCAAAATCGGTGACTTAGCGGTTTTTTAAGGGTCCCACTTGACATGGCTTTACTCTATACTCAGGGGTTTTAAATCAAAATATTTATATTTCAGCACAAAATATTATTCTCACTTTTACTAATTGAGAATCAAAATTTGAATTGCTGTTTTCGTTGTCGACGTAATTCTGTTTTACTGGCCCAACGTTGCTGACGTCGCACGGTGTCGCGAGCTCCTCAGTAGAGTGGACAAAAATAGTTTGCGTACTCCAATTTCGGTATAATTCATTATAGGTACCTCATTTGTCGTAGAAAGAAGAAATTCAAAATATGGTGCAAATTGGTCAACTGGCACACCCTGCACGCTGGTTGGTGGAAATAGTAAAAGTGCTCCAATTTTAATGTTATCTTAAAAAGCAAAAATTTGAAATTTAGTTGAGATTGGACTTCAGACACGCCCACCACACGCAAAAATATTTGATTTTAATATAACGCACTTGTATGTTTTTACTTATGGTAAATTTTTTCCGGGGTTTTGCGGAAATAACTTCTGCTGCTCTTTGAAACTTTACAATCGCTTACTTTGCATTAATAAAATACATCAATCTACTTAATTTAATTAAATTTACAAATGAAAGATTTACTTTTAAACAATTCGGTTTATTCAATATAATACAGTAATAAAGTTAAGCTACATATTTAAAAATTGAATGGATGACAACACCAATAAGATCGGAACTATTTATAACTGAAATTTTTTTTATTCAGAGTATTCATCATCTGAAGAAATGAAATCTTCTTAATTAATTCTTGAAATAATTTCATGTTCTAAATTTTCTAAACTCTCTTATTCGGTTTCCACTTCTATAAACTGATTGATATCACTATCACGTTTCTTTTTTTGGCTATAATTTTTACGCACAGCGGAAATTAAAGGTTCTGACGTAAGTAATAAATGAGATAAAGGGTCACTATTGGACGCTTCCCTAGAACACTTTCGAGTATTTTCTAATCTAGACTTTCGGAACTCCATGTGCCTAGCTTCCAACGCGTCTTCAGAAAGGAACCGTATGGGAATGCTAAAATGCCGTACAATGTCGCACCCATGAACAAGTATTTTATGAACTGTCATTGGCATGAAATACCATGAATAATTTGCGATACAAATTGAATATGTTTGCTTTAATAGGTCAGTGAATGTTTGTATATTTATTTTTTCCCCCCTACTAGCTAACGTTCTTAATATTAAACTGAAATTTTTTATTCGATTTATGTCTATAGAAGTAATTTTAGCAGACATTTCAATATTTGAGAAAAAACGACGGGCAGTATTACCATCGTTGGATGTTCCATATTCAGTTTTTATTCTATCCACTATGAGACTCATTTCTTTCCTAAATTCTTGTTGAACTCGTTCCTTATTTGTTTTAAAATTTTTTAAATTCGTCACTGCTCCATCAATCATCGTTAAATCCATTCTGAATGATACAATTAAAAGAAAACTATTTATTTTTATGGAAAATGTGCACAGTTTTTCAATTTGATTCGCGAAATCCTTTTCAATTTGATGTATTAATGCAGTTGACCAATTTGCACCATATTTTGAATTTCTTCTTTCTATGACAAATGAGGTACCTGTAACGAATTATACCGAAATTGGAGCACGCTAACTATTTTTGTCCATTCTACTGAAGAGCTCGCGACACTGTGCGTTGTCGCTCTACTGAGCGAAAATTCGCCGTTCCTTGGTATTGTGTTTCAAGTATAAAACTGTATCATTGGATGTATGTACATAAGGAGTTCGGCCAGTTTAATAAGATATCCCCGTACTCGCAATCGCCGAATCCAAATCAATGTTGTTACTTTTACATACATATTTGTTTGAAGGCGAACAAAGCTCAGACATCGCGAGCAGAGAATTGCCGATGCGAATCAAATGGATAGTTAACTAAGGCCACAATAAATGAGATTCCTTGGCCTGAAAAATGCAACAATCTAGATTTTTGTCTGCCAAAAAAGTGGATTATGCAAGTCGAGGTAAAATTGTCATGGTGTAACTTATTACTTTTTTTCTTTTGAACATCTGTTACTATAAAAAAATTCTTTCCGAGTCTGCTTTGGCATGTCATAGTGTTAAAACAAGCTTGGTTAATTTGGATATAGTAGGAAAAAGAAAATTGCCATTAAAGTTTTTCATTTAAGTGATATTGCTCCAAAACTCTTCAATGCCCATCATTAAAAGATTCTCTTTTGCATCTTTTGCATCAACTCAAAAGTTCTCCACTCTTATAGATGAGGGTAAGCATCAACATTTAATCTGCTAGAGATATTTTTAAATGTGAAATGTGTGTGAAATGGTTTTTGTTTCCTTTTACCCCCCCCCCCCCCCCCATTGCAGTTTCGGGACTTAAAAATTTTATTTCTGTAAATATGCTTGTTCGGAGGGGCACTCTGGGCTATATTTCTTCTAAAGCAATAATGTAAAACTGCAAGCAATACATTCTTATTTTGCTTGTAGCAACCTTCGGAATAGTTGTTAAGAGATCATTGCACTCCTGTCCAAAAAAACTTCTTCGATTAGCAGAGAAATATACAATGATCTAACACACGAGTAGCGTTAAATTGCGACTTTTTAATTAAATTTTGACCTAGACTCTAAAAAAATTTCACTGATATACTTTCAAGAGCTTGTATTAATGACACTTTGGACTGAAAAAGTGCATTTATAGTATTAAAATAGTTGTGACCATACTTAAGAAAAAGTGAAGAAGCTCTATCACACTCGTTATTGAATTCAACAGAAATAATGTCTTTAGATCTCAATTTATCCTGCACGACAACTTGTTTAAACAATTGTTAAGTCACTTCTCAGTTTTCTAAAATAATTTTAACGCAGCTATGATGTGATACATCTACTTGCTTCCTCCCACCTAGCATTTAAGCCTTTAAAATTTATGTTTATACATATAAAGAATATACATATGGATATCTTATTT
Organism: Anomoia purmunda; assembly: GCA_951828415.1. Taxonomy (NCBI): domain Eukaryota; kingdom Metazoa; phylum Arthropoda; class Insecta; order Diptera; family Tephritidae; genus Anomoia; species Anomoia purmunda. The sequence goes on along the minus strand of OX639998.1, from coordinate 22,744,635 downwards.
TATTTAGCTATTATGTTATTAAATGGAATTCTTAGTGATACAATTAATTCCCTAAAAGTCTCGTACAGAACATCTGCAATGCAACCAGCTCCTATTGGTAGTAGATCTAACAACTTAACCACAACTCCTTGCTCAACCAACTTTCCTTCGTCGTAAAACCTAGCCAGGATGAGCATTTGATTATTCAGCCCGATATCTGTGCTCTCGATCAGTACGGAAAACGGGATTGTTTGTAATTTATTAACCAAGTAGTCCTTTCTTCTTTTGCTGTTACATTTTTAAATATGCTGGTTTTTTCTCCCAAGATTCAAATTTTTTATAATTTCAGAATCTGGCACTATTTCTCTCAAAAGTGGAATTAAGTGATCTACCACTGTTAAGGCGACATTGTGTTCAGCGACAAAACATGCTGAGTTTTATATCAAATCTTTTTTTCCATGCTCTTTTCTGTACTTAAGTTTTTCTTAAAAAGAGTATTCCATGTGCCCGGTTTGTTTATGGTTTCTAAATTTTTCTGGTGTGCTTTTGTTTCTGCCTGTTTAAATCAGACTAGCCGCATTTTAAAATTTTTCTTTGCGGGCAACGCATTTAAATTTAAACGACTCACCATCAAAGCTTGTAACCTACCCTTGAATTTATCGTCAGGAAACTACTTATTGTAAAAATCTGTTCTTTCTCCCACCGTTCATATTTTTCGACTATAACCCCTACGTGTAAGGAATTCCCCCGACATGTATCAATACTGATTACACTGTCAAATAACTCTAAACCGTTCATTAAGAGCTTCCAAATACTTCCCATCATTTTTTAATTCTGACAATCTCTTAACCCTGCTGTTAGGTTAAGACCATTTGGTCCAATTTTTTTTTGTTTTGTTTGTAACTTTGGAACGGTGATATATACTGTCTAAATTTTTCAGCTCAGGTGGTCTTTTTATAAAACAATATTATGTGCGAAAATTTAATTCTCTGACTTAAAACTGGACTAAGATAAATTGAAAATTACGAATCTTAGGTTAAGGGACCATTTGGTCCATAGTATATTTTCTTTGATTTTCTTTACATTAATTTTCCAAAAATAAGTATTTATTAGTTTGTTCGATATTTTTTGGCACTACATGATGAGCAAAAAAATGTTTTTCGGTTGGTTTTGCAAATAAACGCACTGCAAATGGAGCATTTTACATCAGACTTAGACTTGCAGCAACTACAAATTCCTCGCTTTCGCGCTCCTGAACTAGAAGCATTTTTAGAGCAGGCCACTGGTGCTGGGTTTTACCAGAGTTGAGTAAATAATAAAATAATAATATTTAGCAAGTATTGAACCAAACTAAATATAAAGACTAAGATTAAATTGTTATTTTGTATGAAAACTGCAGTATGGACCAAATGGTCCTCTAACCTAAGATTCGTAAGTTTTTTTTAACCTAACAGCAGGGTTAACTCATGCCAGATGCTTCATCGATTCGCCACTCGCTAACGGATGGCGATGGCCACTCGCTAATGGATGATAGAATACATCCTTCCGCGTTGAGAGCACTTGAAAGTGACGTAGTAAAAGCTAGATAATAAACAAAATGAGGAGGAAGAGCAGAACGATTTGAAGTTTGTTAGCATTGTTTGGTGAAATAAGAGCAAATTGCTTTCATTTCGACAGCGAATGGGTGGATGCTGTCAAATCGACAAAGAAAGGGCTAGTTGTCCGTTGGCTAGAAGTCGCAATTTTCTATTCTATCATTATTGAAAGAAGATGAGGGTTGCACGTTTAACTTATTGTAATTTTTGGAGCGTTTTATTTCGTTCCATGTGGAATACAATGATTTTTCTTAAAAGCAAGAACTCTTGCTCAGAGTATATACATATACATACAATATATATATATAAACATATGTATTTTTGTACATACATAAATTTTGTTAAGCAGACTATAGATTTTACTCTAATAACTCAACGAACTCTTGGAAATATATAAATTCGTTAATTAGAGTTAAATCACCTTGCTTTCAAGCACCCCAGCAATATGTACACACAAAGTTTATGTTCATCTATTATTTTATTATTTTTCTCATTACCTATTAGCTAAATTAACATAAAGATTTGCCTAGCGTTTGCACATTGTACACATAAAAAAGCAAATGTATGCATAGAAAATTGTTAATATATAAACGAAGCATTATAGTTTCATTTATATACATGTATGAATATTAGACATATTGAGTATTAAAAATATATATATATTGATTAAATATTTAACATTGAATGAATAATACTACTATTATTTTTATAAATAACTATACATACTGTCGACATCCAATAATACGAATTATATTATGTCAGGTCCTTTCGTAAAATCGAAAAATTCGTTTAATCGTAACGAATATTTTTCTTTCATATTTTCATATTGAGGCAAGAAAGCAATTAAATGAACATATGTCAGAATTCAGTATTTTGTATTTATTAAACAAAAAAAAAACACAACCACAACATTAAGTTGTACATATTGTCCATTCGTTTATGAAAAGAATTTTAAACGCAAGTGATATAAAATAAAAGTACAACCAAATTAACGTAGAATATTAGTATGCTCTATCATTAAGCCCTGACGTTCGTAATAAATAGAGATTGACCGAACACCGATGTTAAGGAACCGAACTTTGGCCAATTTCAGCTAAACTGAACCGTTTCAGGGTCTAAAATAACGAGAAATCTATGAATTTTTTAAAATTAAAGATTTTTTAATAATATTAAAAAAGCTACATATGTAAAATAAATAACAATAAATAAAATAAATAACTTATACTTTTTATGCCCCAAGTTTAATACTTTTATATTGGAATATAAAAATGAAAGGCAATTGACATTTACACTCCTCATATCGGTATAAGGCTGACCTGACCAGCAGAACTGAATAATTGTCCACTAGATACACTAGTTAGAGGTGCATACAGATACTTCACAGCAATTTTTTCAACAGAAAATATGGGCTTCAACAAATATTCAAAAATTTCACAATTTCATGGCAGCAAATGCTCATTGAGAAAAGTGTCCGATTCGGAGTGAATAATTTTTTTCAGTATTATTACTGCAAATTATATCGCTATCATATGCATCCGAAAGGTTACTGTATCCTTTTTCAAGGAGAAACATATGAAAAGTAAATGTCATGTTTTTTTGCCGAAGCCGAACCGAACTTTGATGGCCGAACATGGCTGAAGCCGAAGTTCTGTCGTTCTCTAATAATAAATAATTGCTCTGCATAGTCCTTTTATTCTTAGTAAAATCGTTTTGGAACTGTCTCAATAGGTCGGTTGAAAATAGACGCCAACAGCAGAAATTTATTTGAAACTTGAACAAAACGAATGAAAAACAAGAAAATTATTTATTTCATACTACCCAACAGTGCCTATCGTGAATTCAATGGGTATGGTCATAGACAAAACTCAGTGAGTGCAATCATAGGCAGAACTGTTGATTTCATTTGGAAAAGTGCATTTGCATTATTTTTGTAAACAAAAAATCGTGGGAAATAAAACGCGAAAAATCGGCACAAACAAAACTTCTACCTAATAACAGCGGAGGCTGGCAAAACACGTACCAGCATAAAGCAGTGAAACGCAAAACTATTAAAAAAGCAACTAAAGCCAAACAATACTATAAATACATCAAACCGGTTTGCAGTCGTATGGTGCCCACAGTCACCGACGCAAACGTACGCTACGTGTCAGCTGACACGATCAAACTAATGAGAGCGCCATGTAAATGCAAACTCATCAACGTGTTCGTGTGACGGGTACGCGCGGCGTGTACGTGTGTAAACTGAGAAATTTAGATTTTTGCCGTGAAGCCGTGTCAGCTGAGTGCTCTCTCACCGCACAGTGTTGCCAAGCAGAACTTTTTAAAATCATTGACAAAATAACCTTACAAAAATTTAAATTTTTATTAAATTAATTTAAAATCGATGTTTAATAATGTTAATTATAGATAAATGAACTATTTGCATTTGTTGGTTTTTGGCTTTGGTTTATTATACAATGAAAAATTGTAATTGACAACGCGGATGTGTGTAAAAGTATGTATGCAAACAAAGGAATGGCAACATTGTGTTGATGCATACAAACACAGTTTTGTGTACGCAAAGTTTGTTTACAAAACATACGCGCGGGCACAAGTTTTGCTCAATTTTGTGTATCTCCCGACAAACAGACACGGCAAACGGACACGTCGGTGACTGTGGGCACCATTATGGTGTACGTGTGACGGGTACGCGCGACGTGTACGTGTGTAATCAGAGAAATTTAGATTTTTGCCGTGAAGCCGTGTTAGCTGAGTGCTCTCTCACCGCACAGTGTTGTTGGTTTTTGGCTTTGGTTTATTATACAATGAAAAATTGTAATTGACAACGCGGATGTGTGTAAAAGTATGTATGCAAACAAAGGAATGGCAACATTGTGTTGATGCATACAAACACAGTTTTATGTACGCAAAGTTTGTTTACAAAACATACGCACGGGCACAAGTTTTGCTCAATTTTTTGTATCTCCCGTCAAACGTCGGTGACGGTGTGCACCATATGTGTCATCAGCTCTCCTTTGTGTTAAAATAAAGCGTTCCGCTTTTAATAGACGGTTGGTAAGTTGTTCCTGTTGAATCCTTTTCAATTTAATTTCGTGTATTTTGTGCATCCATCTTGGTCTGTCGGTAATTAATTCAGTGTTATTGAATTTTATTAAATGATGTCCTCGTACTAGAGCTCCATTTGTTTAGATATTGAACATTGCTTTTGTGCTTAAAATATATTTTACACCTTTCTCTTAAGGAAATATGTATATGTCGAATATCAAATATCTTCGTCAAATAGGTGGAAATATATTGTGAATAGTACTTTCGTCTTAAATAGGGTCATGAGTCCTCCTTTTTTCCCAACAAATATTATATAGCCTTATATATAGGATCTATATACCAAAAATTTGTACATCTGCTGCAAATAGTTGTGGAGTTACAAGGAATTTGGCTGTTTATTGTATAGGGCGTAGCACGGTCCATTTTTCCAAATTGATACACAGTTTCATCTATAAGACATATGTATGTATGGATGCACCCAAATATCATTCATCTGCACCGAATAGTTGCAAATATAAGACGAATGTAGATTTTCTCTTCCATGGTGGCGTGGTACCGCCCACTTTTAAAAATTTGTACTGTTAAAATTTCATAAAGATCGGTTGAGTAACTTGGACGCCTATAAAGGACTCATATTCATTTTTATATATAAGATTAACTTTGAAATAAAAACCTGCACCGGGTATTTAAGGTTCGGACGAATCCGAACTCTTCTATACTATTTGTAACAGCATAAAGCAAGCCAGCATAGGCATGGGCATGCTTTGAATCTCAACTGAGTAAGAAACCTTTTGAAAATTGTATAAGCCGCGATATTCATATATAATGACATTTGTACTCAGAAAGCTATAATTTTTGGGGATTTTGAGGATACAATAGAACAGTTTCCTAAGGAAAGCAGTTTTAGATCGCTGTTCGGCCTAGAATGTTCTACTACGCCTGCATAGATGCAAATTGGGCATTTTAAAATTTGAATGGTAATATGGTTAACGGAGTTTCTTATGAAACGGTTTACAGTTCCTACGATAGTGTTTGTATTTCTGTCTTTGACTAAATTCCCCTATTTTAATTTTACGAATAGCATTAGTAAATTTAGTAGATATGTATGTATAAGTATTTATATTTAACAAGTATAGTATGGAAATTGTTTAATTTAATAAAGAATAAATATGTAAATTAAGAAAAAATTTTAAATATAATATTTTCATATAGCGAATAGAAAAATGCTTTCTTAGGCATATAACTGTACGTGAATACATACAGCAAAAGCATACCAATTTTTTTGAGTGTTGATTTAAATAAAAACAAAGCAATTTAGATAGCAATTTAATAAAGATTATTACAACAAGCACGGTTCAATTGAAACAAAAACTTGCGCCGGGTATTTAAAGTTTGGTTGCACCCGAATTTAGACTCTTGCTTACTTGTTATATACAGTATAAGATTAACTTTGAAATAAAAACCTGCACCAGGTATTTAAGGTTCCGTTTAATCCGACTCTTCTATACATTTCACACCCGAGCGCATTGGTGCCCAGGGTTTTATAACTTTATTCACTAACGGTTTTTTGTAACAGCATAAAACAATCCGTATAGATATAGACATAGCCACGCTCTGCATTTTAATGCAATAGGTTTGAGAATTATATAAGTCAGACAGAAACAACGCACCAAAAATCACATATTTTAGTAACTTGCTCACATTTGATATGCAATATTTGGTTTAGAATGAAGTATATGGAACCAAAAATGTTGCGAATGGGCGTGACATTGCCCAGCTTAGAGCAAATAGGTATATATGTATCTGAAACTTCTTTGTGAAATTCAAACTATAGAAGACAGACGGAAACCACGCAACCTCTCGTACAACTGTCATTTTCAAAAAAAATTTAAATACACGATATTCAAACATATAACTGTACGTAAACACATATGTATATTAAAAGCATGCCAATTCGTTTTAGCTTTTATTTAAATAAAAAGGCTTTAGTTTTTCAAAACAAAGATTATTACGTTCACTGGTTTTAATGCATACAACAAGCACTGGGCCTTACTGGTTTACTTTATATTAATATGTTATTTTATATTCAAACAAATCTATCTGAGCTTTAATTTTTCTAAGCCCTTGTTCTCCCAACATCCTGTCAAATTCTTCTAGCACATCAGCTTCGAAAAATGGTAAATGATGATTAGATAACGTAAATATATTTTTTGAAGTGGCTATTGAGAAACCATGTAATGTTTTCACTTTAACTGGAGGTATTGGTATTGATTTGCCTAATATAACTAGTAGCAGCCCCTCTATCGACTAAAATATTTACTTGGATGCATGTATCCCTAAAAGTACTCTGTAGACACGGCAATCTATTTATACTCCAAAAAAAGTACTACCTGTTTTATAAGTTTCATCGTCATCATACTGTGAATTGGTTGATTGTAGTTCTTGTTCAGTTGTCTGAATAACTCGTTGAATTTTGTTCGAGTTATAGTTGCGAGATGATTTTCTGCGTTTCTCCTCTATTTTGATTCATTGGTGGCAATCCTTGTTGTTGGCGCCCGTAAGTGTTTCTTGGTTGCTGATGAGGATTGTGTTGCGTCGGCCTGACGAACTGGTTTGACCTGTCTACTTCCATTGGTTCTGGTGGTTGGCTTGATTGCGTGTAGTGTAAGTTTACATCTGGTCGATATTGGCGTTGAGGTTCATGTCGACGGTGATTACGAAATCCCTCTCTGGTTCGTAGTGTTTTCTTCCTTGCAGTAGTCCATAGTTTCTTGATTGTTGTGTGTCAAAGTGTAGTTGTTGTAAACGTCCAAGCTCTCTTCCTCCAACTTCGGTTCTGTGTTCTTTTGCCCGTGAATATTGGAAGATGCTTAAATGTATCGAGGTTAATTTGAGATACGTCGGTAATCTTTGGGTTACATTTCGTGTATGCTTCCGTTACCGATACATTAAATGATTGCGGTTATATTTGTCTTAGCAAAAGCAATTCGTTGCTGGATGCGGTTAGTTGAGCTGCAATTGCTGCTAGCTTAGCTCTCATGTTAACGATCTCTTAGTCTGCCATTTCCTCCAAATCAGGTTTGATTAATAACCGTACAGAGTTGAAGTTTGTCGCTTTTTTTCGTGACCCCAGCTTCTACTTTATTCACTCTTTACTTCTATTTTCGATTTATATTCCTAGGATTATCTGTATTTCAGGACCTATCCTTTATTTCAATTTAATTTGATATTTGCTCTTTTTCAGGAAATTTTTGTTACTCTTCTTCAGAGTCGTGGTATATCGTGATTAATATATTTGATATTCTTTGTAGGATGTGGATGTACTTGTTTATTATACAAGAACGGTTGAGCCCCCAGCTATTCTATTTATGTACATACATATGTACATACATACATACACATTAGACATCTGCATGAATGCAGTCATTAGCAGTTTTAACACATTCGCTTGTATCACAAACAGTCGACGCACTCAACGCTCAGCCAGCGATATGAATGAATGAGTGTGCAGATAGCTGTGAGTACGTAGCTCAGTTGCTACAAAATTTAACAGAAACACATTGTGCGAAGAGACGTAAATAAGTTGTGCAACTACATATGAGCATTCGAATGTGTGGCTGAGCACAATGAATATTCGCATGTGTGCTAATATTGCAAGGCAAAATTTCAGAGTTTTGCTAAATGGATCAAAGTATTTAATTATTTTTTTTAAATATATTTTATTGAAAATGATAAAAAATAGCAAGATTTTTCAATGACTGAAAAATTAATTCATTCCATACGCATATATATTTAATTTAAAAAAAAAGTATTTCATGCTTACATATGTAGGTGTATACATATATTCTAAAACTAATTTATTAATTCCATAAATTTAAATACATAGTTGTGTTCTTAAGGACATTATTTTCTTCAAGGATTGGTTTCTTGGCCTAACTCTTTCATAATCTCAATTCGATTCACATTACAATTTAAAAACATTAGTTGATTTACATTGATTGCGTTGGAACCGATTAAGCTTCGTTTCTCTGATATAAGATGCCGCGCCTTTGAAAAAATCCTTTCAGAAGCGGCACTACTAGCTGGCACCGCTAAAATTTTACAGCTTGTTTTATAGAGTAGTGGGAATTGCGTTTTATTCAAGTGCCACCATTGAAGGATATCAAAATCGTCATGAAATGTTACATTTGTGTCTTCATATATGCGTAACTCATTGCTGATTTTTTCTTCTAAATTAAATGATTGTTGAGGTTGGAAAAAGTCCATAAAAATTTGCGAATTATAAGCTGACACGGAAGCAGACAATTCAGGTTGACTTTCTTCGTTACTTAGATCATTTATATAACTACTCATTATGTTACTACATTCAGTTCTTATACGAATTTTTTTCATTTTCATTAAATATAACTAGCTTATTGGCAGGAGGGAACAAGAAAATTGCAACTTTGTGGTAAATTGACATGTTTGGCAATACAATAGTATCTATCAGATTACTCAGGCTTTCTTTTAAATTTTTGACAATATCTGCATCTTCATTATTTGGCATACACGATTTCTTTAAACGATGTATATGTACTATTGCTAAATGAAGAGTTACATCCTTTTCAGCTTCCAATTTCCTAGAGGACTCTTCGAAGGGTTTTAATACTTGTAGTACACTTCTAATACAATTCAAACTAATATTATCCATCTTGTTGAGTTCATTTTTTTCCTGTAATATATTAACGATTTCAACCCAACTTTTCTCTATTGAAGAAATCATATAATAAATGGTGTTCCAGCGTGTGCATGAAAAGCTTTTTAAAGATGTCCTTAATGAGGAATTTATGCCCGACTTTTTAAAAAATTTAACTAGTTTTGAAGAATATTTGCAAAGTTTCGCCACCTCAGAAACTTCCTTCATTGATTTTTCCAGTATGTTGTGCATTAAATGGTTTAAGCAGTTTATGCGGTTGAAGGTGCGGAATGCTGCCACCATGTTTGAACCTCTGTCTGTGACAATAATGACCTTATCGTTGAGTGTGCAATCAAATTCGATCAGGAGTTTCTGTACCTTTTTTGTAATATTTCCACCTAAAAAAAATAAAATAATAAATAAAAAAGCAATCAATTTTAGCAAACTATAATCACAAAGCGTGTAAAATTACTTAAAGCTATATAAGAAAAATAAATTTGAATGTTATTACCTGTACATCTTTCGCCTTCCATTGACTTCATCCCCAAAAGACGAGTGATCAGTTGTCCATTTTTGATCAAGTGAATCGTCACAGATAAATACGATACTCGTAAATAATCATCTGTCCATATGTCGGAAGTGAGGGCAAATCCCACGTTTTTTATTGAGCAAATTTCTTCGCATATTTTTGGGAAATACGCGTTATATATTTTACCAACATTCCGTACAATTGTTGTTGGATGGGGTAGTAATTTGCTTACATCTACATGTTGCCCATATTTTGCGCCAGTTTCTATTAAAAATTCTGAAAATTTTATCAGCCCGGAGTCTTCCACAATTTTAAATGATCGGCAGCTCTCTATTATCCACAAAGTAAGAATTAATATTCCGCTTTTTTTTGTCTCAACGTCGACGTCTATTTTTTCGACCAAGGCACTATCGTTACATCTCGATACCAAATAGCACTTATGTTTCACTAAATTTGAAGTGCTATTTCTGGAAAACTTGTACACATTCATGCATTTTTTACATGCTACAACATTTTCAATTTCTTCTCCAGTATTGTTCTCCACTTTGCCAAAAATTTCCCAAACTTTACTTTTTCCTGCTTTATCGCTGATTTTAAATTCGTTCTGAATAATTTTGGCTTTTATGTCTGAATTACTGGGTCCAGGTGTGGTTGTGGTCAAGTCGTTGGGAGCTGAGGAATCCATTACTAAATTCTATAAATATATAAAAATATTTATTTGTTACACTTTTAACTTAAAGAAAATTATACTTTAAATTAATTAGGCAATCCGGTGTACTTACATACATCTTCTGCGTCCATTGCAACGTTTTTACTTTTTTTCACTTTGCGGGATATTATACAGACGGTTACGAATTATGTTGTCACTTGTTGAAGCGTTAAGCACTAGTCACACATTAATGGTTTAATTTACTGGTAAGCCTCTATTTTATAATTTTTAGCACAAGCGATTAACACAGGTACTTGCGATTTTTTTGCCTTCGCAGTATCTGCACAATTCCATACATGCATATGTACACATTTAAATGTACGTATTTTCCCAAACTAAAAAATCCTTATAAACACAAAACAATGAGTACTAATCACATCACTGACGATCCTTAACCACCCAGAAAATATAAACACTTGTATGTACATACATATGTATGTATATTTGTTAAAGTATTTCAAGGTTGCCTGTGTAGGTATGTAAGCTAGGGTTTTTACCGCGACCATTTTTAATTCATACATACATATGTACTATATAGTAAACAGACATATTATGCGCTTTGTAATCGATATAACGCAGAGTGCAATCCGTTTTTGCCAGTTTTCTGCATATTCATATAACAGCAAATTAACAATCTCTTTTAAATATTTATGTATGTACGTTAGAATAATTCATGATTTGTTGAAAATGCAAAATTAAAAGAATAAAATATCTTCATGTAGTTTTAATGTTTTTCACTCAAAAATGCCAAATTTATAATATTTGCAATGAATACAGAAAACCCTGATTTTCAATATATGTATTAGTATGTATGTAGGTACATACATATGTTAGTATTTTTTGATGTATACCTAAGTTATTTTTCTAGTTAAAAGCATCTACAGGCATCGCTGGTGGTGAATGTCTGCAAAACATTCGCGACATTCGACACATTTTCTAGTTTGCGCGTTCACTCTGCCTGACCATTGAGTATAAGGGAGTGTGGCGAAGAGAAGACTTATGCATTCATTGTAGAGAGAGGCAAGAGAGTATTCATATTCTTCCATTATTTCGCTGTGAATACCCACCACTATGAACTCATGCTTTCATGAATCGAATGAGCAGCACATTCACATTCGACTAATTCGCATAAATGAAAGAAATGAATGTGCGCATGCAGCCTTCTAATACACATACATACATATTTTTGCTGTTCCGTGTTGTGCTAGCTTTATTGGTATATGTATGTATGTAATTCTAAGATTGTTTTCATTTTGTATGCTTAGTGCTATTCATAATATTAGCATACATATGTAGTTAGTTGACAATTGTTGCTTACGTTCGTAAGTGGCAATTCCATCGTGCATGTATTTCGTTGCTGTACTATTTATATTGGAGACGGGATGACTTATGAATATGTGTCTTTAATTCGAGCAAACCCTACACACTCGGTCTACGGCGGCCGCGGTATACATATCTATTATTTGATCCAAAATGACATTTATAGAAGGTCAAACTGTGGTAATCACTCTTTGCCGGAACCAGCTGATGTACTTATAAATTCACAGTTATTAACGACGACTGATATTGCATGAAACCCCAAAGAATCTAAATACCAAAAAAAAATTCATACAATCTCAGTGTTTCAAAAAAAGTTTAAAAATTTATGCTTCGAATATTAAACTTAACACGCGGGAGGGTAAACATTTAATCAGCGAGACAGAAATACATATGTATTTCGAACAAAAAACAAAACAAAAAGTTAAACCAAATGTACGAACCAAGTAAGCCAACAAATATGATTTTTAGAAATATTTCGAATCCAGCGCCAGCTCTCGAGTAAGTGTTTAAATCAAGATACCTCTGATCCATTAAATAATCTCCGTTTCAAATATGAACTAAATCGGCCCTTAAAAAAAATGTTGACAAATATGCCTACTTCAGGCCACCTACCGAGTCTGCTTTTCGTAAAAACTGTTTTTTCTTGCACAGTCAACCAACATACTGAATGTTAAGTAAATGAGTTCATATATACGACTGTACGGACTCAAGGGCTATCTAGCGAGTACATTTTTTTCAAAAACGTCTCCCTTGCAAAACCATCTTACGATTTAAAAAAAATATGTCCATCTCATAGCCACCTAACGGTAATTTTTTTTAACAAACACTACTCGTGCCACAGTTAATGTAACAGCAAAAAATTAGTCAATTCTTTTTTATGTATCAGATTGTGAATGTTAAGAAAACAAAAATAAACAAAAAATTCCAAAAATAAATTTTAACCAAAATAAGCTAATTTTAAATTTTTTTAATTTTAAGACCTAAGAAAAAAGTTAATTAAATCCTCTTACTAGAGCCTGATATAGTAATAAGTAGTAGTAAAAAACACGCTTTATTGGTAGATGGAACTAAAAAGCAGAAAATAATCTTTAATATAAATGTAAAATAGCTAATTAACAGAAAACAAGTAAGAAATAGTCTAGGTTCGAATGCCACCGAACTTTAAATACTCGGCGCAAGTTTTATTTCAAATAAACCGTGCTTATTGTATGCAATAAAACCAGTGAATCTAAAATGTTTATTTTGATAACCTAAATTACATTTATTTCATTTAAATAAAAACTTAATAAAATTGGTATACTTTCAATGTATGTACATATATGTTTACGTACAGTTATATGCTTAAGAAAATATTCGCTACTGTTCGCTATATTAAAATATTATATCTAAAATATTTTTTAAGCCATTTCCATACTCTACTTATAATTATATTTTTCTTCTAACGTAATATTCACTAATTCTATTCTTAAAATTAAAATTGGGGAGTTTAGTCGAAGGTAAAAATGCAAATACTATCGCGGTAACCGCGAACTTTTTCATAAAAAATTGCGTTAACCATATTACCATCCGAATTTAAAAACGACCAGTCAATTTGTCTCCCTGCAGGTGTAGTAGAACATTCTAGACCTAACAGCGACCTAAAACTGCTTTCCTTAAGAAACTGTTCTATTGTATCCTCAGTAGACTTTAGGCATAGATTAAAGTCCCCAAAAGTAATGACTTTCTGATTACAAATGTCATTACTAAGAATACCGCGGCTTATAAAATTTTCAAAAGGTTTCTTACCCAGTTGAAATGCAAAGCGTGCCAATATCTATAAGTATATCTATCTTCCTTGATTTATGCTGTTACAAAAAACCGTTAAAAAGTTACAAAACCCTGGGCACCACTGTGCTCGGATGTGAAGAGTATAGAAGAGTCTAATTTCGGATTGAAATGAACCTCAAATACCCGGTACGATTTTTGCACGATTTTTACAATTTTCGGAAGTTTGCTTATCGACTTTAAATGTAATGTGTGCACCAAATTTGGTGGAGTTTGGTTGCATAGTTTTTGAGATATACCTGGGGTGGCTTTCCGTAATTCGATAGTCGACACTCGTCAGCTCGATACTTCCAAGCGATATCGAACGCTCGACGAGACTATTTTGGTTTCCATATTTCGATATGGCCACTCTCGTTTTCATATTTTAGGAAGTGTTGCGAAAGTGTTTTCTAGCTGTCAAAAGCAGTGTGAAATAAATAAAAATAAGAAGAGATTTCAAAGTGAAAAATGTTTAACTGGCGTCATTTTTTGATTTTATTGAATTTCGGTGCGGAAAGCTCTCCAATCAACAGAAGAAGAATAAGAGATGCATCAAATCCTATGGAAATACCAGAGTTATTGTAAGTAAAATTAATATTGTAGAAACTATGAGCAGTATCAATTAATATCTACATATATCACAGCTTCCAAACAAAATACCGGCTGACCAAAGAAGTGTTTATGTACATTCTTAATGAAATAAAACTGCGGGATGGCATAAGAAGTACATATACTTACAGACTTCCAGCCATGCAAGGAATGGTTCAATGAAAAACATAATTTTCCTGGAGGTAAATTCGTGAAATAAATAAGTTTTTTTTAACTTCCTTATTGTTGTATATTGCAGTAGTTGGTGCCGTCGATGGTACGCATATACAATTGCTGAAACCAGTAGAAAATGAACACATACTTATATTTTAATAGGAAAGGAAAACATAGCATTAATGCAATGATTGTAAGTATAAACTGGTTTTATATATGCAAATCCCATTTCCTTGAAATTGTTTATTAAATAATCGTACTAAGCATTCTTTATTATAGATCTGTGATCATAACTTAATTATAAAAGCTATATGTCCAAAATATGGAGGGTCTGCCCATGACTCATTTGTGTGGAAGGCTTCGAATGAGAGAATGGTAATGGAGCGACTATATAACAACGGAGATACGAATTCATGGCTATTAGGTTAACTCAGTGAACATCTAATATATATTCAATAGTAAAACATATACTAACCCAAAAATATATTTTGTTTTAGGAGATTCGGGATACCCTCTCGAACCATGGCTAATGACCCCGTACCGATTACGTGAAAATGAAACGGACGAAGGCAAATGTATCTACAATGGAATACATAGCAAAGCAAGGAGCGTTGTTGAAAGAACTATCGGAGTTTACAAAGGTTAGTATGTATATTGAAAAATTTACTGCTGAATATATTACTTTTATTCCCATCATCTGCTTTAGGGCGCTGGAGGATATTATCCGACGAAAGAAAGCCAAGGTATAATCCAACTTTGGTTGCCAAAATCGCAAACGTGTGTGCCGCTCTTCACAATGTCTGTATCAGCCGAAATATTCCGTTTCAAAGCAATAACGAAGCCTCAATTTCGCGACAAGAGGGAAGGATAGATACTGAAACACCGGAAAGATATAACCGAGAATCCGAAAGAATAAGAAATCGAATAAAAGACCATTTTTCCCGAAGGGCAACATAAGAATTGTACTTCATTTATCACATATGTAGGTTATAAGATCATTTGTCATTTGTTTTTCCTTTCAGCAAGGCAATTTCACAATTTACTTTCTCTAAATCTAATTGTAAGACCTGCAATTTCATTTTTTTATATTGGATTGCAGATGTAATTTGCATTTCCATTAACTGGACCTTCCTTTGTTGAATTTCATTGCCCTCTCTTAAAACCTTTAAGATTTCGGTTTGAAATTTTCTTTGGTTTTCAATTTCTTCTTCGATTATTTTGAATTTTGGATCTGCACACATCCTTTTTGCTTTAGGCGTTTGTGGTGCTTCGTTATCGCTTGCTATTTCTAATCTTCTCTTTGCCGTTGATGGCTCAATCTCACTTGGCGCTTTGTTTTCATCATTGCTCGAGGACTTATCTTCGCTTAATAAATCTGCTAAATATTCACTAACGAAAGCTTCGTCTGGCTGCGGGGCAGCACTAGAAGAGCAAGGCTCGTCCGTATTGCAACCATATGACGCCACGCCAGGAATACCCGTTACATGTGCGCTTATTTGCGCCGCAGCTATTACCCGTTCCTCCAAATTGCTTAATTGAACTGCATCATATGGCCCACCTCCCGTTTTTTTTAAACTATTCATACGGCTGCTTAATTTGCGCTTTGCGTTATATTTGTAGTCAGTCCATACCTGGAAATATAACATTATATAAAAAAATCCATTTTGTGTATTTGTGTATTAATTCTTCTACTGACTTTCTGCCATCCCTTTGTTAACTTCTTTGGAGGCCCGTTGCTATTTAACATATCCGTTAATTTGCTCCATAGCTTCTTTTTCTTCTCGCGACCATTGCTAACATTTTGTAAGCTATTTTTAGCTAACGCGTCGTGTTGCTCCATGAATTCAAACATGAGCTTTAGTTGAGCAGCGTTTGTTTGACTCCTAAATAAATAAATAAAAAAAAAACATTTCAAATAACAACAAGCATTAAAATATTGAACTTACATTTTGTTGTGGTTGACAGCTGCGGAAGGCAAACGAGATCAAATGTGCTATCGAACAGTTTCTATCGAACGTTCGATACAACAAGACGACATTTTTTCTTAAGGAAAGCAAAAACGATACTTCGATACACGTTTTTGCTCGATATCGAATTACGGAAAGCCACCCCTGGTTGTTCGAAAGTGGGTGATGACACGTCTATTACCAATGTTTTTATTTTGTGTTCCTTGTATTTCCTTGTGCAACCTCAATCTACATATTAAATTTAAAGAAATCATCTTTAACAGTTACTTAAATAGCGCGTTTTTCTTATTTTTTTAAATTTTCTTATATGAGGGGTGGGCGCAGTTTTAATCCGATTTGTACACTTTTTTGAATTTTGCTTACTTGTATCAAATGTGATGCATCTATCTAAAGTTGGTGGTGTCAAGCCCGTTTCCATTTTTTTTTGATTTGGTATATTTGTTAGTGCACACCCATCCTTCGGATTAAATTTGAGCGAATTGTCTTTAATGCTTTTTTAAGATTTTGGTAAACTACCGTTAATTGAAAGGTGGGCGTAGTTTTGGTCCGATTTGCATAGTTTTTGGAATTTTTCTTACATATATCAAAATTTGGTAGAGTTTGGTAGCATGGTTTCAGAGATATACTTATGTGCTCTAAAGTGGGCGGAGCCATGCCCATTTCCTAATTTTTTTTAATTCGGTGTATTTGCTAGTAAATTTGAGCAAATTGTCTTTAATGCTGACATAAATATCGCGTTTTTGAAATTGTGGTAAATTACTTTTGTATGAAAGGTGAGCGTGGTTTTTGTCCGATATTAAAAATTTTGGAAATTTTACGTACTGGTTTAAAATGCAAGATGTTTACAAAATTTGCTAGAGTTTGGACAAGTTGTTTCGGAAATATAAGTATCTCTTATAAAGTGGGCGGTGACACGCCCATTTAAAAAAAAATTGCACACGTATTCCATTTCCAAACTCAATCCTATGTGTCAAACTTGAGAAAATTAACTGGCATAGTTACAGAAATATTGCGGTCTTTTCATTTTCATAAAATAACGTTATGTGGGCGTGGTTATTGTCAGATTTCTCCCTTTTGCAATAACGAAGTACCTTGGATCTTGTACAATGTATGTACAAAGTTTCGTTAAGAGAGTTCATTATTTACGCGAGTTATCTGACTGACGGTGAACCGACAGACATGGCTTAACCAAATTCGCTATTAACTCTAAGAATTTTGGTATATATATATATATATATATATATATATATATCTATATCTATCTCGGTTTTTATGCTGTTACAAACAACTGTTTGGTTAAGAAATTTATAAGACCCTGTGCACCGGGCTAATTTTCTCAAGTTTGACATTGGATAGGGTTTGCCGCATAACGGTATTTTATGAAAATCAAACGTACACCTTGCATTTATAGTCTGAAATTACAATTTCTAAAATTATAGAAATCATACTAAAGCCACCTCTCATATAACGGTAAATCACAACAAATCCAAAAATTTAATATTTTACTAAATAATGTCGCGGATTCTTTCAAATTGGGTATAAAGAATTTAATTGGGGAGAGAAATAATTAAGTTCATACTTATTTGTTTAGAAAATAATTAAATTCATGCTAATTTTAGTTTTTCATTTAATTTAATAGACGTCGCTCATGATTTCAAAATTTTGTTATTCTAACAACCCCGGCTTGGTTTAATGCGCCAATAAAGACATATATTTTTTTTTTATATTGAACATTCTTTTGTGTTTAAAATATACTTTATAAATTTGTTTTTATGGTAATATGTATATGCCGCATATCTTCGTCAAATAGCTGGAAAGATTTTATGAATAGTTGTTAAGTCTTAATGGGGATTTGAGTCCGCCTTTCCTTTATTCTCTTAACGGTTTTTTTGTAACAGCATAAAGCAATTCAGATAGATATAGATATAGGCACGCTGTACATATCAACTGAGTAAGAAACCTTTTGAAACTTATATAAGCCTCGATATTCCTTGTAATGACATTTGTAATCATAAAGTCATAATTTTTGGATTAGTGAGAATAGCGTAGAAAGGTTTCTTAAGGCAAAATTTGGATGGTAAAATGGGTATCGGCACGCTGTACATATCAACTGAGTAAGAAACCTTTTGAAAATTATATAAGCCTCGACATTCTTTGTAATGACATTTGTAATCATAAAGTCATAATTTTGGGACTAGTGAGAATAGCGTAGAAAGGTTTCTTGAGGCAAAATTATGATGGTAATATGGGTATCGAAACTTTATATAAAACGGTTCACAGTTACCGAGATAGTATTTGTATTTCTACCTTTGACTAAATTTCCCTAATTTAATTTTAAGAATTGCATTTGTCTATCGTATATATACTTGTACGTTTGAGAAAAATATAATTATATGTTAGTAAAGTATGGAAATTTCTTTAAAAATATTTTGAATATAATATTTAATATAGCGAACAGAACAATACTTTCTTAAGCATACATATATGTAAGTGTACGTAAACAAAAACATTAAAAGTATACCAATTTATTCAAAGCAGAAGCGCTCAATGACTTGGTTCGTGGCTTGAATTTATCAAAAAAGTCGTCTGAACTTCTGGCTTCGAGGCTAAAACAAAAATCTTGTCTACAACCTGGTGTTGCTATTACAGCCTTTAGGAACAAAAAGCAACACCTTCTGCCTTACTTCACCAAAAACGACAATCTTGTATATTGTAACAATATTCCTGGACTCTTGAGTGCTATGGCCATTCCCGAATATAATCCCGAACATTGGAGGCTTTTTATAGATAGCTCAAAAAGAAGTCTGAAATGTGTGTTGCTACACAATGGAAATAACTTGCTTCGGTTCCAATCGGTCATAGTACAAAACTAAAAGAAGAATACGAAAATGTAAAAATTGTTTCAGCAAAGATTTTGTATGCACAACTTAAGTGGTCAGTATGCGTGGACTTGAAGATGGTGAATTTTTTATTGGGCCAACAAAGTGGGTATACTAAATACCCCTGTTTTATATATTTATGGGCAGTCGTGCAAGAAATTATCATTGGATTAGAAAGGACTGGCCGGTGAGAGAAAATATGGAGGTAGGAACAGCAAATGTGGTTCATGACCAACTGATAAGCCGAGAAAAAAATCATTCTTCCACCACTTCACATCAAGCTTGGGCTAATGAAACAGTTCATCAAAGCCGTTGATAAGACAGGTGACTGTTTCGAATATGTGTCCGAAAAATTTCCAGTCCTTAGTATGGAAAAATTAAAGGCAGGAGTCTTTAATGGTCCTCAAATTCGTACCCTTCTAAAAGA
The DNA here is from genome assembly GCA_951828415.1 of Anomoia purmunda. Lineage (NCBI taxonomy): Eukaryota > Metazoa > Arthropoda > Insecta > Diptera > Tephritidae > Anomoia > Anomoia purmunda. The sequence continues at coordinate 22,724,945 of OX639998.1, read as the reverse complement.
CACTGAATTCCTAACCCATATGTCACAAATTGAATCTGAAGCCTGGCTAAGCTTTGTTAATGTAGTCAAACATTTTTTGGGAAATCATAAATCACCACACTATGCAAAACAAGTTGCTGATATGCTTCTCAATTTTCGCAAACTAGGAGCTGAAATTAGCATTAAATTACATTATTTACATAGTCATTTGGACAAATTCCCGGACAAACTAGGCGATTACAGAGAGGAACAAGGTGAACGGTTCCACTAGGACATAAAAATAATGGAAGAAGGATACCAAGGTCGATGGGACGACCACATGATGGCAGACTACTGCTGAAACTTAATACGGGATTGTCCTGAGCAACGACATCATAGGAGGTCCTGCAGAAAAAGTTGTTTGTAATTTTTTTTAAATTAATTAATGAAAAGAATATATTTTTTTATTTTTTTATTACTTTTATACAGGCGCGCAATAAAAATATAATTTAAATCCATATTGGTATATTTAATTAGGTTTTTTCGTGAAATATTTAAAAGTTTTTATCTGAAAAACTAGAGCCAATTCGACAAAACTGATATTATTTTCGTAATCAGCGTCCCCAAATTACCCTAAAATAATCCTTTTAATATATACATATATGCAATTAAAAATCATTTGAAATGGTTTAACAAATTTCTTTTCTTGCAAACTTTGCAAAATGTTACAACTTGTAGATATTTTGGATAATTGCATAATTTAAAGTAAATCCGCCAATCTTATCTGTTGTTCATTGCATTATAAATTAATTGTATTGTAAATTAATAATAAGATTAATGACACTATTTATAATAAGTAATGGAGAGTCTAAGTTCGGGTGCAACCGAACTTGAAATATCTGGCGCAAGTTTTGTTTCAAATAAACCATGCTTGTTGTCTATACTAATATATAAAATTGATTATAGTTTTGTGAAATGTTTGTAACGGTTTGGCCCTCAAAGTACTGCACCGATTTTAATACTATTTTTCTTAAATGAAGAATTTGTAAAAAATAACACAATAGCATCCTTATTTTTTTATTCTTGGAAGATAAACACACGTTTTTTGGGTGTAAAGTTACAAAAAAATACAAAGACGTGCAAGCATTAAACTATTTGGTCGGGAAATACAGCGCAGAGAACTTACATACTCAAACCACAAAACATCAAACAATGAAAAGGTGCAAACGACTTAGGTCGAACATTTTTTTTTTCTAACAGAGTTGATAGGTTTTCGCTGCTGAGTTTTAGATTAACATTTTTTGGCAATGTTAAAATGCATGTTGAGAAGGCGAAAAATACACAAATTCAATGTTGCGGAAGCATTCCCTTGTTGATAGGTATTTTCCGAATTGCACAAATTTAAAAAAGGAAATATTTTATTGAAATTTCAATTTTATTTATATACATATGTTTGTATATTTATACATATATAATGTAATATAAACGAATTTTACATAATGGATCTTTTTATTAAAACTTATGTCAAAACTTCGTTTCTAGTAACTGATGATGTGCAAATAATAATAGCAAACATAATAGTTTAATAAAATATATTAATGCAATTTCTTTGCATTGCGCATCTTAAATTATTTAAAACATAAAAATTTTATTAAGGTTGACGACAGAGTACACGCTATAAGCGGAGCGAAGATTGAAGCGATAATATTTCTTGCTATAATCAAAGCTATCACATGTCAGAGTGTATGCTAGTTTGCTTAATATAAATGTCAATTTAATGTAATATAAATGTCATTTAGTTAACTACTTTTCACTTTCCATAAACACATAATAATTTAAGTGCGAAACAGCTGTTAAATTGACAGAAAACAAGAAGAATAGCAAAAATTCAAGCGAATTCATGCTATAAAGCAGTTCACAACATACTTTGTAGCTTCACGCTTCATTTATAGCATGAATACACTTTGCTCTTCGCTTACACTCTGACATGCATCAAGCAAACACATAAGAAAATACAAGATGCTATTTATAGCACGATATAGCTTTACTGCTTCGCTCCGCTTATAGCGTGTACTCTGTCGTCAACCTTATGCATGTTTGTAAGTAAAAAATGTATATGCTTGGATATTTTAATATTTCACATTTTTTAATATTTTAGAATATTCATGATGGCATGATAAAAATACCATGTTATGCTTTTTTCGTAAAAATTCTACAAATATATTTAGTTTAAGCCAAATTTTTTCTTTTTGTTGTAATTTCTCCCGAAAGTTTTTTGAAAATTTTATTTCATAGTTTGTAGAAAAAATGTCTACATACGCTTGCAACATTATCAATACTTTGATTTCCGATTTTTTTTAATTTTGAAAAATATTCCTTATGACTTGCAAGTAAAAATACTATATATTTTACATACATAAATATATTAATATGCAATTTAATTTAATTATTAGTTTATATATATATTTTTTTTAAATTTGTAATTTAATGAAGTTTATGGAAAATTTTAGAAATAACCATTTTTTTATAATTTTTCCTTACAATTTTTTTTGGTAACAAGTTTTCAAATGTATTAATAAACACATTTGTAACAATATTCCCGTAAACATCTGCCACTTATCAACATTTCGGTAACGATTTGAACTGTGGAAGTGTAAATTCACTTTTTCATCGCTGCTAAGTTGGCGGCGAAATCAAAATTTAGCAGCTCTGGATTCCTTAGCCGAAACCGTTCAGATTTCGTTTACTTCGAACCAAAATTTGCATCTTCTCATTGTTGTATGTTTTCTTGTTTGATGTTCTCTGGAAAGCTCTCTGACGACTGAATACAAGTGAGAAGTCTTCTAAATTACTGATGGCGGCGGCTGATATGAAATGACACTAATAGCTATTATTAATTGTCAGACAAAGAAATTCGCTCAGGGAATAACAGGAATAGAGAGGGTTGCTATATCAGGTGTCCCGAATTTCGACGTCTATGGGCTAAGGTTTTTCACTTGTATTTATTCACAATGGAATGACTTCATGCAGATGTCAACTGGCAGGGTACTCATGTAAGACAAATCATCCCTTTACACTCAGGCAGTAGGGCGTTGACATAAGAAATTAAGCATATGTATGTATTTAAATAAGTGTATGTATGTATATATAACGTGCTTATATACTAATGCCATGCTATTCTTTCCTGCTTTGTGCTACTGGTTCCCGCAGCGTTGAAGATGCAAAGTATAAAAGCACTTCTCAAGCGGAAAGAGGAAAAGATCAAACTGCAATACACGTTTCAATAGAAAAATAAATAACACTTTGAAAAATTAAAAAAGAAACACGCCGTAGGTAGATAAAACTAAAAGCAAAAAAAGTGTTTAATATATGTATGGAAGTGTTAAATAATTATCAGAAAAAATTTATATCATTTTTAGAAGGCGTGGGCTCTTCGAAAATAATTGTTAATAAATCATAGTTTAAATTGATAATATTTAAAAAAAAGTAATGAAGAGTCTAAGTTCGGGTGCAGCCAAACTTTAAATACCCAGCGCAAGTTTTATTTCAAATAACCCGTGCTTGTTGCATGCAATATGTATATTTAAAAAAACTAGAGGACTTTTATTTTATTTAAATTAAAATAAATTGGTATACTTTTAATGTTTTTGTTTACGTACACTTACATGTATGCTTAAGAAAGTATTGTTCTGTTCGCTATATTAAATATTATATTCAAAATATTTTTTAAGAAATTTCCATACTTTACTAACATATAATTATATTTTTCTCAAACGTACAAGTATATATACGATATACTAATGCAATTCTTAAAATTAAATTAGGGGAATTTAGTCAAAGGTAGAAATACAAATACTATCTCGGTAACTGTGAACCGTTTTATATAAAGTTTCGATACCCATATTACCATCCAAATTTTGCCTCAAGAAACCTTTCTACGCTATTCTCACTAGTTCCAAAATTATGACTTTATGATTACAAATGTCATTACAAAGAATATCGAGGCTTATATAATTTTCAAAAGGTTTCTTACTCAGTTGATACGTACAGCGTGCCGATACCCATACTACCATCCAAATTTTGCCTTAAGAAACCTTTCTACGCTATTCTCACTAGTCCCAAAATTATGACTTTATGATTACAAATGTCATTACAAAGAATATCGAGGCTTATATAATTTTCAAAAGGTTTCTTACTCAGTTGATATGTACAGCGTGCCTATATCTATATCTATCTGAATTGCTTTATGCTGTTACAAAAAAACCGTTAAGAGAATAAAGGAAAGGCGGACTCAAACCCCCATTAAGACTTAACAACTATTCATAAAATCTTTCCAGCTATTTGACGAAGATATGCGGCATATATGTACATATTACCATAAAAAAAAATGTATAAAGTATATTTTAAACACAAAAGAATGTTCAATATTAAAAAAAAATATATGTCTTTATTGGCGCATTAAACCAAGCCGGGGTTGTTAGAATAACAAAATTTTGAAATCATGAGCGACGTTTATTAAATTAAATGAAAAACTAAAATTAGCATGAATTTAATTATTTTCTAAACAAATAAGTATGAACTTAATTATTTCTCTCCCCAATTAAATTCTTTATACCCAATTTAAAAGAATCCGCGACATTATTTAGTAAAATATTAAATTTTTGGATTTGTTGTGATTTACCGTTATATGAGAGGTGGCTTTAGTATGATTTCTATAATTTTAGAAATTGTAATTTCAGACTATAGTAAATGCAAGGTGTACGTTTGATTTTCATAAAATACCGTTATGCGGCAAACCCTATCCAATGTCAAACTTGAGAAAATAAGCCCGGTGCACAGGGTCTTATAAATTTCTTAACCAAACAGTTGTTTGTAACAGCATAAAAACCGAGATAGATATAGATATATATATATATATCTATATACCAAAATTCTTAGAGTTAATAGCGAATATGGTTAAGCCATGTCTGTCGGTTCGCCGTCAGTCAGATAACTCGCGTAAATATTGAACTCTCTTAACGAAACTTTGTATATACATTGTACAAGATCCAAGGTACTTCGTTATTGCAAATGGGAGAAATCTGACAATAACCACGCCCACATAACGTTATTTTATGAAAATGAAAAGACCGCGATATTTCTGTAACTATGCCAGTTAATTTTCTCAAGTTTGACACATAGGATTGAGTTTGGAAATGGAATACGTGTGCAATTTTTTTTTAAATGGGCGTGTCACCGCCCACTTTATATTATATTTCCGAAACAACTTGACCAAACTCTAGCAAATTTTGTAAACATCTTGCATTTTAAACCAGTACGTAAAATTTCCAAAATTTTTAATATCGGACAAAAACCACGCTCACCTTTCATACAAAAGTAATTTACCACAATTTCAAAAACGCGATATTTATGTCAGCATTAAAGACAATTTGCTCAAATTTACTAGCAAATACACCGAATTAAAAAAAATTAGGAAATGGGCATGGCTCCGCCCACTTTAGAGCACATAAGTATATCTCTGAAACCATGCTACCAAACTCTACCAAATTTTGATATATGTAAGAAAAATTCCAAAAACTATGCAAATCGGACCAAAACTACGCCCACCTTTCAATTAACGGTAGTTTACCAAAATCTTAAAAAAGCATTAAAGACAATTCGCTCAAATTTAATCCGAAGGATGGGTGTGCACTAACAAATATACCAAATCAAAAAAAATGGAAACGGGCTTGACACCACCAACTTTAGATAGATGCATCACATTTGATACAAGTAAGCAAAATTCAAAAAAGTGTACAAATCGGATTAAAACTGCGCCCACCCCTCATATAAGAAAATTTTAAAAAATAAGAAAAACGCGCTATTTAAGTAACTGTTAAAGATGATTTTTTTTAATTTAATATGTAGATTGAGGTTGCACAAGGAAATACAAGGAATACAAAATAAAAACATTGGTAATAGACGTGTCATAACCCACTTTCGAACAACCAGGTATATCTCAAAAACTATGAAACCAAACTCCACCAAATTTGGTGCACACATTACATTTAAAGTCGATAAGCAAACTTCCGAAAATTGTAAAAATCGTGCAAAAATCGTACCGGGTATTTGAGGTTCATTTCAATCCGAAATTAGACTCTTCTATACTCTTCACATCCGAGCACAGTGGTGCCCAGGGTTTTGTAACTTTTTAACGGTTTTTTGTAACAGCATAAATCAAGCAAGATAGATATATCTACTTATAGATATTGGCACGCTTTGCGTTTCAACTGGGTAAGAAACCTTTTGAAAATTTTATAAGCCGCGGTATTCTTAGTAATGACATTTGTAATCAGAAAGTCATTACTTTTGGGGACTTTAATCTATGCCAAAAGTCTACTGAGGATACAATAGAACAGTTTCTTAAGGAAAGCAGTTTTAGATCGCTGTTAGGTCTAGAATGTTCTACTACACCTGCAGGGAGACAAATTGACTGGTCGTTTTTAAATTTGGATGGCAATATGGTTAACGCAATTTTTTATGAAAAAGTTCGCGGTTACCGTGATAGTATTTGCATTTTTACCTTCGACTAAACTCCCCTATTTTAATTTTAAGAATAGAATTAGTGAATATTACGTTAGAAGAAAAATATAATTATAAGTAGAGTATGGAAATGGCTTAAAAAATATTTTAGATATAATATTTTAATATAGCGAACAGTAGCGAATATTTTCTTAAGCATATAACTGTACGTAAACATATATGTACATACATTGAAAGTATACCAATTTTATTAAGTTTTTATTTAAATGAAATAAATGTAGTTTAGGTTATCAAAATAAACATTTTAGATTCACTGGTTTTATTGCATACAATAGGCACGGTTTATTTGAAATAAAACTTGCGCCGAGTATTTAAAGTTCGGTGGCATTCGAACTTAGACTATTTCTTACTTGTTTTCTGTTAATTAGCTATTTTACATTTATATTAAAGATTATTTTCTGCTTTTTAGTTCCATCTACCAATAAAGCGTGTTTTTTTACTACTACTTATTACTATATCAGGCTCTAGTAAGAGGATTTAATTAACTTTTTTCTTAGGTCTTAAAATTCAAAAATTTAAAATCAGCTTATTTTGGTTAAAATTTATTTTTGGAATTTTTTGTTTATTTTTGTTTTCTTAACATTCACAATCTGATACATAAAAAAGAATTGACTAATTTTTTGCTGTTACATTAACTGTGGCACGAGTAGTGTTTGTTAAAAAAAAATTACCGTTAGGTGGCTATGAGATGGACATATTTTTTTTAAATCGTAAGATGGTTTTGCAAGGAACAAGTTTTTGAAAAAAATGTACTCGCTAGATAGCCCTTGAGTCCGTACAGTCGTATATATGAACTCATTTACTTAACATTCAGTATGTTGGTTGACTGTGCAAGAAAAAACAGTTTTTACGAAAAGCAGACTCGGTAGGTGGCCTGAAGTAGGCATATTTGTCAACATTTTTTTTAAGGGCCGATTTAGTTCATATTTGAAACGGAGATTATTTAATGGATCAGAGGTATCTTGATTTAAACACTTACTCGAGAGCTGGCGCTGGATTCGAAATATTTCTAAAAATCATATTTGTTGGCTTACTTTGTTCGTAAATTTGGTTTAACTTTTTGTTTTGTTTTTTCTTCGAAATACATATGTATTTCTGTCTCGCTGATTAAATGTTTACCCTCCCGCGTGTTAAGTTTAATATTCGAAGCATACATTTTTAAACTTTTTTTGAAACACTGAGATTGTATGAATTTTTTTTTGGTATTTAGATTCTTTGGGGTTTCATGCAATATCAGTCATCGTTAATAACTGTGAATTTATAAGTACATCAGCTGGTTCCGGCAAAGAGTGATTATCACAGTTTGACCTTCTATAAATGTCATTTTGGATCAAATAATAGATATGTATACCGCGGCCGCCGTAGACCGAGTGTGTAGGGTTTGCTCGAATTAAAGACACATATTCATAAGTCATCCCGTCTCCAATATAAATAGTACAGCAACGAAATACATGCCAAAGATCACATACGCCACGATGGAATTGCCACTTACGAACGTAAGCAACAATTGTCAACTAACTACATACATATGTATGCTAATATTATGAATAGCACTAAGCATACAAAATGAAAACAATCTTAGAATTACATACATACATATACCAATAAAGCTAGCACAACACGGAACAGCAAACATATAATTTTTAAATTCAATACGATGTAAGTATGTGTGTATGTATGTACATATGTACATAAATAGAATAGCTGGGGGCTCAACCGTTCTTGTATAATAAACAAGTACATCCACATCCTACAAAGAATATCAAATATATTAATCACGATATACCACGACTCTGAAGAAGAGTAACAAAAATTTCCTGAAAAAGAGCAAATATCAAATTAAATTGAAATAAAGGATAGGTCCTGAAATACAGATAATCCTAGGAATATAAATCGAAAATAGAAGTAAAGAGTGAATAAAGTAGAAGCTGGGGTCACGAAAAAAGCGACAAACTTCAACTCTGTACGGTTATTAATCAAACCTGATTTGGAGGAAATGGCAGACTAAGAGATCGTTAACATGAGAGCTCAGCTAGCAGCAATTACAGCTCAACTAACCGCATCCAGCAACGAATTGCTTTTGCTAAGACAAATACAACCGCAATCATTTAATGTATCGGTAACGGAAGCATACACGAAATGTAACCCAAAGATTACCGACGTATCTCAAATTAACCTCGATACATTTAAGCATCTTCCAATATTCACGGGCAAAAGAACACAGAACCGAAGTTGGAGGAAGAGAGCTTGGACGTTTACAACAACTACACTTTGACACACAACAATCAAGAAACTATGGACTACTGCAAGGAAGAAAACACTACGAACCAGAGAGGGATTTCGTAATCACCGTCGACATGAACCTCAACGCCAATATCGACCAGATGTAAACTTACACTACACGCAATCAAGCAAACCACCAGAACCAATGGAAGTAGACAGGTCAAACCAGTTCGTCAGGCCGACGCAACACAATCCTCATCAGCAACCAAGAAACAAGGATTGCCACCAATGAATCAAAATAGAGGAGAAACGCAGAAAATCATCTCGCAACTATAACTCGAACAAAATTCAACGAGTTATTCAGACAACTGAACAAGAACTACAATCAACCAATTCACAGTATGATGACGATGAAACTTATAAAACAGGTAGTACTTTTTTTGGAGTATAAATAGATTGCCGTGTCTACAGAGTACTTTTAGGGATACATGCATCCAAGTAAATATTTTAGTCGATAGAGGGGCTGCTACTAGTTATATTAGTAAAAAGTCTAAGATAGGCAAATCAATACCAATACCTCCAGTAAAAGTGAAAACATTACATGGTTTTTCAATAGCCACTTCAAAAAATATATTTACGTTATCTAATCATCATTTACCATTTTTCGAAGCTGATGTGCTAGAAGAATTTGACAGGATGTTGGGAGAGCAAGGGCTTAGAAAAATTAAAGCTCAGATAGATTTGTTTGAATATAAAATAACATATTAATATAAAGTAAACCAGTAAGGCTAACTATAAATACCCGGCGCAATTTTTTATTTCTAATAAACAGTGCTTGTTGTATGCAATAAAACCAGTGAACGTAATAATCTTTGTTTTGAAAAACTAAAGCCTTTTTATTTAAATAAAAGCTAAAACGAATTGGCATGCTTTTAATATACATATGTGTTTACGTACAGTTATATGTTTGAATATCGTGTATTTAAATTTTTTTTGAAAATGACAGTTGTACGAGAGGTTGCGTGGTTTCCGTCTGTCTTCTATAGTTTGAATTTCACAAAGAAGTTTCAGATACATACATATATACCTATTTGCTCTAAGCTGGGCAATGTCACGCCCATTCGCAACATTTTTGGTTCCATATACTTCATTCTAAACCAAATATTGCATATCAAATGTGAGCAAGTTACTTTGTAAAGTTACTAAAATATGTGATTTTTGGTGCGTTGTTTCTGTCTGACTTATATAATTCTCAATAGGTTTCTTATTGCATTAAAATGCAAAGCGTGGCTATGTCTATATCTATCCGGGTTGTTTTATGCTGTTACAAAAAACCGTTAGTGAATAAAGTTATAAAACCCTGGGCACCAATGCGCTCGGGTGTGAAAAGTATAGAAGAGTCGGATTAAACGGAACCTTAAATACCCGGTGCAGGTTTTTATTTCCAAGTTAATCTTATATATATATAACAAGTAAGCAAGAGTCTAAATTCGGGTGCAACCAAACTTTAAATACCCGGCGCAAGTTTTTGTTTCAATTGAACCGTGCTTGTTGTAATAATCTTTATTAAATTGCTATCTAAATTGCTTTGTTTTTACTTAAATCAACACTCAAAAAAATTGGTATGCTTTTGCTGTATGTATTCACGTACAGTTATATGCCTAAGAAAGCATTTTTCTATTCGCTATATGAAAATATTATATTTAAAATGTTTTCTTAATTTACATATTTATTCTTTATTAAATTAAACAATTTCCATACTATACTTGTTAAATATAAATACTTATACATACATATATACTAAATTTACTAATGCTATTCGTAAAATTAAAATAGGGGAATTTAGTCAAAGACAGAAATACAAACACTATCGTAGGAACTGTAAACCGTTTCATAAGAAATGCTGTTACAAAGAGTATAGAAGAGTTGTAAGTTCGGATTCGCCCGTACCTTAAATACCCGGTGCAGGTTTTTATTTCAAAGTTAATCTTATATATAAAAATGAATATGAGTCCTTTATAGGCGTCCAAGTTACTCAACCGATCTTTATGAAATTTTAACAGTACAAATTTTTAAAAGTGGGCGGTACCACGCCTCCATGGAAGAGAAAATCTACATTCGTCTTATATTTGCAACTATTCGGTGCAGATGAATGATATTTGGGTGCATCCATACCTTCATATGTCTTATAGATGAAACTGTGTATCAATTTGGAAAAATGGACCGTGCTACGCCCTATACAATAAACAGCCAAATTCCTTGTAACTCCACAACTATTTGCAGCAGATGTACAAATTTTTGGTATATAGATCCTATATATAAGGCTATATAATATTTGTTGGGAAAAAAGGAGGACTCATGACCCTATTTAAGACGAAAGTACTATTCACAATATATTTCCACCTATTTGACGAAGATATTTGATATTCGACATATGTATATGTACATATTTCCTTAAGAGAAAGGTGTAAAATATATTTTAAGCACAAAAGCAATGTTCAATATCTAAACAAATGGAGCTCTAGTACGAGGACATCATTTAATAAAATTCAATAACACTGCCATAATAGATAGAGTAACATATTACAATTCAGATCAACAAATCAAGGATATACATAGTCCACCAATGGCATGATGAAGAGATAGAAGTATGGAGAATACTAGAAGCCGATACAAGATATAAGTTCTCCAACATTTAGGAGCTGTCAACACTTCTGTTCCCAAAGGAAGATCACCCTTTTCAATTCACGATGTCCTTGATCTTTACAATCCTAGTAATGGATGTAAATGCTACAAACTCAAATTAATTACCGACAGACCAAGAAGGATGCACAAAATACACGTAATTAAATTGAAAAGGATTCAAGAGGAACAACTTACCAACCGTCTATTAAAAGCGGAACGCTTTATTTTAACACAAAGGAGAGCTGATGACACATATGGTGCCCACAGTCACCGACGTGTACGTATGCCGTGTCTGTTTGACGGGAGATACACAAAATTGAGCAAAACTTGTGCCCGTGCGTATGTTTTGTAAACAAACTTTGCATACATAAAACTGTGTTTGTATGCATCAACACAATGTTGCCATTCCTTTGTTTGCATACATACTTTTACACACATCCGCGTTGTCAATCACAATTTTTCATTGTATAATAAACCAAAGCCAAAAACCAACAAATGCAAATAGTTCATTTATCTATAATTAACATTATTAAACATCGATTTTAAATTAATTTAATAAAAATTTAAATTTTTATAAGGTTATTTTGTTAATGATTTTAAAAAGTTCTGCTTGGCAACACTGTGTGGTGAGAGAGCACTCAGCTGACACTGCTTCACGGCAAAAATCTAAATTTCTCTGATTACACACGTACACGTCGCGCATACCCGTCACACGCACACGTTGATGAGTTTGCATTTACATGGCGCTCTCATAAGTTTGATCGTGTCAGCTGACACGTAGCGTACGTTTGCGTCGGTGACTGTGCGCACTATAAGACTGCAAACCGGTTTGATGTATTTATAGTATTGTTTGGCTTTAGTTGCTTTTTTAATAGTTTTGCGTTTCACTGCTTTATGCTGGTACGTGTTTTGCCAGCCTCCGCTGTTATTAGGTAGAAGTTTTGTTTGTGCCGATTTTTCGCGTTTTATTTCACACGATTTTTTGTTTACAAAAATAATGCAAATGCACTTTTCCAAATGAAATCAACAGTTCTGCCTATGATTGCACTCACTGAGTTTTGCCTATGACCATACTCATTGAATTCACGATAGGCACTGTTGGGTAGTATGAAATAAATAATTTTCTTGTTTTTCATTCGTTTTGTTCAAGTTTCAAATAAATTTCTGCTGTTGGCGTCTATTTTCAACCGACCTATTGAGACAGTTCCAAAACGATTTTACTAAGAATAAAAGGACTATGCAGAGCAATTATTTATTATTAGAGAACGACAGAACTTCGGCTTCAGCCATGTTCGGCCATCAAAGTTCGGTTCGGCTTCGGCAAAAAAACATGACATTTACTTTTCATATGTTTCTCCTTGAAAAAGGATACAGTAACCTTTCGGATGCATATGATAGCGATATAATTTGCAGTAATAATACTGAAAAAAATTATTCACTCCGAATCGGACACTTTTCTCAATGAGCATTTGCTGCCATGAAATTGTGAAATTTTTGAATATTTGTTGAAGCCCATATTTTCTGTTGAAAAAATTGCTGTGAAGTATCTGTATGCACCTCTAACTAGTGTATCTAGTGGACAATTATTCAGTTCTGCTGGTCAGGTCAGCCTTATACCGATATGAGGAGTGTAAATGTCAATTGCCTTTCATTTTTATATTCCAATATAAAAGTATTAAACTTGGGGCATAAAAAGTATAAGTTATTTATTTTATTTATTGTTATTTATTTTACATATGTAGCTTTTTTAATATTATTAAAAAATCTTTAATTTTAAAAAATTCATAGATTTCTCGTTATTTTAGACCCTGAAACGGTTCAGTTTAGCTGAAATTGGCCAAAGTTCGGTTCCTTAACATCGGTGTTCGGTCAATCTCTATTTATTACGAACGTCAGGGCTTAATGATAGAGCATACTAATATTCTACGTTAATTTGGTTGTACTTTTATTTTATATCACTTGCGTTTAAAATTCTTTTCATAAACGAATGGACAATATGTACAACTTAATGTTGTGGTTGTGTTTTTTTTTTGTTTAATAAATACAAAATACTGAATTCTGACATATGTTCATTTAATTGCTTTCTTGCCTCAATATGAAAATATGAAAGAAAAATATTCGTTACGATTAAACGAATTTTTCGATTTTACGAAAGGACCTGACATAATATAATTCGTATTATTGGATGTCGACAGTATGTATAGTTATTTATAAAAATAATAGTAGTATTATTCATTCAATGTTAAATATTTAATCAATATATATATATTTTTAATACTCAATATGTCTAATATTCATCTATATATATAAAAATAAGTTCTATTGTGTTAGTGACTGATGTTCTCTGGAATGCCTGTACCGATCTGTTTCTGCTAAGTGCATATGAAAGGTGACATCAATACCAAGGTTTTTATGTATAAACCGTCTCTGTATGTGGATTGGTTCATGAGTTATAGCCATTTTGGTGAACACTGCATTCATTTCGACTTATATGATAACTTAACAGCTAACGACTTTTATGTTAACTTAACAGTTAATATGTACATATATACATGTGATGCTCTAACGGACTTTTTCTCCTTTCAACTTATATGTTAAGTTAACAGCTAACGACTTATATGTTAACTTAACAGCTAATATATACATTTGATTCTGTAACGGACTTTTTCTCCTTTCGACTTATATGTTAACTTAACAGATAATATGTATATATATGTAATGCTGTAACGGATTTTTCTCCAAGGTAGCTAGCTTTTGAGTGCCTGCTATGACTGAAATTTCATGATCAGCTGATCTATTTCAATTCTTAATAATTGTTTTATTCAACTAACATATGTGCCTCAATTTTTGAATTTCGTGAATAAAAAAAATTTCAATTACTTAATATTTAATTGGTGAAGCAAAAATTTTTAATACAAAATGGTACGTACGCGCAGCAATTTGGGGCGTCAATCTCGTCATAATAGAAATGTTGCGGCATCTAGAGCATCTCAAAGTGACGAACAGCGTGCAAATAATACTTTGGCTGCTCGAAATGCCATGGCACGTGGTAGGACTATGCGAAATCCAACTCAACGTCCGTACGTGCGACGTACTTTGGAGCGTGCTGCATTCAATTATGATGCAAACTTTGATTACGTTTCTCATGGGAAGGTTTCAATTGGACCAATGACTACTGTTTGCAGTTATTGCAAGAGATTTAAGTTTAAACATGAGATATCTGGATTGCGTTGTTCAAACGGACAAGTTAAATTACCAGAATTGAATTCACCACCGGAGCCCTTGCATAATTTGATAACTGGTGGCACACCAATTTCAAAGCATTTTCTGGAAAACATACAAGGGTATAACTCTGCATTTCAAATGACATCATTTGGAGCGACGAATATTATGCGGGACAATTTTATGCCAACTTTCAAGCTATTTTTGTTTGTTTTGATGTTTATTTAGATGATCACGAAATTTACTATTGTGAAATTTCAATCTTCAATAGATTCAAGGCCAAGTTTACCATCGACTTTGTTCTTTGTTACCCTTTCCTGATCAAACCTATCAATTTTTGCAAATATACATACTTTGTGGGTAACTCAAATGTGGAAACCGATCGTCGTTGTGATATATCATCAAATTTGCGGAGGGATATTATCGAGCGTTTTTAGAATATGTTGCATGCTGAAAATGAATTAGTGCGACTTTTTCAAACTGCTCTCGATCAAATGCCATCAGATGAATATGCAATTGTTATTCGAGCTGACAAAACGCCTCCTGGGCAACATGTCAGACGTTTTAATGCGCCCACAATGGATGATGTCGCTATTGTAATCGTAGGCGATGAATTCAATTCCCGTGACATTGTGCTGCGCCGTAGAAATATGCAACTGCAAAGAGTATCTGAAACTCATAGCTGCTATGATGGATTACAGTACCCATTGTTGTTTTGTCGAGGAGAAGACGGTTATCATGTTAACATTAAAATGATCAACCCTTCTACCGGTTAGTTCAATTAAATTTTATTTAATTTTTATCGTTTTTCGAATAATTTTTAATTCTAGGAGCGGAATCAAATAAAAAAGTTAGCGCAATGAATTATTATTCATATCGCCTTATGGTCCGTCAAAATGATATTAATCATATTTTGCATTGTCGTAGACTTTTCCATCAATTTGTTGTTGATATGTACGCCAAAATTGAAAGTGAACGACTAAATTTCATACGATTTAATCAGAAGAAATTACGTTCGGAGGTGTACATCCATTTGCGTGATGCTATAAATAATGATGGTAATGTTAATGATCTTGGGAAAATTACCATTTTGCCTTCAACGTACACAGGCAGCCCACGTCATATGCATGAGCATGCGCAGGAAGCAATGACTTATGTGCGTCATTACGGTCGACCGGATTTATTTATAACATTTACGTGTAATCCGCAATGGAGTGACATAAAAGATAATTTATTCGCTGGCCAAAGTCCAACCGACCGCCATGATATCACTGCCCGTGTTTTTAAGCAAAAATTGATAGCGCTTATGCATTTTATAGTGAAATCTAAAGTGTTTGGTGAAGTCAAATGCTGGATGTACTCTGTGGAGTGGCAAAAGCGTGGTTTGCCACACGCTCACATTTTAATATGGTTGGTGAATAAAATCACATCACATGAAGTTGACAATGTGATATATGCTGAAATTCGTAATCAAAGAAGTGATCCTGAATTATATGATGTTGGTGTGCAAAGTATGATACACGGTCCATGTGGAGCATTCAACATTAACTCCCCATGTATAGTTGATGGCAAATGTAGTAAACGTTATCCAAGAGCTTTGGTTTCAGATACAATCACTGGAAATGATGGTTACCCATTATATCGTCGTCGATCAACTCAAAATAATGATAGATCAGTTACCATAAGAGTACAAAATCAAAACGTTGAAGTCGATAATCTTTGGATTGTGCCGTATTCACCTTTATTGTCGAAAGTATTCAAAGCGCATATTAATGTCGAATACCGCAATTCTGTCAAGTCCATTAAATACATTTGCAAATATGTAAATAAAGGTAGTGATATGGCCGTATATGGAGCTACTGATCCAAATAGAAACGACGAAATACATAAGTATCAAATGGGGCGTTACATTAGCAGTAATGAAGCGATTTGGCGTATTTTTTCATTTAAATTGACGAGAGATATCCAGCTGTTGTTCACTTAGCTGTTCATCTTGAAAATGGCCAGCGTGTGTATTTCACTACCGAAAATGCTGCACAGAGAGCTCTATCACAACCTCATACAACTCTAACTGCATTTTTTAAATTGTGTGAAGTTGATACTTTTGCCAGAACGTTATTGTATGCAGAAGTGCCAACTTATTTTACGTAGAGTGCATCAAAAAAGGAGTTCTAACGGCGCAAGCAAGGAAAACGTGTTGATGGCATCAAAATTTATATTCAAGTGATGCTTTGGGACGTACATATATGTATATACTGTTCACCCAAATAATGCTGAGTGCTTTTATTTACGTTTGCTGTTAATAAACCTTCGTGGGCCAACATCATTTCGACAGTTAAGAACAATCAATGGAGTTTTGCTTACGACATATCGACAAGCGTGTCAACAGCTCAATTTGTTGGAAAATGATATTCATTGGGAACAAACACTTGCAGATGCAGCAGTTGTCGCTCATCCTTATCAAATTCGAGCATTGTTTGCAATTATTTTGTCTACCTGTTTTCCATCGAATCCATCTGAATTGTGGACAAAATTCCAAGACTGTCTATCGGAAGATATTCTGTTTCGAGTACGTCAAGAAAATCGTAATCCTGCAATGGATTTCACGCCAGAAGTTTGCAATGAAGCATTGATTTGTATTGAAGATTTCTGTTTGCAGATTGCTAATAAGGCATAACCACAATTGGGAATGTCATCACCTAATCGTGCAATGCATGACATTTTTGAGTTAGAACTGCAACGTGAACAACAATACGATCGCAACGAATTAAATGCTTTTGTCCACGCAAATCTTTCGACATTGAATGCGGAGCAAAAAAAGGCGTCCGATAATATTATGCAAACTGTCAATAGTGAAGCCGGTGGATTTTATTTCCTGGATGCACCAGGAGGCACCGGAAAGACGTTTCTAATTTCATTGTTATTGGCAACGATACGTTCCCAGAATAAAATTGCATAGGCATTGGCGTCTTCTGGCATTGCAGCCACTTTGTTAGATGGTGGTCGGACAGCACATTCTGTTTTGAAATTGCCATTGAATTACCAAGTAAATGGAACTCCCACATGTAACGTTTCAAAAACATCTGAAACGGCAAAATTATTGAAACGTTGCGGTATCATTATTTGGGATGAATGCACTATGGCGAATAAGAAATCTGTTGAAGCTTTGGAAAGAACAATGAAAGATCTCCGAGATAATTCAGAGTTGTTTTGTGGTGCATTGATTTTATTGACAGGCGATTTTAGGCAAACATTGCCCGTCATTCCTAGATCGACCGCGGCCGATGAAATTAACGCTTGCTTAAAGTCTTCATATTTATGGAGATTTGTTAAAATATTGAAACTCACTACCAACGTTCGTGTTCAGTTGCAGAATGATCCATCTGCTGATATGTAAGTTCTCTAAGCAATTGCTGAAAATTGGAAATGGTGCAATGCCTGTTGATGACACTGGATTAATAACATTGCCAAATGATTTTTGCCGTTTCGTACAGTCAAAAGAGGAATTGATTGCATGTGTTTTCACTAACATAGCACAACAATATACATGCCATGCATGGTTGAGTGACAGAGCAATTTTAGCGGCAAAGAACAAAGATGTTACTGAATTAAACATGGCTATACAATCAAAGATTCCTGGCGAATTGGTGTCGTACAAGTCTGTGGATACTGTTACGAATGAAGAAGATGTTGTGAATTATCCAACAGAATTTTTGAATTCGTTGGACTTGATATGCCATTTGAATTTAAACGACTTCAGTTTCCTGTTCACCTTGCGTTTGCGGTTACCATTAATAAGGCGCAAGGCCAATCCTTAGGAATTTGTGGAGTGAATTTAGAGTATCCAGTTTTCTCACATGGACACAAACGGTTTTGTATATTTACACCGAAAATGGAAAAACAACTAATGTTGTTTACCACAGAGCATTACAATAAAAGCAATTTGTCACTGATTTAAATGAATTTGAATTGATTTTTTTATTTTCTTTTTTGCACTACAAAGTGTGCAGGGGGCTCGCTAGTACATGTATATAAATGAAACTATAATGCTTCGTTTATATATTAACAATTTTCTATGCATACATTTGCTTTTTTTATGTGTACAATGTGCAAACGCTAGGCAAATCTTTATGTAAATTTAGCTAATAGGTAATGAGAAAAATAATAAAATAATAGATGAACATAAACTTTGTGTGTACATATTGCTGCGGTGCTTGAAAGCAAGGTGATTTAACTCTAATTAACGAATTTATATATTTCCAAGAGTTCGTTGAGTTATTAGAGTAAAATCCAAGATTGATAGAATAAGAGATTACGCTTTGCGCAGGTCCGTTACTCTTTGCTTTACGATATTGTCGATCAGCTGTTCGAGTGATGACGTCACTTCCTCAAAGTTTCTTGAACATTACAAAGCAAGTGATTTGAGTATTTCGGTGTTTTATTTATTTCGGACATTTTATTCAAGTTTTTTGGGAAGTATAAGGCGATTTTAATTTATTATATCGGTGTAAAAATTGATATACGAATAAAAATGAAGTGCGCAGTACTAAATTGCCACACCGGCTACAAAGTTAAAGGATCCGAGTGCAGCTTGTTTTCTTTCCCAGTGAATCCCTTACTGAGGAAAAAATGGATGCAATTTTGCCGCCAAAACAAGGAATATAATTTTAAAACATCCTACATATGCATGGAACATTTTACAAGAGAGGACTTCGAAAATATCGTCAAGTTTGAGCTGGGTGAATATTTTTAATTTCAGTGGAAATTGTGGATTTATTTATGAAAGTGCTGTTTAATCAATACATAGGTTTTGCAAAGAAAAGGATTCTTAAACGAGGAGCCGTACCATCAATTTATAAGCCAACAGATACTAATCCGGAGCGTTCGCAGAGAATTCAGCGCTGCCAAAACAAAAAAATTGTCGGTGAACTCCTGCGGCAGAGTGAAGTCCCACATGAAGGTGGAATTTGTTGTAAGTTGAAAATTTCATAATTTCAACAAGATATTTATATAAATTTAAATTTCAGCTGAGCTTGTTTCTAATGAAGAGTTAGAAAAAGATGGTGATGATGACCAAGAAGCCACAGGAGAGAAGGAAAAATTGCGGTTGAAGCTAACAGGCTTTCCGATGCGGCACTAATGCACTGCAGTCTTACAATTGATTCCAGTTCGCAATCAAAGATGTAAGTTTAGTACACTTAAATACTAATATTCAGTGCTTCTATTACCGAATCTATATATTTAGAGAAGAGTTACAAGAAGAAAACTTGGCTCTACAAAAAGAAAACCGCAAGCTGAAAAATGAAATCACTGCCCTCAAACGCGAATATTCCTGGAAAGAAAAGAAGCAAGCCTACAATGCGGAATTGCTGCAAAAGCGTGTGCTAAAAGCCGAATACGTCTGCAAAAATATGGAGGACAAGTTGGCTGAAATATTTACAAGTGGTCAAATTGAAAAGCTAAAAAATGGTGGTCATAAAAAAGTAGCAAACTGGAGCGAGAAGGATATAGCCCAGTCTATAACTTTTTACGCTGCAGGCGCAAAATCCTACAAGCTACTATACAAAAAAGGCTTCCCGCTTCCTGGAGTCCGTACTTTACAAACGTGGGCACAAAAAATTGATGTTTCCAGAGGAATATTACAGCCAGTGTTGAAAGTAATGGCTGCTTGTACGCATATGAGCGAAAGGCAAAAGCTATCTGTCCTGTGTTTTGACGAGATGAAAATTCGGAAAACGTACTGCTACGACACTTCATCCAATTCAACGTTAGCTCCAGTCAGTTATGTGCAAGTAGTGATGCTAAGAGGTATGTACATACATACATATACATGTAAATAATTCTATACAAATTTCATAATATATTTAATAATTAAATAAATAAATATTTTTACTTTTATCCCTTTAGGCTTAGTATCTAACTGGAAACAGCCAATATTTTATAATTATGACTGCAGAATGACTTCTGATATATTGACCGATATTCTGCAATCAGTTAAAAAATGCGGATATAGTGTTGTCGCCACTGCTTGTGACTTCGGAGGTACCAATAGGTCCCTATTAAATGATTTAGGAGTGAATGAAAATCAGCCATGGTAGGCATACTTATTTCTTTTTTAGTTTTATATATTAACATATGTTGTTACAGGTTCATGTTCGAGGGGGAAAAAATTTTCGTTTTAGCTGACATTCCCCACATGATAAAGTTGTTGAGAAACCATTTTATTGATCAAGGTTTTTACATAGACGGTAAACGTGTTGAAAAGGACATAATTTTAGAACTATTGTCTTGCACCTCTAAGGACCTCACCATAACACATAAGATTTCCGCTAGCCATCTTCATGTGACTGGGCCCCAAAGGCAAAAAGTGAAATTGGCTACAAAATTGTTTTCGCACACAGTAGCACAAGCAATTACCAGAGCGGCTAGTTTGGGTCACTTAAGTGGCAAAAATTGGGAAGAGTGTTTCCAATTGTTTAAAAAGGTATAACTATTCTTATATATATGTACATATATATACATATGAACTATTCTTTATAATTTTCAGACAAATGATTGGTTCGACGTTATGAACGTCAGGGTACCTCATATCGATTCAAGAAAACGTCGTCACGGTTACGGCCTTGCAGTCGATGTGCAAAATAAAATTTTGGATGAAATGACAGAATTGGTCACCAATATGAGGGTGATTGGGAGAAATGTACCATTACCATTTCAAAAAGGTATTTTGGGCGTATTCATAAATTTAAACTTTATGTACATATATGTACATATATATATATGTATCTATTTTTAGGAATAATACAGTCAAAAAATGCTGTGAAAATGCTCCTTGAAACCCTGCAAAGACGGTTCAATATAAAGTATATCCTGACATATCACCTGAACCAAGATGTACTCAAAAACTTTTTTGGTGTGATTCGTGCTAAAGGCGGATTGCAGGATCACCCAGATCAGCAAGAATTCAAATACAGGATCAGAAGTTATATACTTGGTCGCAATGAGGGCGCCATATCCACTGGAGGCAATGTGGAAATTGATGATACTCATGACCTAGAAGTATCTCAGCCAACTCTTACAGGTATTTGAAAATAGTACTCGTTTAAAAAACTTACATATATAAATATGTCCCTATTTATACAGCTGCGATATTCAGACCCATGAGAGATACGTTGGGAGATATAGAGCAAAAGGAGTTTGATGATTTGGAGTACGACGGCCTGGAAAATTTAGCGGGCTATATTTGTCACAGGTTTCGCGATGACATCCCCAGCACCTTGCTTAAAAGTCGCGACAACCCGTTACTCTCGTGGGCAAACCACTTGAGTGAGGGTGGTTTAGCGATACCTAGTGCAAGTATGATGGAGTATATGACTCAGCTGGAATCCATTTTCGTTAAACTAAATGGGGATAACCTCTTAATAACTTCAGATTTTATTAAAAAGCATATTGAACTCGCTTCAGAAGTTTCATGTGACACAAAAAAAAAAATTGTTTTTCAGAACTCGTATGTATACAATAATAAGAAAACTAAATAATGAGATTATAGAAAATGCTCGAAAACGCAAAAGAAAATATACAAAAATATTGACCTAAATTAATCAGTTAATTTCGTTTTTTAAATACTAAAAATTGTACATCTTTATTATTCCTATAGATTCACAGTCAAATGGAAATGTGCGGAAATGGAATCTCTGAATCTGGGCATTGTTCCTTAGCAACGACTACGACATAATATTCAGGCTCGCCCAAACTGTGCAACTCCTACACAAAAGGAACAAATTAAAAATTTCAAGCTCCGGTATATACCTAGAACGAGCCGAGTCCTGTAACAATTTGAGACAACATTAATCAAAAAGCCGATTGAAATGTCAATTGACTATCTAACTCACCTGAAACAAAGGATTTGCCTTGCAATGCCAACTTGACTCAAATATTCGGAATTTCGCATACAATATAGTGTCGTCCGTGGAGTTCCAATCTATCACGAAACTTGAGACCAAGCGATCTTTGCGGCAACCACTATTTCCACTACTAGGACCTCATACGAATTCCAATTGTATGAATTGTATGTGTCCAATAGTATTCAATAATTATACTCAGTATTGCCGTTTCCCCCGCACCAGCTCCCTTGTTTGATATTTTGTAGTTATAGTTGCTTGTAGTGGATTCGTGCTGGCTTAATAGCTGCAGCATTTGTTGCAAAGTAGTTTTGGAACACTTCAGCGTCTATGACCTTATTTAAGTACCTGAAATATAATAAAACTTAAAATTGGTTAAGACGCTAATATAGAAATAACTTACCCTTTTCTCAAGATTGCCTAAATTTCTTTAAATGGTTTTATTTTTATTTACATCAGCCAAAATGCTTGTCTGTTTACATATTTTGTTTCCAAATCATATGGAAGATTAAAATATCGTAATATTTGTTTTATCGTACTTGAATATCGTATTGATGGTGTGACGTACATGCGCAGATCGTAAATTATTTTTGTTCGCCGTCGGCGCAATCTTTGCTATATCAATCTTGAGTAAAATCTATAGTCTGCTTAACAAAATTTATGTATGTACAAAAATACATATGTTTATATATATATATTGTATATATATGTATATACTCTGAGCAAGAGTTCTTGCTTTTAAGAAAAATCATTGTATTCCACATGGAACGAAATAAAACGCTCCAAAAATTACTATAAGTTAAACGTGCAACACTCATCTTCTTGCAATAATGATAGAATAGAAAATTGCGACTTCTAGCCAACGGACAACTAGCCCTTTCTTTGTCGATTTGACAGCATCCACCCATTCGCTGTCGAAATGAAAGCAATTTGCTCTTATTTCACCAAACAATGCTAACAAACTTCAAATCGTTCTGCTCTTCCTCCTCATTTTGTTTATTATCTAGCTTTTACTACGTCACTTTCAAGTGCTCTCAACGCGGAAGGATGTATTCTATCATCCATTAGCGAGTGGCCATCGCCATCCGTTAGCGAGTGGCGAATCGATGAAGCATCTGGCATGAGTTAAGAGATTGTCAGAATTAAAAAATGATGGGAAGTATTTGGAAGCTCTTAATGAACGGTTTAGAGTTATTTGACAGTGTAATCAGTATTGATACATGTCGGGGGAATTCCTTACACGTAGGGGTTATAGTCGAAAAATATGAACGGTGGGAGAAAGAACAGATTTTTACAATAAGTAGTTTCCTGACGATAAATTCAAGGGTAGGTTACAAGCTTTGATGGTGAGTCGTTTAAATTTAAATGCGTTGCCCGCAAAGAAAAATTTTAAAATGCGACTAGTCTGATTTAAACAGGCAGAAACAAAAGCACACCAGAAAAATTTAGAAACCATAAACAAAACGGGCACATGAAATACTCTTTTTAAGAAAAACTAAAGTACAGAAAAGAGCATGGAAAAAAAGATTTGATATAAAACTCAGCATATTTTGTCGCTGAACACAATGTCGCCTTAACAGTGGTAGATCACTTAATTCCACTTTTGAGAGAAATAGTGCCAGATTCTGAAATTATAAAAAATTTGAATCTTGGGAGAAAAAGTGCACCAGCATATTTAAAAATGTAACAGCAAAAGAAGAAAGGACTACTTGGATAATAAATTACAAACAATCCCGTTTTCCGTACTGATCGAGAGCCAGATATCGGGCTGAATAATCAAATGCTCATCCTGGCTAGGTTTTACGACGAAGGAAAGTTGGTTGAGCAAGGAGTTGTGGTTAAGTTGTTAGATCTACTACCAATAGGAGCTGGTTGCATTGCAGATGTTCTGTACGAGACTTTTAAGGAATTAATTGTATCACTAAGAATTCCATTTAATAACATAATAGCTAAATAAAATAAGATATCCATATGTATATTCTTTATATGTATGTATAAACATAAATTTTAAAGGCTTAAATGATAGGTGGGAGGAAGCAAGTAGATGGTTATCACATCATAGCTGCGTTAAAATTATTTTAGAAAACTGAGAAGTGACTTAACAATTTTTTAAACAAGTTGTCGTGCAGGATAAATTGAGATATAAAGACATTATTTCTGTTGAATTCAATAACGAGTGTGATAGAGCTTCTTCACTTTTTCTTAAGTATGGTCACAACTATTTTAATACTATAAATGCACTTTTTCAGTCCAAAGTGTCATTAATACAAGCTCTTGAAAGTATATCAGTGAAATTTTTTTAGAGTCTAGGTCAAAATTTAATTAAAAAGTCGCAATTTAACGCTACTCGTGTGTTAGATCATTGTATATTTCTCTGCTAATCGAAGAAGTTTTTTTGGACAGGAGTGCAATGATCTCTTAACAACTATTCCGAAGGTTGCTACAAGCAAAATAAGAATGTATTGCTTGCAGTTTTACATTATTGCTTTAGAAGAAATATAGCCCAGAGTGCCCCTCCGAACAAGCATATTTACAGAAATAAAATTTTTAAGTTCCGAAACTGCAATGGGGGGGCGGGGGGGGGGGGGGGGGTGAAAGGAAACAAAAACCATTTCACACACATTTCACATTTAAAAATATCTCTAGCATATTAAATGTTGATGCTTACCCTCATCTATAAGAGTGGAGAACTTTTGAGTTGATGCAAAAGATGCAAAAGAGAATCTTTTAATGATGGGCATTGAAGAGTTTTGGAGCAATATCACTTAAATGAAAAACTTTAATGGCAATTTTCTTTTTCCTACTATATCCAAATTAACCAAGGTTGTTTTAACACTATGACATGCCAAAGCAGACTCGGAAAGAATTTTTTTATAGTAACAGATGTTCAAAAGAAAAAAAGTAATAAGTTACACCATGACAATTTTACCTCGACTTGCATAATCCACTTTTTTGGCAGACAAAAATCTAGATTGTTGCATTTTTCAGGCCAAGGAATCTCATTTATTGTGGCCTTAGTTAACTATCCATTTGATTCGCATCGGCAATTCTCTGCTCGCGATGTCTGAGCTTTGTTCGCCTTCAAACAAATATGTATGTAAAAGTAACAACATTGATTTGGATTCGGCGATTGCGAGTACGGGGATATCTTATTAAACTGGCCGAACTCCTTATGTACATACATCCAATGATACAGTTTTATACTTGAAACACAATACCAAGGAACGGCGAATTTTCGCTCAGTAGAGCGACAACGCACAGTGTCGCGAGCTCTTCAGTAGAATGGACAAAAATAGTTAGCGTGCTCCAATTTCGGTATAATTCGTTACAGGTACCTCATTTGTCATAGAAAGAAGAAATTCAAAATATGGTGCAAATTGGTCAACTGCATTAATACATCAAATTGAAAAGGATTTCACTCTGCACATTTTCCATAAAAATAAATAGTTTTCTTTTAATTGTATCATTCAGAATGGATTTAACGATGATTGATGGAGCAGTGACGAATGTTTTAGCCGGAAAAAAAGTCCAACAGCAATTGCTATCTTTACGGTGCTACTCCAAAAATTTTGAACTCATTCCATTCAACAGTGCTACCTATAAATGATAACTTTTTTAAAATATGGTTTATCAGTCCTACATGCGCAAAAAAATTTTTTGAATGTGTTATACATTTGGCATATAGACTGTCTTTGGAATGTTGGCGCGTTACGGGGGAGCAAAAATTAAAAAATTTTAAAACAAACAAGGAACGAGTTCAACAAGAATTTAGGAAAGAAATGAGTCTCATAGTGGATAGAATAAAAACTGAATATGGAATATCCAACGATGGTAATACAGCCCGTCGTTTTTTCTCAAATATTGAAATGTCTGCTAAAATTACTTCTATAGACATAAATCGAATAAAAAATTTCAGTTTAATATTAAGAACGTTAGCTAGTAGGGGGGAAAAAATAAATATACAAACATTCACTGACCTATTAAAGCAAACATATTCAATTTGTATCGCAAATTATTCATGGTATTTCATGCCAATGACAGTTCATAAAATACTTGTTCATGGGTGCGACATTGTACGGCATTTTAGCATTCCCATACGGTTCCTTTCTGAAGACGCGTTGGAAGCTAGGCACATGGAGTTCCGAAAGTCTAGATTAGAAAATACTCGAAAGTGTTCTAGGGAAGCGTCCAATAGTGACCTTTTATCTCATTTATTACTTACGTCAAAACCTTTAATTTCCGCTGTGCGTAAAAATTATAGCCAAAAAAAGAAACGTGATAGTGATATCAATCAGTTTATAGAAGTGGAAACCGAAGAAGAGAGTTTAGAAAATGTAGAACATGAAATTATTTCAAGAATTAATTAAGAAGATTTCATTTCTTCAGATGATGAATACTCTGAATAAAAAAATTTTCAGTAATAAATAGTTCCGATCTTATTGGTGTTGTCATCCATTCAAGTTTTAAATATGTAGCTTAACTTTATTACTGTATTATATTGAATAAACCGAATTGTTTAAAAGTAAATCTTTCATTTGTAAATTTAATTAAATTAAGTAGATTGATGTCTTTTATTAATGCAAAGTAAGCGATTGTAAAGTTTCAAAGAGCAGCAGAAGTTATTTCCGCAAAACCCCGGAAAAAATTTACCATAAGTAAAAACATACAAGTGCGTTATATTAAAATCAAATATTTTTGCGTGTGGTGGGCGTGTCTGAAGTCCAATCTCAACTAAATTTCAAATTTTTACTTTTTAAGATAACATTAAAATTGGAGCACTTTTACTTTTTCCGCCAACCAGCGTGCAGGGTGTGCCAGTTGACCAATTTACACCATATTTTGAATTTCTTCTTTCTACGACAAATGAGGTACCTATAATGAATTATACCGAAATTGGAGTACGCAAACTATTTTTGTCCACTCTACTGAGGAGCTCGCGACACCGTGCGACGTAAGCAACGTTGGGCCAGTAAAACAGAATTACGGCGACAACGAAAACAGCAATTCAAATTTTGATTTTCAATTAGTAAAAGTGAGAATAATATTTTGTGCTGAAATATAAATATTTTGATTTAAAACCCCTGAGTATAGAGTAAAGCCATGTCAAGTGGGACCCTTAAAAAACCGCTAAGTCACCGATTTTGGAAAAAAATATTCTATCATGTAGTGCACGCGACGCATATATTACAGTATTAATATTTTCAAAAATTCGGTTATTTGTTTATGTTATTGTCAGTCAAAGTTTTTCGCACACTTAAATTAAAAAATAGATATCTCTGAAACCACTGTATATAATTGAGTGAAATTTTAAATGTGTGTGTAGTTATGTTTGGAGTACAAAAATAGCAATAAATCGATATGAATTTGTTTAAAGAAATGTTTTTTGCATAAATTTTTTTTAAACAATCAAAATTTTAAAAGTGTTCTTCACGCTAAAAAAAAAATAAACTACTACCATAATACGCGCAAAACTACCCTCTTCAAAAATATGTAGTCAAAAGTTTGTTTATCATATGTCGTTTCCGAGATATTCGAGAATTTGTCACTCGGTGCGCTCGCCGGAACGCTTCGTGCGCCGCAGCGCCGACTTTCCGCGTTCACGTTCCAACTTGCGCAGACATGATTTTCCGCAGATGGGCAGATATTCGAGTGTTTCAGTTCAGTTCCATTTTTAGCACGCTCATTCCAGCGTAATATGTTATTAGCATTGTTGTTGTTTGTTGATATGATGATCAAATATACATAAGTTATAATTAGTGATGAAAAAATTGTTCGGCCAAATGAGTGTTGTAATCCTCTGGGGGAAAAAGATCACAAATGTGTCCGTCACAAGTTATTCCAAGTAACTGACAAATGGGATAAAAAATTCGGAAAATTTCTCGGTAAATACATTTGTAAAGCGTGCCGTCATAATATGTACAATAACATGAACGTAACTGCAAAAGTAGCCACTGATCAGCCAAGCACAAAGTAAGTTTATTAATGTTTCCACTGTAATTCATGATAAAATTGGAATTAGTTTCAGAAATAAAGAAAATATCGAAACTAGATATATATTTATATATGTATATGATATATATAATAATATTTGTGAATGATGTACATACATATGTATATAATAGTAATAGTGGGGAAAATATCTAGAAATACTGATGGTTATTCTCTAAAAGTCCACTACTTTTATATTGATGACTACGTACAAAATGCCCATGCACTTAAATGTTCTTATTGAATCGTAACTAATGTATGAAAATTATTACTAAGTATATACATAATAAAAAATAGACAGAAAAATTTTAAATGTGAAACATTGCATAATATATAGATTATCGATAGATCAAGGCTATAAAAAGTACATATGTACATATAAATGCGACCAGAAAAGAGTGCCTTTGATCTATAAAAATATGGTGGTATATTGAGCTGCGATTACGTTAATTGTAAGATAGATTAGTAAGATTCTGTTCACATCATGTGTTTGCACCTTATGTAAACATAGACTTTTAATACACAACCTTGAATTTTCAATTGAATGCACTTCAAGCGCAAAGAACCAAGAGCCGGTACTGATGAGCAGCGATGTCGCACGAAGCGTTCCAGCGAGCGCACCGAGTGGCAAATTCTCGAATATCTCGGAAACGACATATGATAAACAAACTTTTGACTACATATTCTTGAAGAGGGGAGTTTTGCGCGTATTATGGTAGTAGTTTTTTTAGCGCGAAGAACACTTTAAAAAATTTGATTGTTTAAAAAAAATGTATGCAAAAAACATTTCTTTAAACAAATTCATATCGATTTATTGCTATTTTTGTACTCCAAACATAACTACACACACATGTAAAATTTCACTCAATTATATACAGTGGTTTCAGAGATATCTATTTTTTTATTTAAGTGTGCGAAAAACTTTGACTGACAATAACATAAACAAATAACCGAATTTTTTAAAAATATTAATACTGTGATATACATATGTGTCACCTGCACTACACGATAGAATATTTTTTCCAAAATCAGTGACTTAGCGGTTTTTAGGGATCCCACTTGACGCAAAGTCACCGATTTTGGAAAAAATATTCTATCGTGTAGTGCAGGTGACGCATATACATATTTACTCTATATTAAACATATGTATGACCACAACGGATGGCGACAATAGAAATATGTATGTATGTATATCGCAACGAATGTTCGTCGGCCGAAAGTTGTTCGCTTTGGTTGCGTGCATTCTCATATACATACATATGTCAGTGTGTTCTATTTTGGACGGCGAACGTTCTTGACGAAAATTTCGCCGTTCGCTGGTATTGTGTTTTAAGCATTACAGAGGGAAGGTTTAACAAGAGCTCCAATGAAATAATCGCAAATACCAATCGAGGTCTATTCAAAGTAAAAATGCAGACATTTTTAGCCTTGTCCATGGTAAGCCAAAATCATTTGTTGGAGATATTTTAGATAAGATATTCAAACGCGAACAGTTTTTAAAAGTAAACAGATCTCGTGTTTGCAATTACTTAAGGGGAAAATACCGCATTATAAAGAGTAATTTTTTAGCCTGTTTCTTTTTGGCAACACTGGTTTCGATAGCTCTCGCACGTCTCATGTCTTATGTCACTATAAAACATCTTCAGTTTAGTCTATAATTTACCCATAAATCATCAACGCCAAATTTTGGTGAATATGCTCTTGAAAACTTTGCCGAAGATCCTCTTTTTTATTGAAAAATTGTGTTCAGCGACGAAGCTCATTTCTGGTTGAATGGATACGTGAAAAAGAAAAACTTCCGTGCGATTATAACTAACTCTTATTTGCCCAAAATGGAAGAGCTTGTTTTGCATGACATGTGGTGGTCACACGCGGTGCCACACGCCACACAGCACGCGAAACAATGTACTAGTGATTCAAATAAAGCTTTCATGCATTTTTCTGAATTTTGTGTGCTTTTTATTTAAACTTTCAGATAGCTCTTAAAAATCACCCCTTATTTTGCGGTTGCACCTAGAAACATATGTAGGAAGTTACTTCACATAAGTAAGAAAAAGGTGAGCTCGTGTTCTGAACCACATACTGCACATGTGCCTACATTTTATGAGTTACTACCAATTTAATATTTATTAAAAGTTTTAAGGAATGTTTTGAAAATGTACAATGTTAAATTAATGCAAAAGTCGTTAATGTAACAAAAATGGGGAAATAAGGTGAATAAGGGTATGCAATTGTATTTTTAATTTGTTAAAGCACACTCCATACATTTGCATCCCATGTTGCATATTTAATCAGGATCGTTACGTGGTACAGCGTAATGAAAGCGGACTAGAGTTAAGAATACATTCTAACGGCATATCGATTGTGCGAAAACAATAATGCCATACTACTCCGATTTTTCTTTTACTTTTGTTTCTTTTTTTTTACTTTTTTACATTCTCGTTTAGAAATAATATGGTAACTTTAATTTTTGTTCAATCACTTCTGTGGCATGGTGTAACATAAGTATTTTACTCTTTGACATTCCTTGCGCCATCCCTTTTTATTTCCAAAAGCAGGAGATTGGTTGGCATACATACATACGTGTTTATCAGATCTCAAGGGGAAGCAGATATGTAAGTACGCAAATCTGCTAAAGTAAGTCCATTGGTATTGTGTATACAATTTTGTTCCTTTTACTACAATGGGCATTTAATTTGTTTTATGCTGTATCTGGTGGCGAAACAATTAATTGCTGAGTGAAAATACAACAGAGTTTGTCGGTCTTATTTCAATTATTTGTTATAATAGACGAAAATACAGAAATTTCGTCTAAAATTTGTCTTGCCTTTGTTGCGCGATATTTAGATAAAAAATATCAATAACAACTTTTTTGGGATGATTTAACTAGAAGATTCAACGGCGGATTCAATAACAAGTAGCACACAAAAGTATTTCTCAAACCTTAAAATTCATAGTCAAAGCTTGAAATATGTACATACATATATTTGCTTACGTTTTTGGGGGCCGTAGCCGAGCGGCTAGCATGTGCGAATCGTGGCCGGGGCAAGTAAAATCGAAAATCATGGAAAAGGATTTTTTTTTAAAAGAGGTGGCCCCTCGGCAGAGCATGGCAAACCTCCGAGTGTATTTCTGCCATGATAAAATTTCTCACAAAAATCATTTACAGTTCGGAGTCGGCATAAAACTGTAGGTCCTTTAAATTGTGTTACAGCACCAAGACGTACACCACAAATTGTAGGAGAGGTTCGGTCAAACATCAAGCCAAGGTATTATTATTATTTATAAAATTAAATATGGCGCAAACGCAGTTTGAATGGCCTTCGACGGAATTGTATTACAAAAATTTAGTAATGTTATATTGTGTTTTATTATACATGTTCGTATGTTCAGGCAGCAGTGGATAGGACTCTTGAAGAAAAAAGAGCCGATATCATTATGATGTGAATAAATTGTATTTACTTTTTTAACCTATGCACTTAATATTGTTAATCAATTCAACAAAATATTTCATTCCGAAAACATTGCCAGTTTTCCTCTTGCAAAAAAACCACACTATTTAATAATACTTAATAATTTTATTAAAAGTAATTTTTTAAATATACATTTTTGGGGTATAGAATTTGAAAAATATGAGAAATTTGAACCGATGTTTTGACAACAGGCAGGATAACAGACAACACTCTGTAGTATTGTCATCTATACATATGGCACGAAACTCGACAGTAAGGTGGAAGGAGGCGTTTTCTCACGAGACCCTCCCCTGCAAATTTCTTTTAGGTTGCCAGACACTACAGCATTGCACCAGGCTGATGTCTTAGCTATTATGGAAGCAGTAGAGAAACTGGTAACTAGAATTTTAGGAAGAGACATCTTCATTTTTAGTCATAGCCATGCAACACTCCTACCTCCCTACCAACCTACCTACCTGAAAAAATAATTTTTCTTATTACATTGCACTTTAAATAATAATAAAAAAGTATTTTTATTGCATATCGAAGCCCCCGAAAAACTCAAAAGGGAAATTTGCCATCAATTTTGAAACTCATAGAAGTATTTCCATGTAAAAGGCATAAGCGTGCAATTTTCAATATTGAATGGCGAAATTTCTTAATTGTGGCCAACATCAGTCTGATGAAAGGACCAGACATTTTTAAGATAAGATGCTAAACATACAATTTAACAGAGTATACATACATATATTGACGTGATTTCCCGCACGCACAGTAGTGTGGATACCGAAAGAAAAATCTCAAGATGAATCTCATTAAAAATAAATGCGGGAAACAGTTGAAAGCTTAACGTTCGCAAGAACTCTTATTAGCAAAAGGTCAGAAATTGTATGCCGTCTGACTTACTTAATCTTTTAAAACATTATAATTATATTGATGTAAGATTTGTTTTAAATACGACTTAGAGATTAAGCTGATTTAAAAGCGTTCCGAGCAAAGTCTTTACACATGGCGGTGAATTGAATAACTACTTGTTATATACATAAATATATATACATACTAGCTGACCCGGCGAACATTGCTCCGCCTTAGAAGCAATAAATGAGCAGATTCTTGATTTTATGAGTTTAAATTTTTTATTAGGATAATAAATATAAGTAAGTACCAAAAATCAATTATTGTAATGATTCTTTATTGGCCATGTATTTTAGTGCATAGGCTGCACTCTTCAGTGAAGCACCTTGTGATAGACGATATTTTTAGTTTTATTACTATGTGCAAGAACAAATAACGCAGCTGGTCTTCCGACCCTTGAACATGCCGCATATAATTGACCATGGGAAAAACATGGATTTTCTAGATTTCGACCACAAACTTTCAAGGATTGGCCTTGTGATTTGTTAATGGTCATGGCGAATGCAAGACGGATCGGAAATTGAAGTCGTTTAAACTCAAACGGCATGTCGGTTGGGATCATCGGGATCCTCGGAATGAGAACTTCCTCACCTTCAAATTTTCCTTTGAGTATCGTCGCGTAAATCACATTGTTCATCAATTTACTTACCACCAAACGCGTTCCGTTGCACAGTTTACAGTTCACCTTTAGTCGTAAATTATGCGTTGGTAAGCCAGGCACATCCAAGGAGTTTAAAAATTCAATTGGATAGTTGGTGGCATCATCTGCATTTGTTGCACAGTCAATAGATTTGAACGAATGTAGTGTACTAATGACCTCATTCTGAATTATGTAGTAGCAATGAGTGCAATGGCTCAGGTGGGGGAGTCAATAATGGCAATTTCACTTTCCCATTAAGGCAGCACAATCTTGGCGTTTCTCCGGAAAACTTCAATACTCGCAAACCACATCCATTGGCCCAATGCGAACGCTAGCATGCAAGCAGTAATCAGTGCTGCAATCATATCGAAACGCTGCTCGATTCAAATCAGTACTTGATAAATTTCTCCTTGTGCGTCGAAAATTATCAAGATGTTGATCTCTTAGGTTTGCTCGATGATTTCTCATAGCCAACCGAGCCTTTGCACGGACTGCCTCGCTTTGCTCTTGTGATTGAGAAGCACGAAGTCGAGCCATACTAAAGCGGCGCTCTTCACGTGAAATTTCTTGTACTTCTTTAGTCCTTTCATTCGCAACGTTTTGCATCCTAGTTGCATTACGGCTTTTTCGGGGAAGATTTGATCGTCTTGGACGCGGCATTTTAATGATAATAATATCGGCACAATATTTATAGACACTCGAAACAAACACAAAAACCGGTAAACTTCAAAATTTCTAACTGTCAATTTTTCACCCAACAAAATTCGTAAAAGTAAACAAAATACATGTTAATATTGGCAATTCACACCAATTACATGGATATTGCCCTTCTCCGCTAGATGTCACTACAATTTACATCGATATTACCTTTCGCCGCCAGAGTACATGCAAATTTTAGTTTTCATACAAAAAAGCAAAAGCAAAATACATATATGAAGGGCGAAGAAAAAAAATCAAATTTACCGTTTTTTTGTCGTCCCACGGTAACGGGATAAAAAGTATCCTATAACCTGCCCCTGGTTCTAAGCTATGTACCTCCCCACCAATTTTCAGCCAAATCGGTTCAGCCGTTCTTGAGTTATAAGTGGTGTAACTAACACGACTTTCTTTTATATATATAGATATATAGATTTTTTTAGAATTAGCATACACAATACAAAGGAATAAGTAGAGTATGGTATTCTTCTATTGAATTGTGTGTAAGTAAAAAACAAATAAATAAAAACCTTGAATGTCGGATTAAATCCTCGTTCTTCGATAATGTCTGCCCCAAATGAGGTCATTTGGAAACAACTATTGTATTTTTGAGTATTTGCAAGAAAGTGGCGTGATTCTTGTGTTTCGCCACAAAGCAATGAATACAATGGCTCATGTGGCGGAGTCAACAATGGCAATTTCACTTTACCGTTAAGGCAGCATAATCCAGGCGTTTCTCCGGAAAACTTTAATGCACCACAATATAGATTTTTTTAGAATTAGCGTACACAATACAAAGGAATAAGTAGAGTATGGTATTCTTCTATTGAATTGTGTGTAAGTAAAAAACAAATAAATAAAAACCTTGAATGTCGGATTAAATCCTCGTTCTTCGATAATGTCTGCCCCAAATGAGGTCATTTGGAAACACTCGATAAATATCTTGTTCTGCGTCGCAAATTATCTATTTGTTGACCTCTGTTGTTCGTTCGACGATTCTGCATTGCCAACCGAGCTGTTATCGCGGCGCTGTTCACGTGCAATTTCTTGTACTTCTTCAGTCCTTTCATTCGCAACGTTTTGCATCCTAGTTGCATTACGGCTTTTTCGGGGAAGATTTGATCGTCTTAGACGCGGCATTTTAATGATAATAATATCGGCACAATATTTATAGACACTCGAAACAAACACAAAAACCGGTAAACTTCAAAATTTCTAACTGTCAATTTTTCACCCAACAAAATTCGTAGAAGTAAACAAAATACATGTTAATATTGGCAATTCACACCAATTACATGGATATTGCCCTTCTCCGCTAGATGTCACTACAATTTACATCGATATTACCTTTCGCCGCCAGAGTACATGCAAATTTTAGTTTTCATACAAAAAAGCAAAAGCAAAATACATATATGAAGGGCGAAGAAAAAAAATCAAACTTACCGTTTTTTTGTCGTCCCACGGTAACGGGATAAAAAGTATCCTATAACCTGCCCCTGGTTCTAAGCTACCTCCCCACCAATTTTCAGCCAAATCGGTTTAGCCGTTCTTGAGTTATAAGTGGTGTAACTAACACGACTTTCTTTTATATATATAGATATATAGTGTATATGTATATGTATATATACATGCATATACATATATGAATGCAAATAAAGCGTTACTATACGTATTAAAATTGTAGGGTTGGACAAAATCTTAGTTTCAGGATAAATATTCTAATTACATAGATCTTAATTAAGATTTCTAAGATATGAATCACAATTTGGTTGCTTCTATACCACAAATACATTTTGTTGCTGAAATTTGTTTCCCCTCAATATACTAAAAGATTAATTTTGATATTAATTTCTTTTTTATTTTATTTTTTGTTAAACATATTTCCGATATTATTTCTAAAACTATTGCGAATTATTCCACCTTTATGTTCTGATTAGTTCCAAGTATATGTTGTATGAACTTGGTGCGTATTTATTTATTTTCTTTTTTGAGTAGCTACTATCTTTATTCTCACAAAAAACTTAGAACCATTAAAACCATTTTTAATTAGTGGTCGTATATACTAAAATATATCCATGTTTTGCTAAAATTGTGTGACTAAAGGTTATATGTATTTTGGTTAGATTTTTGAGCTATGGGAAAGAAAAAAAAGCTCAGGAAATGGTCAACAATCTTACACTGCTTTTGCATGATTCAAGTATTGATTCAAATGGGTAAGAAGAAAAGGGAAGAGTGCACATCTCGACGGCTTCGTAAAAGCAATATGTCAAAATAGAGGCAAATAACAAAAAACTTCAATTCAACAAGCATGCAAAAGCAAAAAGAGAATGAGCAAGAATTGATTTACCAGTAATTGAATTATAAAAATCGAGCGCTTGCAAAGAAAGAGTGTAAAATTGTTAATTACAAGCCTAAAATAAAGAATTGATTAAAAAAAAAAATATGTTGCCATGCATATGCATGTAATTCAATTCAGCTCTATTTAATTTGTTTATTTCTTCGGTGAGTACGTAGAAATAAAGTTGTTTATGCTTGTATTTACAAAGAAAGTAAACAAATGAAACAAAAGTAAAAGTGTTAAATTCAATTTAATGGAATCAGAATTTGAGCCAGAAAGTACAAATTTTTTTTGTGGCGTGAAACTACATATACTGAAGAAGACAAAACATGTTTTTTTTGTGGGTCAGCATATTCTATCATGTAGTGCACGTGACGCATATATTACAGTACTAATCTTTTCAAAAAATTCGGTTATTTGTTTATGTTATTGTCAGTCGAAGTTTTTCGCACACTTAAATTAAAAAATAGATATCTCTGAAACCACTGTATATAATTGAGTGAAATTTTACATGTGTGTGTAGTTACGTTTGGAGTACAAAAATAGCAATAAATCGATATGAATTTGTTTAAAGAAATGTTTTTTGCATAATTTTTTTTTAAACAATCAAATTTTTTAAAGTGTTCTTCACGCATGTAGTCAAAAGTTTGTTTATCATATGTCGTTTCCGAGATATTCGAGAATTTGTCACTCGGTGCGCTCGCCGGAACGCTTCGTGCGCCGCAGCGCCGACTTTCCGCGTTCACGTTCCAACTTGCGCAGACATGATTTTCCGCAGATGGGCAGATATTCGAGTGTTTCAGTTCAGTTCCATTTTTAGCACGCTCATTCCAGCGTAATATGTTATTAGCATTGTTGTTGTTTGTTCATATGATGATCAAATATACATACATACATATGTAAGTTATAATTAGTGATGAAAAAATTGTTCGGCCAAATGACTGTTGTAATCCTCTGGGGGAAAAAGATCACAAATGTTTCCGTCACAAGTTATTCCAAGTAACTGACAAATGGGATAAAAAATTCGGAAAATTTCTCGGTAAATACATTTGTAAAGCGTGCCGTCATAATATGTACAATAACATGAACGTAACTGCAAAAGTAGCCACTGATCAGCCAAGCACAAAGTAAGTTTATCAATGTTTCCACTGTAATTCATGATAAAATTGGAATTAGTTTCAGAAATAAAGAAAATATCGAAACTAGTAATATATTTATATATATGACATATCTATATATATAAAAGAAAGTTGTGTTAGTTACACCACTTATAACTCAAGAACGGCTGAACCGATTTGGCTGAAAATTGGTGGGGAGGTACATAGCTTAGAACCAGGGGCAGGTTATAGGATACTTTTTATCCCGTTACCGTGGGACGACAAAAAAACGGTAAATTTGATTTTTTTTCTTCGCCCTTCATATATGTATTTTGCTTTTGCTTTTTTGTATGAAAACTAAAATTTGCATGTTCTCTGGCGGCGAAAGGTAATATCGATGTAAATTGTAGTGACATCTAGCGGAGAAGGGCAATATCCATGTAATTGGTGTGAATTGCCAATATTAACATGTATTTTGTTTACTTCTACGAATTTTGTTGGGTGAAAAATTGACAGTTAGAAATTTTGAAGTTTACCGGTTTTTGTGTTTGTTTCGAGTGTCTATAAATATTGTGCCGATATTATTATCATTAAAATGCCGCGTCCAAGACGATCAAATCTTCCCCGAAAAAGCCGTAATGCAACTAGGATGCAAAACGTTGCGAATGAAAGGACTGAAGAAGTACAAGAAATTGCACGTGAACAGCGCCGCGATAACAGCTCGGTTGGCAATGCAGAATCGTCGAACGAACAACAGAGGTCAACAAATAGATAATTTGCGACGCAGAACAAGATATTTATCGAGTGTTTCCAAATGACCTCATTTGGGGCAGACATTATCGAAGAACGAGGATTTAATCCGACATTCAAGGTTTTTATTTATTTGTTTTTTACTTACACACAATTCAATAGAAGAATACCATACTCTACTTATTCCTTTGTATTGTGTATGCTAATTCTAAAAAAAATCTATATTGTGGAGCATTAAAGTTTTCCGGAGAAACGCCTGTATTATGCTGCCTTAAGGGTAAAGTGAAATTGCCATTGTTGACTCCGCCACATGAGCCATTGTATTCATTGCTTTGTGGCGAAACACAAGAATCACGCCACTTTCTTGCAAATACTCAAAAATACAATAGTTGTTTCCAAATGACCTCATTTGGGGCAGACATTATCGAAGAACGAGGATTTAATCCGACATTCAAGGTTTTTATTTATTTTTTTTTTACTTACACACAATTCAATAGAAGAATACCATACTCTACTTATTCCTTTGTATTGTGTATGCTAATTCTAAAAAAATCTATATCTATATAATAAAAGAAAGTCGTGTTAGTTACACCACTTATAACTCAAGAACGGCTGAACCGATTTGGCTGAAACGGTAAATTTGATTTTTTTTCTTCGCCCTTCATATATTTTGCTTTTGCTTTTTTGTATGAAAATCAAAATTTACGTGCACTCTGGCGGCGAAAGGTAATATCGATGTAAATTGTAGTGATTTCTAGCGGAGAATTGCAATATCCATGTAATTGGTGTGAATTGCCAATATTAACATGTATTTTGTTTACTTTTACTAATTTTGTTGGGTGAAAAATTGACAGTTAGAAATTTTGAAGTTTATCGGGTTTTGTGTTTGTTTCGAGTGTCTATAAATATTGTGCCGATATTATTATCATTAAAATGCCGCGTCCAAGGCGATCAAATCTTCCCCGAAAAAGCCGTAATGCAACTAGGATGCAAAACGTTGCGAATGAAAGGACTGAAGAAGTACAAGAAATTGCACGTGAAGAGCAAAGCGAGGCAGTTCGTGCAAAGGCTCGGTTGGCTATGAGAAATCATCGAGCAAACCTAAGAGATCAACATCTTGATAATTTTCGACGCACAAGGAGAAATTTATCAAGTACTGATTTGAATCAGCAGCGTTTCGATATGATTGCAGCACTGATTACTGCTTGCATACTAGCGTTCGCATTGGGCCAATGGATGTGGTTTGCGAGTATTGAAGTTTTCCGGAGAAACGCCAAGATTGTGCTGCCTTAATGGGAAAGTGAAATTGCCATTATTGACTCCCCCACCTGAGCCATTGCACTCATTGCTACTACATAATTCAGAATGAGGTCATTAGTACACTACATTCGTTCAAATCTATTGACTGTGCAACAAATGCAGATGATGCCACCAACTATCCAATTGAATTTTTAAGCTCCTTGGATGTGCCTGGCTTACCACCGCATAATTTACGACTAAAGGTTGGTTCCGTAATAATCATGCTTCGAAACATAAACCCACCAAAACTGTGCAACGGAACGCGTTTGGTGGTAAGTAAATTGATGAACAATGTGATTTACGCGACGATACTCAAAGGAAAATTTGAAGGTGAGGAAGTTCTCATTCCGAGGATCCCGATGATCCCAACCGACATGCCGTTTGAGTTTAAACGACTTCAATTTCCGATCCGTCTTGCATTCGCCATGACCATTAACAAATCACAAGGCCAATCCTTGAAAGTTTGTGGTCGAAATCTAGAAAATCCATGTTTTTCCCATGGTCAATTATATGCGGCATGTTCAAGGGTCGGAAGACCAGCTGCGTTATTTGTTCTTGCACATAGTAATAAAACTAAAAATATCGTCTATCACAAGGTGCTTCACTGAAGAGTGCAGCCTATGCACTAAAATACATGGCCAATAAAGAATCATTACAATAATTGAGTTTTTACTTACTTATATTTATTATCGTAATAAAAAATTTAAACTCATAAAATCAAGAATCTGCTCATTTATTGCTATAATATATGTGAATGATGTACATACATATATAATAGTAATAGTGGGGAAAATATCTAGAAATACTGATGGTTATTCTCTAAAAGTCCACTACTTTTATATTGATGACTACGTACAAAATGCCCATGCACTTAAATGTTCTTATTGAATCGTAACTAATGTATGAAAATTATTACTAAGTATATAATAAAAAATATACAGAAAAATTATAAATGTGAAACATTGCATAATATATAGAATATCGATAGATCAAGGCTATAAAAAGTACATAGTATGTACATATAAATGCGACCAGAAAAGAGTGCCTTTGATCTATAAAAATATGGTGGCATTTTGAGCTGCGATTACGTTAATTGTAAGATAGATAAGTAAGATTCTGTTCACATCATGTACTTGTACCTTATGTAAACATAGACTTTTAATACACAACCTTGAATTTTCAATTGAATGCACTTCAAGCGCAAAGAACCAAGAGCGGGTACTGATGAGCAGCGATGTCGCACGAAGCGTTCCAGCGAGCGCACCGAGTGACAAATTCTCGAATATCTCGGAAACGACTTTTGATAAACAAACTTTTGACTACATATTCTTGAAGAGGGGAGTTTTGCGCGTATTATGGTAGTAGTTTTTTTTAGCGTGAAGAACACTTTAAAAAATTTGATTGTTTAAAAAAAATGTATGCAAAAACATTTCTTTAAACAAATTCATATCGATTTATTGCTATTTTTGTACTCCAAACATAACTACACACATGTAAAATTTCACTCAATTATATACAGTGGTTTCAGAGATATCTATTTTTTAATTTAAGTGGGCGAAAAACTTTGACTGACAATAACATAAACAAATAACCGGATTTTTTTAAAATATTAATACTGTGATATATGCGTCACCTGCACTACACGATAGAATATTTTTTCCAAAATCGGTGACTTAGCGGTTTTTAGGGATCCCACTTGACGCTAAGTCACCGATTTTAGAAAAAATATTCTATCGTGTAGTGCAGGTGACGCATATACATATTTACTCTATATTAAACATATGTATGACCACAACGGATATCGACAATAGAAATATGTATGTATGTATATCGCAACGAATGTTCGTCGGCCGAAAGTTGTTCGCTTTGTTTGCGTGCATTCTCATATACATACATATGTCAGTGTGTTCTATTTTGGACAGCGAACGTTCTTGACGAAAATTTCGCCGTTCGCTGGTATTGTGTTTTAAGCATTACAGAGGGAAGGTTTAACAAGAGCTCCAATGAAATAATCGCAAATACCAATCGAGGTCTATTCAAAGTAAAAATGCAGACATTTTTAGCCTTGCCCATGGTAAGCCAAAATCATTTGTTGGAGATATTTTAGATAAGATATTCAAACGCGAACAGTTTTTAAAAGTAAACAGATCTCGTGTTTGCAATTACTTAAGGGGGAAATACCGCATTATAAACAGTAATTTTTTAGCCTGTTTCTTTTTGGCAACACTGGTTTCGATAGCTCTCGCACGTTTTTGTCTTATGCCACTATAAAACATCTTCAGTTTAGTCTATAATTTACCCATGAATCATCAACGCCAAATTTTGGTGAATATGCTCTTGAAAACTTTGCCGAAGATCCTCTTTTTTATTGAAAAATTGTGTTCAGCGACGAAGCTCATTTCTGGTTGAATGGATACGTGAAAAAGAAAAACTTCCGTGCGATTATAACTAACTCTTATTTGCCCCAAATGGAAGAGCTTGTTTTGCATGACATGTGGTAGTCACACGCGGTGCCACACGCAACACAGCACGCGAAACAATGTACTAGTGATTCAAATAAAGCTTTCATGCATTTTTCTGAATTTTGTGTGTTTTTTATTTAAACTTTCAGATAGCTCTTAAAAATCACCCCTTATTTTGCGGTTGCACCTAGAAACATATGTAGGAAGTTACTTCACATAAGTAAAAAAAAAGGTGAGCTCGTGTTCTGAACCACATATAAATGTAACAAAAATGGGAAAATAAGGTGAATAAGGGTATGCAATTGTATTTTTAATTTGTTAAAGCTCACTCCATACATTTGCATCCCATGTTGCATATTTAATCAGGATCGTTACGTGGTACAGCGTAATGAAAGCGGAATAGAGTTAAGCATACATTCTAACGGCATATCGATTGTGAGAAAACAATAATGCCATACTACTCCGATTTTTCTTTTACTTTTGTTTCTTTTTTTTACTTTTTTACATTCTCGTTTAGAAATAATATGGTAACTTTAATTTTTGTTCAATCACTTCTGTGGCATGGTGTAACATAAGTATTTTACTCTTTGACATTCCTTACGCCATCACTTTTTATTTCCAAAAGCAGGAGATTGGTTGGCATACATACATACATACGTGTTTATCAGATCTCAAGGGGAAGCAGATATGTAAGTACGCAAATCTGCAAAAGTAAATCCATAGGTATTGTGTATACAATTTTGTTCCTTTTACTACAATGGACATTTAATTTGTTTTATGCTGTATCTGGTGGCGAAACAATTAATTGCTGAGCGAAAATACAACAGAGTTTGTCGGTCTTATTTCAATTCTTTGTTATAATGGACGAAAATACAGAAATTTCGTCTAAAATGTGTCTTGCCTTTGTTGCGCGATATTTAGATAAAAAATATCAATAACAACTTTTTTGGGATGATTTAACTAGAAGATTCAACGGCGGATTCAATAACAAGTAGCACACAAAAGTATTTCTCAAACCTTTTTGGGGGGCCGTAGCCGAGCGGCTAGC
This sequence comes from Anomoia purmunda, assembly GCA_951828415.1. Lineage (NCBI taxonomy): Eukaryota > Metazoa > Arthropoda > Insecta > Diptera > Tephritidae > Anomoia > Anomoia purmunda. The sequence continues at coordinate 22,681,689 of OX639998.1, read as the reverse complement.
ATGTGCGAATCGTGGCCGGGGCAAGTAAAATCGAAAATCATGGAAAAGGATTTTTTTTAAAAGAGGTGGCCCCTCGGCAGAGCATGGCAAACCTCCGAGTGTATTTCTGCCATGATAAAATTTCTCACAAAAATCATTTACAGTTCGGAGTCGGCATAAAACTGTAGGTCCTTTAAATTGTGTTACAGCACCAAGACGTACACCACAAATTGTAGGAGAGGTTCGGCAAACATCAAGCCAAGGTATTATTATTATTTTCCCTGCGTTTTCGACCTGGCTCACCTCCAGCTTAAATTCGCTGCAGTTTTGTTTCTGTTAATGCATGCATGTTTTTTTTTTATTTATAAAATTAAATATGGCGCAAACGCAGTTTGAATGGCCTTCGACGGAATTGTATTACAAAAATTTAGTAATGTTATATTGTGTTTTATTATACATGTTCGTATGTTCAGGCAGCAGTGGATAGGACTCTTGAAGAAAAAAGAGCCGATATCATTATGATGTGAATAAATTGTATTTACTTTTTTAACCTATGCACTTAATATTGTTAATCAATTCAACAAAATATTTCATTCCGAAAACCTTGCAAACTCTTGCAAAAAAACCACACTATTTAACAATACTTAATAATTTTATTAAAAGTAATTTTTTAAATATACATTTTTGGGGTATAGAATTTGAAAAATATGAGAAATTTGAACCGATGTTAAGAAATATATCTGCATACGCCAATTGATGTTTTGACAACAGGCAGGACAACAGACAACACTCTGTGGTATTGTCATCTATACATATGGTTAGAAACTCGACAGTAAGGTGGAAGGAGGCGTTTTCTCACGAGACCCTCCCCTGCAAATTTCTTTTAGGTTGCCAGACACTACAGCATTGCACCAGGCTGATGTCTTAGCTATTATGGAAGCAGTAGAGAAACTGGTAACTAGAATTTTAGGAAGAGACATCTTCATTTTTAGTCATAACCATGCAACACTCCTACCTCCCTACCAACCTACCTACCTGAAAATATAATTTATCTTATTACATTGCACTTTAAATAATAATAAAAAAGTATTTTTATTGCATATCGAAGCCCCCGAAAAACTCAAAAGGGAAATTTGCCATAAATTTTGAAACTCATAGAAGTATTTCCATGTAAAAGGCATAAGCGTGCAATTTTCAATATTGAATGGCGAAATTTCTTAATTGTGGCCAACATCAGGCTGATGTAGTCCAATTTTGGCACTCTACAAAGGACCAGACATTTTCAAGATAAGATGCTAAACATACAATTTAACAGAGTATACATATGTACATATATTGACGTGATTTCCCGCACGCACAGTAGTGTGGATACCGAAAGTAAAATTTCAAGATGAATCTCATTAAAAATAAATGCGGGAAACAGTTGAAAGCTTAACGTTCGCAAGAACTCTTATTAGCAAAAGGTCAGAAATTGTATGCCGTCTGACTTACTTAATCTTTTAAAACATTATAATTATATTGATGTAAAATTTGTTTTAAATACGACTTAGAGATTAAGCTGATTTAAAAGCGTTCCGTGCAAAATCTTTACACATGGCGGTGAATTGAGTAACTACTTGTTATATACATAAATATATATACATATATATAGTGTATATGTATATGTATATATACATGCATATATATGAATGCAAATAAAGCGTTACTATACGTATTAAAATTGTAGGGTTGGACAAAATCTTAATTTCAGCATAAATATTCTAATTACATAGATCTTAATTAAGATTTCTAAGATATGAATCACAATTTGGTTGCTTCTATACCACAAATACATTTTGTTGCTGAAATTTGTTTCCCCTCAATATACTAAAAAATTAGTTTTTATATTAATTTCTTTTTTATTTTATTTTTTGTTAAACATATTTCCGATATTATTTCTAAAACTATTGCGAATTATTCCACCTTTATGTCCTGATTAGTTCCAAGTATATGTTGTATGAACTTGGTGCGTATTTATTTATTTTCTTTTTTGAGTAGCTACTATCTTTATTCTCACAAAAAACTTAGAACCATTAAAACCATTTTTAATTAGTAGGTCGTATATACTAAAATATATCCATGTTTTGCTAAAATTGTGTGACTAAAGGTTATATGTATTTTGGTTAGATTTTTGAGCTATTGGAAAGAAAAAAAAGCTCAGGAAATGGTCAACAATCTTACACTGCTTTTGCATGATTCAAGTATTGATTCAAATGGGTAAGAAGAAAAGGGAAGAGTGCACATCTCGACGGCTTCGTAAAAGCAATATGTCAAAATTGAAAGGAACCGAGTTTCTTTTGGTAATTCAAGTAATAAAGTTTATTTAAAGTCTTATAATATCAAGTCAATATGTAAGTATAAAATATAACGTGAGTTTACTACGATGATGTTGCCGCGGCGGTGACTGTGTTACGACTCGACTCTTCTTCTGCGACGACCGTTTGTAGTTTTGGTTTTTGAATAGTTGATGCTGCCACTCAGTGGAACTTATGCATGTGTAACGTAGGGTTACCTTACAGTCGACTATCCTGACAATGTATAGCGCCCTCGCTGTACTCGTTGTTTTCGTCGTCGAAATCATCGTTGCTTTCAAAATTTGGAGGAAGTTGACTCCATAATTTCAACTTATCAGATGAATAAACTGAAGTATAGTGACGTGTTGTTCGTTCGCTGCTTGGCAAATCTTCTACTAAGTAACGATCTTTACCAAGTACTTGCTTTATTAAAAAAGGACCCTTGAAACGAGGTTCTAGCTTTCTCGACGTACCAGTGCTGTAGGGTTCATTTTCCACTAACATCAAATCATCAATTTTAAATGTCGTAGGTTTTGCATGCCGTTCGTCATATCGCTGTTTCGCTTGTTGTCGTTGCTGGTTTACATTTTCAGCTGCTTGTATACGTAGTTTCTGCATATCTTTTTCGTTGGTTAGGTGATTTTCGTGTAATGCCGATAAAACTTTATTTTGAAGTATATCTCTCGGCGAAAAACTAAATAAAAGTTCGTGTGGACTTCTCTCAGTTGTTTTGTTTTTCATTGTGTTCATTTCCCATTGAATATTAGATAAATTAGCGTCCCATCTTTTATCCACATTTGTGCTAGGAAGTAACATTGATAAAAGTGTACGATTCGCTCGCTCAGCATGACCGTTCGCTCGTGGAGTACGTACCGCATTTAATACGTGTTTAATATCGTTGGTAGCGCAATAGATTTTAAAATCTTTCGACGTAAATGACGTACCTGGATCAGTGATAATACGTTCAGGCACACCAAAATAACTTGTGACTCCTTGTAACGTTGCTAACACATGTCTCGTCGCTGTACTCTTTACTGCTTTGATAATAGTATACTTCGTAAATGCGTCGACTAAAATGATGATATGTTCGTTTACTTTTGATATATGGGCCCAAATGGTCCATATGCACCGTCTTGAAAGGTGTAGGATCAATATTACTAAAATGATACTGCCCTTCTGTCTGTCAACCATGACTTTTGTTGTAAGCAGATTCAACGCATGCCTTCAAATAAGACTTAACAAAGTTTCGCATTCGCGGGAACCACAGATACGTTCTCATCTTGCTGATAGTCTTTTCTAAACCCAAATGACCATTTTTATCGTGACACTCTTCAACCATTTTGTATCTTAGCGTTTTTGGAACTACCCATAATTTATTAGTGTTTTCGATTTTAAACAATCTACCTTTCTCAACACAAAATTCTTTCGAGGACTGCTTGTCTTTATTCTTGACCTTCTCGATTATTTGCTTTATGTTGCCGTCTTGAATCTGCATACTAAATAACCAGTCATCATGTGTGATTGCTACTTTATCTACTTTTAATGTTGCGACATCAGTTTCTTTTGCATCTTCGTTTGGACATCTACTTAATGCATCGACGTGTTCCATGCGCCTACCTTGGAGATGTAGAATATCGATATCGAAATTTTGCACTCTTAACCACCATCGAGCAATTCGTGGAATAAGTTCTCGTTTACTCATAGCAGTTTTAACAGCGCTACAGTCTGTCACAATTCTGACTGTTTTCCCATCAACGTAGTATCTAAATCGTTCTAACGATTCGACTACAGCTAAAGTTTCAAGTTCATAGCTGTGAAAGTTTCTTTCAGTGTCACTGGTCGATCTACTATAATATGCAACCGGTTTCAAACCGTCACATTCATTATGCAACAACACACCCGCCAAACCTATTGAACTAGCATCAGTGTGAATTTCATACTTTGCATCTACTCGATGCGCAACCAGTAGAGGTGCAGATGTCAGTTTCTGCTTCAACTTGTTGAAAGCTTCGTCTTGCTCAGCACTCCAAACAAACATCTCATCTTTGCGTATTAATTTTCGAAGAGGTTCAGATATAATAGCGTAAGCAGGAATGAACTTACGAAAGTACCCGCTTAATCCTAAGAATCTTCGGATTTCAGTTACATTCGTTGGTCGTTCATAATTTCGTATGGCTGTTGTTCTCGCTAAACTAGGAGTTAATCCATTCGGTGTTATACAATGCCAAAGAAAATCGATTGTTGTTTGCAAAAAGTTGCATTTTGAAATGTACAACGTCCAATCAGCTTCTTTTAAAATCTTCAAAACTGTCTTCAGTTTTTGAAACATTTCGTCTACCGTATTACTACAAATGAGAATGTCATCCATGTAATGAATCATGTTCTCTTTCGTTGCTCGTTCTTGAATTTTGGACATTAAACGTTGGAATACTATAGGCGCATTCTTAAGCCCAAAAGGCATTCTCTTAAATTCATATAAACCATCAGTAGTTACAAAAGCAGTATACTTACGACTGTCTGGTTCAATTTCAATTTGGTAGTATCCACTATTTAAATCTAGCGTAGTGAAATATTTATATCGCGCCGCTTCCTGAAGACACTCTTCAATATTTGGAAGTGGAAATATTTCTTTCGTTATTAGCTGATTAAATCGCCGATAGTCTATGCACAATCTATCACTGCCATTCTTTATCTTGACAAGCACAACCGGACTCGCATACTCGGACTCGGAACGTTGTATTATATCGTTTCGCAGAAACGTATTTACCATCTCCGCAACAATTTGTTTTTTTTTTGGTTCTGGCACACGATACGGAGATTGAGACACAATTTCATTTGATTTTAGTTCAATTTTCATTTTTACGATATCTGTTTTACCGAGCTTATTTAAATTATTCGGAAATAAATCGCAATTGTTCTTAATGATTGTTATTATGTCTAATTTTGCTGATTTGTCGTTTATTCCGCAGTTTATTTGATCATCATTTATGTTACATTTTATTTCTTTATTATCAAAATCTTGTTCGCGTTCTTGCTGTATTTTAATATTCCCGTTTTGAATAGTTAAGCACAACTTACTGTTTGTAAAATTATCTTGCCCCAATAAGATATCGCTAGGCAACAATTCGTCATCAAGGATATACATAGCAACCGGTATATTAATGCCATCAATTACTAAACTTGCCCGCACTAACTCTTTAGCCTTTCGAACGCCACCATATAGTCCAGTGATTTGTATATTACACTTTTCGTATATACCGTCAATTTCGTCACTCAGAGATTTTCTAATCATGCTATACTGTGCACCTGTGTCAATAAATGCTTTAATTGTTTTTCCATTTATTATCGCGTCAACTTTAAAATGTTCATCATTTACACAAAATGCGTTTCGTACTTTTGCTACAGGTTTACACTGCAAATCGCCTTTGGAATGCACTTTATTACATTTTTCACATATTTGTTTTCGTTGAGGCTTTTCACAATTTATGGCTATGTGTCCTAATTCATCACAATTGTAGCACTTCACAGTTTTAGAAAATTTTGTATCAGTTTTCTTATTATAATTACCACTTTTGTTTACATTGTTATTTTCTTGTAATTTTACTTCCATTTTTGTTATGTTTCGCACCGAACTTGTTGGTACATTCTTTTCATACTCTTTCAATGTTTCTCTTAACTCTCTCATGGTAATTATGGGCCGTTTACATAGAACTTTCCTCGCTTTGCTTGGCAGTTCGAACTTTAACAACAAAGCGTGAGGCATAGAAGGTCAGCTACATAGAACGCTTTGACAGTTTCTGCGTTAGTAGTTTGTTATGATTCGCGATTTGTGTTTGTTCAGAGTGTTTTGTTTAAAGATAGAAAAAAAAATGAATTTTACTGATATGATGGAAGTAGTTATGCTACTAATGTTTGAAATTCGCGAGTGTCTGTAGTGTGTATACGCACGCCAAAATAAAAATAAAATGGAAATGATAACAGCTGCCTGCCAAAGCGTACAAAAGTTGAGAGTTGCCCATAATTTTGCTTCGCTTTGCTTTGCTCTACTTCTCTCGCTTTGTATTTAGCAGGACTCATATAACAGCATGTATTGAACTTATCTGTCAAAGCGAAACTCTGAAGCAAAGCAAAGCAAAAGTCCTATGTGAACGGGCCTTTATTCTTTGTGCAGCTATTGCCACTTGAAGTTCACGATTTTGTAGTCCTTCTCTCGCGTATTTCACCATGGCTGTTTCACTCAACTTATACCGTCGCCCGAGCGCACAAATACGAAAACAATAATCAGCTACTTTTTCGTTTTGTTTACGCACAGCACTTTGCATTTGAAAATGTATGTCCGCTTCATCAGGGGAATTACCGAATTCATATTTTAAGTCTTTTGCGAAATCATTCCAATTGGAATGTAGCTTCTCTGTCGCGTCGAGCCACAAACGCGCTACTCCCTTCATGCGACTGTATATTGCAAGCAACAGGCACTTTTCACCCATTCGTATGCAAGAATAATAACACTGTTCACTCTCTCAACAAATTGTTCCGCTGACAGTGAAATATCATTTGTCGGATCGAAATCTGGAATAGTTTCGGCTATTTCGCGTACCGAATAATTATTTCGCGTTGCTGATATATTTGAATTAGTACATGGGGATATATTAAAATTTCTATTTTCTACACTACTTGTATATTCGTTTCGCTCAACCTGACTTTGATGGTTGTTTTGTATATAACTCAACACATTTTGTAGCATACCACGTATTTCGTCCATTTCTTGTTGCACAGATTTTTGCTGTCCGTTTTCACAATGTTCGCTACTCTCATCGCTCTCTTCCCCGCGCGTCTCTTGTTCAAATTCGATTTCGTCGAATTCTATTTCATCAGAGCCGATCACTTCACTCAACCGATTTATTAATGTTGCTTTTGTTAGCGTGAAGAACACTTTTAAAATTTTGATTGTTTAAAAAAAAATTATGCAAAAAACATTTCTTTAAACAAATTCATATCGATTTATTGCTATTTTTGTACTCCAAACATAACTACACACACATGTAAAATTTCACTCAATTATATACAGTGGTTTCAGAGATATCTATTTTTTAATTTAAGTGTGCGAAAAACTTTGACTGACAATAACATAAACAAATAACCGAATTTTTTGAAAACATTAATACTGTAATATATGCGTCACGTGCACTACATGATAGAATATTTTTTTCCAAAATCGGTGACTTAGCGGTTTTTTAAGGGTCCCACTTGACATGGCTTTACTCTATACTCAGGGGTTTTAAATCAAAATATTTATATTTCAGCACAAAATATTATTCTCACTTTTACTAATTGAGAATCAAAATTTGAATTGCTGTTTTCGTTGTCGACGTAATTCTGTTTTACTGGCCCAACGTTGCTGACGTCGCACGGTGTCGCGAGCTCCTCAGTAGAGTGGACAAAAATAGTTTGCGTACTCCAATTTCGGTATAATTCATTATAGGTACCTCATTTGTCGTAGAAAGAAGAAATTCAAAATATGGTGCAAATTGGTCAACTGGCACACCCTGCACGCTGGTTGGTGGAAATAGTAAAAGTGCTCCAATTTTAATGTTATCTTAAAAAGCAAAAATTTGAAATTTAGTTGAGATTGGACTTCAGACACGCCCACCACACGCAAAAATATTTGATTTTAATATAACGCACTTGTATGTTTTTACTTATGGTAAATTTTTTCCGGGGTTTTGCGGAAATAACTTCTGCTGCTCTTTGAAACTTTACAATCGCTTACTTTGCATTAATAAAATACATCAATCTACTTAATTTAATTAAATTTACAAATGAAAGATTTACTTTTAAACAATTCGGTTTATTCAATATAATACAGTAATAAAGTTAAGCTACATATTTAAAAATTGAATGGATGACAACACCAATAAGATCGGAACTATTTATAACTGAAATTTTTTTTATTCAGAGTATTCATCATCTGAAGAAATGAAATCTTCTTAATTAATTCTTGAAATAATTTCATGTTCTAAATTTTCTAAACTCTCTTATTCGGTTTCCACTTCTATAAACTGATTGATATCACTATCACGTTTCTTTTTTTGGCTATAATTTTTACGCACAGCGGAAATTAAAGGTTCTGACGTAAGTAATAAATGAGATAAAGGGTCACTATTGGACGCTTCCCTAGAACACTTTCGAGTATTTTCTAATCTAGACTTTCGGAACTCCATGTGCCTAGCTTCCAACGCGTCTTCAGAAAGGAACCGTATGGGAATGCTAAAATGCCGTACAATGTCGCACCCATGAACAAGTATTTTATGAACTGTCATTGGCATGAAATACCATGAATAATTTGCGATACAAATTGAATATGTTTGCTTTAATAGGTCAGTGAATGTTTGTATATTTATTTTTTCCCCCCTACTAGCTAACGTTCTTAATATTAAACTGAAATTTTTTATTCGATTTATGTCTATAGAAGTAATTTTAGCAGACATTTCAATATTTGAGAAAAAACGACGGGCAGTATTACCATCGTTGGATGTTCCATATTCAGTTTTTATTCTATCCACTATGAGACTCATTTCTTTCCTAAATTCTTGTTGAACTCGTTCCTTATTTGTTTTAAAATTTTTTAAATTCGTCACTGCTCCATCAATCATCGTTAAATCCATTCTGAATGATACAATTAAAAGAAAACTATTTATTTTTATGGAAAATGTGCACAGTTTTTCAATTTGATTCGCGAAATCCTTTTCAATTTGATGTATTAATGCAGTTGACCAATTTGCACCATATTTTGAATTTCTTCTTTCTATGACAAATGAGGTACCTGTAACGAATTATACCGAAATTGGAGCACGCTAACTATTTTTGTCCATTCTACTGAAGAGCTCGCGACACTGTGCGTTGTCGCTCTACTGAGCGAAAATTCGCCGTTCCTTGGTATTGTGTTTCAAGTATAAAACTGTATCATTGGATGTATGTACATAAGGAGTTCGGCCAGTTTAATAAGATATCCCCGTACTCGCAATCGCCGAATCCAAATCAATGTTGTTACTTTTACATACATATTTGTTTGAAGGCGAACAAAGCTCAGACATCGCGAGCAGAGAATTGCCGATGCGAATCAAATGGATAGTTAACTAAGGCCACAATAAATGAGATTCCTTGGCCTGAAAAATGCAACAATCTAGATTTTTGTCTGCCAAAAAAGTGGATTATGCAAGTCGAGGTAAAATTGTCATAGTGTAACTTATTACTTTTTTTCTTTTGAACATCTGTTACTATAAAAAAATTCTTTCCGAGTCTGCTTTGGCATGTCATAGTGTTAAAACAAGCTTGGTTAATTTGGATATAGTAGGAAAAAGAAAATTGCCATTAAAGTTTTTCATTTAAGTGATATTGCTCCAAAACTCTTCAATGCCCATCATTAAAAGATTCTCTTTTGCATCTTTTGCATCAACTCAAAAGTTCTCCACTCTTATAGATGAGGGTAAGCATCAACATTTAATCTGCTAGAGATATTTTTAAATGTGAAATGTGTGTGAAATGGTTTTTGTTTCCTTTTACCCCCCCCCCCCCCCCATTGCAGTTTCGGGACTTAAAAATTTTATTTCTGTAAATATGCTTGTTCGGAGGGGCACTCTGGGCTATATTTCTTCTAAAGCAATAATGTAAAACTGCAAGCAATACATTCTTATTTTGCTTGTAGCAACCTTCGGAATAGTTGTTAAGAGATCATTGCACTCCTGTCCAAAAAAACTTCTTCGATTAGCAGAGAAATATACAATGATCTAACACACGAGTAGCGTTAAATTGCGACTTTTTAATTAAATTTTGACCTAGACTCTAAAAAAATTTCACTGATATACTTTCAAGAGCTTGTATTAATGACACTTTGGACTGAAAAAGTGCATTTATAGTATTAAAATAGTTGTGACCATACTTAAGAAAAAGTGAAGAAGCTCTATCACACTCGTTATTGAATTCAACAGAAATAATGTCTTTAGATCTCAATTTATCCTGCACGACAACTTGTTTAAACAATTGTTAAGTCACTTCTCAGTTTTCTAAAATAATTTTAACGCAGCTATGATGTGATACATCTACTTGCTTCCTCCCACCTAGCATTTAAGCCTTTAAAATTTATGTTTATACATATAAAGAATATACATATGGATATCTTATTTTATTTAGCTATTATGTTATTAAATGGAATTCTTAGTGATACAATTAATTCCCTAAAAGTCTCGTACAGAACATCTGCAATGCAACCAGCTCCTATTGGTAGTAGATCTAACAACTTAACCACAACTCCTTGCTCAACCAACTTTCCTTCGTCGTAAAACCTAGCCAGGATGAGCATTTGATTATTCAGCCCGATATCTGTGCTCTCGATCAGTACGGAAAACGGGATTGTTTGTAATTTATTAACCAAGTAGTCCTTTCTTCTTTTGCTGTTACATTTTTAAATATGCTGGTTTTTTCTCCCAAGATTCAAATTTTTTATAATTTCAGAATCTGGCACTATTTCTCTCAAAAGTGGAATTAAGTGATCTACCACTGTTAAGGCGACATTGTGTTCAGCGACAAAACATGCTGAGTTTTATATCAAATCTTTTTTTCCATGCTCTTTTCTGTACTTAAGTTTTTCTTAAAAAGAGTATTCCATGTGCCCGGTTTGTTTATGGTTTCTAAATTTTTCTGGTGTGCTTTTGTTTCTGCCTGTTTAAATCAGACTAGCCGCATTTTAAAATTTTTCTTTGCGGGCAACGCATTTAAATTTAAACGACTCACCATCAAAGCTTGTAACCTACCCTTGAATTTATCGTCAGGAAACTACTTATTGTAAAAATCTGTTCTTTCTCCCACCGTTCATATTTTTCGACTATAACCCCTACGTGTAAGGAATTCCCCCGACATGTATCAATACTGATTACACTGTCAAATAACTCTAAACCGTTCATTAAGAGCTTCCAAATACTTCCCATCATTTTTTAATTCTGACAATCTCTTAACCCTGCTGTTAGGTTAAGACCATTTGGTCCAATTTTTTTTTGTTTTGTTTGTAACTTTGGAACGGTGATATATACTGTCTAAATTTTTCAGCTCAGGTGGTCTTTTTATAAAACAATATTATGTGCGAAAATTTAATTCTCTGACTTAAAACTGGACTAAGATAAATTGAAAATTACGAATCTTAGGTTAAGGGACCATTTGGTCCATAGTATATTTTCTTTGATTTTCTTTACATTAATTTTCCAAAAATAAGTATTTATTAGTTTGTTCGATATTTTTTGGCACTACATGATGAGCAAAAAAATGTTTTTCGGTTGGTTTTGCAAATAAACGCACTGCAAATGGAGCATTTTACATCAGACTTAGACTTGCAGCAACTACAAATTCCTCGCTTTCGAGCTCCTGAACTAGAAGCATTTTTAGAGCAGGCCACTGGTGCTGGGTTTTACCAGAGTTGAGTAAATAATAAAATAATAATATTTAGCAAGTATTGAACCAAACTAAATATAAAGACTAAGATTAAATTGTTATTTTGTATGAAAACTGCAGTATGGACCAAATGGTCCTCTAACCTAAGATTCGTAAGTTTTTTTTAACCTAACAGCAGGGTTAACTCATGCCAGATGCTTCATCGATTCGCCACTCGCTAACGGATGGCGATGGCCACTCGCTAATGGATGATAGAATACATCCTTCCGCGTTGAGAGCACTTGAAAGTGACGTAGTAAAAGCTAGATAATAAACAAAATGAGGAGGAAGAGCAGAACGATTTGAAGTTTGTTAGCATTGTTTGGTGAAATAAGAGCAAATTGCTTTCATTTCGACAGCGAATGGGTGGATGCTGTCAAATCGACAAAGAAAGGGCTAGTTGTCCGTTGGCTAGAAGTCGCAATTTTCTATTCTATCATTATTGAAAGAAGATGAGGGTTGCACGTTTAACTTATTGTAATTTTTGGAGCGTTTTATTTCGTTCCATGTGGAATACAATGATTTTTCTTAAAAGCAAGAACTCTTGCTCAGAGTATATACATATATATACAATATATATATATAAACATATGTATTTTTGTACATACATAAATTTTGTTAAGCAGACTATAGATTTTACTCTAATAACTCAACGAACTCTTGGAAATATATAAATTCGTTAATTAGAGTTAAATCACCTTGCTTTCAAGCACCCCAGCAATATGTACACACAAAGTTTATGTTCATCTATTATTTTATTATTTTTCTCATTACCTATTAGCTAAATTAACATAAAGATTTGCCTAGCGTTTGCACATTGTACACATAAAAAAGCAAATGTATGCATAGAAAATTGTTAATATATAAACGAAGCATTATAGTTTCATTTATATACATGTATGAATATTAGACATATTGAGTATTAAAAATATATATATATTGATTAAATATTTAACATTGAATGAATAATACTACTATTATTTTTATAAATAACTATACATACTGTCGACATCCAATAATACGAATTATATTATGTCAGGTCCTTTCGTAAAATCGAAAAATTCGTTTAATCGTAACGAATATTTTTCTTTCATATTTTCATATTGAGGCAAGAAAGCAATTAAATGAACATATGTCAGAATTCAGTATTTTGTATTTATTAAACAAAAAAAAAAACACAACCACAACATTAAGTTGTACATATTGTCCATTCGTTTATGAAAAGAATTTTAAACGCAAGTGATATAAAATAAAAGTACAACCAAATTAACGTAGAATATTAGTATGCTCTATCATTAAGCCCTGACGTTCGTAATAAATAGAGATTGACCGAACACCGATGTTAAGGAACCGAACTTTGGCCAATTTCAGCTAAACTGAACCGTTTCAGGGTCTAAAATAACGAGAAATCTATGAATTTTTTAAAATTAAAGATTTTTTAATAATATTAAAAAAGCTACATATGTAAAATAAATAACAATAAATAAAATAAATAACTTATACTTTTTATGCCCCAAGTTTAATACTTTTATATTGGAATATAAAAATGAAAGGCAATTGACATTTACACTCCTCATATCGGTATAAGGCTGACCTGACCAGCAGAACTGAATAATTGTCCACTAGATACACTAGTTAGAGGTGCATACAGATACTTCACAGCAATTTTTTCAACAGAAAATATGGGCTTCAACAAATATTCAAAAATTTCACAATTTCATGGCAGCAAATGCTCATTGAGAAAAGTGTCCGATTCGGAGTGAATAATTTTTTTCAGTATTATTACTGCAAATTATATCGCTATCATATGCATCCGAAAGGTTACTGTATCCTTTTTCAAGGAGAAACATATGAAAAGTAAATGTCATGTTTTTTTGCCGAAGCCGAACCGAACTTTGATGGCCGAACATGGCTGAAGCCGAAGTTCTGTCGTTCTCTAATAATAAATAATTGCTCTGCATAGTCCTTTTATTCTTAGTAAAATCGTTTTGGAACTGTCTCAATAGGTCGGTTGAAAATAGACGCCAACAGCAGAAATTTATTTGAAACTTGAACAAAACGAATGAAAAACAAGAAAATTATTTATTTCATACTACCCAACAGTGCCTATCGTGAATTCAATGGGTATGGTCATAGACAAAACTCAGTGAGTGCAATCATAGGCAGAACTGTTGATTTCATTTGGAAAAGTGCATTTGCATTATTTTTGTAAACAAAAAATCGTGGGAAATAAAACGCGAAAAATCGGCACAAACAAAACTTCTACCTAATAACAGCGGAGGCTGGCAAAACACGTACCAGCATAAAGCAGTGAAACGCAAAACTATTAAAAAAGCAACTAAAGCCAAACAATACTATAAATACATCAAACCGGTTTGCAGTCGTATGGTGCCCACAGTCACCGACGCAAACGTACGCTACGTGTCAGCTGACACGATCAAACTAATGAGAGCGCCATGTAAATGCAAACTCATCAACGTGTTCGTGTGACGGGTACGCGCGGCGTGTACGTGTGTAAACTGAGAAATTTAGATTTTTGCCGTGAAGCCGTGTCAGCTGAGTGCTCTCTCACCGCACAGTGTTGCCAAGCAGAACTTTTTAAAATCATTGACAAAATAACCTTACAAAAATTTAAATTTTTATTAAATTAATTTAAAATCGATGTTTAATAATGTTAATTATAGATAAATGAACTATTTGCATTTGTTGGTTTTTGGCTTTGGTTTATTATACAATGAAAAATTGTAATTGACAACGCGGATGTGTGTAAAAGTATGTATGCAAACAAAGGAATGGCAACATTGTGTTGATGCATACAAACACAGTTTTGTGTACGCAAAGTTTGTTTACAAAACATACGCGCGGGCACAAGTTTTGCTCAATTTTGTGTATCTCCCGACAAACAGACACGGCAAACGGACACGTCGGTGACTGTGGGCACCATTATGGTGTACGTGTGACGGGTACGCGCGACGTGTACGTGTGTAATCAGAGAAATTTAGATTTTTGCCGTGAAGCCGTGTTAGCTGAGTGCTCTCTCACCGCACAGTGTTGTTGGTTTTTGGCTTTGGTTTATTATACAATGAAAAATTGTAATTGACAACGCGGATGTGTGTAAAAGTATGTATGCAAACAAAGGAATGGCAACATTGTGTTGATGCATACAAACACAGTTTTATGTACGCAAAGTTTGTTTACAAAACATACGCACGGGCACAAGTTTTGCTCAATTTTTTGTATCTCCCGTCAAACGTCGGTGACGGTGTGCACCATATGTGTCATCAGCTCTCCTTTGTGTTAAAATAAAGCGTTCCGCTTTTAATAGACGGTTGGTAAGTTGTTCCTGTTGAATCCTTTTCAATTTAATTTCGTGTATTTTGTGCATCCATCTTGGTCTGTCGGTAATTAATTCAGTGTTATTGAATTTTATTAAATGATGTCCTCGTACTAGAGCTCCATTTGTTTAGATATTGAACATTGCTTTTGTGCTTAAAATATATTTTACACCTTTCTCTTAAGGAAATATGTATATGTCGAATATCAAATATCTTCGTCAAATAGGTGGAAATATATTGTGAATAGTACTTTCGTCTTAAATAGGGTCATGAGTCCTCCTTTTTTCCCAACAAATATTATATAGCCTTATATATAGGATCTATATACCAAAAATTTGTACATCTGCTGCAAATAGTTGTGGAGTTACAAGGAATTTGGCTGTTTATTGTATAGGGCGTAGCACGGTCCATTTTTCCAAATTGATACACAGTTTCATCTATAAGACATATGTATGTATGGATGCACCCAAATATCATTCATCTGCACCGAATAGTTGCAAATATAAGACGAATGTAGATTTTCTCTTCCATGGTGGCGTGGTACCGCCCACTTTTAAAAATTTGTACTGTTAAAATTTCATAAAGATCGGTTGAGTAACTTGGACGCCTATAAAGGACTCATATTCATTTTTATATATAAGATTAACTTTGAAATAAAAACCTGCACCGGGTATTTAAGGTTCGGACGAATCCGAACTCTTCTATACTATTTGTAACAGCATAAAGCAAGCCAGCATAGGCATGGGCATGCTTTGAATCTCAACTGAGTAAGAAACCTTTTGAAAATTGTATAAGCCGCGATATTCATATATAATGACATTTGTACTCAGAAAGCTATAATTTTTGGGGATTTTGAGGATACAATAGAACAGTTTCCTAAGGAAAGCAGTTTTAGATCGCTGTTCGGCCTAGAATGTTCTACTACGCCTGCATAGATGCAAATTGGGCATTTTAAAATTTGAATGGTAATATGGTTAACGGAGTTTCTTATGAAACGGTTTACAGTTCCTACGATAGTGTTTGTATTTCTGTCTTTGACTAAATTCCCCTATTTTAATTTTACGAATAGCATTAGTAAATTTAGTAGATATGTATGTATAAGTATTTATATTTAACAAGTATAGTATGGAAATTGTTTAATTTAATAAAGAATAAATATGTAAATTAAGAAAAAATTTTAAATATAATATTTTCATATAGCGAATAGAAAAATGCTTTCTTAGGCATATAACTGTACGTGAATACATACAGCAAAAGCATACCAATTTTTTTGAGTGTTGATTTAAATAAAAACAAAGCAATTTAGATAGCAATTTAATAAAGATTATTACAACAAGCACGGTTCAATTGAAACAAAAACTTGCGCCGGGTATTTAAAGTTTGGTTGCACCCGAATTTAGACTCTTGCTTACTTGTTATATACAGTATAAGATTAACTTTGAAATAAAAACCTGCACCAGGTATTTAAGGTTCCGTTTAATCCGACTCTTCTATACATTTCACACCCGAGCGCATTGGTGCCCAGGGTTTTATAACTTTATTCACTAACGGTTTTTTGTAACAGCATAAAACAATCCGTATAGATATAGACATAGCCACGCTCTGCATTTTAATGCAATAGGTTTGAGAATTATATAAGTCAGACAGAAACAACGCACCAAAAATCACATATTTTAGTAACTTGCTCACATTTGATATGCAATATTTGGTTTAGAATGAAGTATATGGAACCAAAAATGTTGCGAATGGGCGTGACATTGCCCAGCTTAGAGCAAATAGGTATATATGTATCTGAAACTTCTTTGTGAAATTCAAACTATAGAAGACAGACGGAAACCACGCAACCTCTCGTACAACTGTCATTTTCAAAAAAAATTTAAATACACGATATTCAAACATATAACTGTACGTAAACACATATGTATGTATATTAAAAGCATGCCAATTCGTTTTAGCTTTTATTTAAATAAAAAGGCTTTAGTTTTTCAAAACAAAGATTATTACGTTCACTGGTTTTAATGCATACAACAAGCACTGGGCCTTACTGGTTTACTTTATATTAATATGTTATTTTATATTCAAACAAATCTATCTGAGCTTTAATTTTTCTAAGCCCTTGTTCTCCCAACATCCTGTCAAATTCTTCTAGCACATCAGCTTCGAAAAATGGTAAATGATGATTAGATAACGTAAATATATTTTTTGAAGTGGCTATTGAGAAACCATGTAATGTTTTCACTTTAACTGGAGGTATTGGTATTGATTTGCCTAATATAACTAGTAGCAGCCCCTCTATCGACTAAAATATTTACTTGGATGCATGTATCCCTAAAAGTACTCTGTAGACACGGCAATCTATTTATACTCCAAAAAAAGTACTACCTGTTTTATAAGTTTCATCGTCATCATACTGTGAATTGGTTGATTGTAGTTCTTGTTCAGTTGTCTGAATAACTCGTTGAATTTTGTTCGAGTTATAGTTGCGAGATGATTTTCTGCGTTTCTCCTCTATTTTGATTCATTGGTGGCAATCCTTGTTGTTGGCGCCCGTAAGTGTTTCTTGGTTGCTGATGAGGATTGTGTTGCGTCGGCCTGACGAACTGGTTTGACCTGTCTACTTCCATTGGTTCTGGTGGTTGGCTTGATTGCGTGTAGTGTAAGTTTACATCTGGTCGATATTGGCGTTGAGGTTCATGTCGACGGTGATTACGAAATCCCTCTCTGGTTCGTAGTGTTTTCTTCCTTGCAGTAGTCCATAGTTTCTTGATTGTTGTGTGTCAAAGTGTAGTTGTTGTAAACGTCCAAGCTCTCTTCCTCCAACTTCGGTTCTGTGTTCTTTTGCCCGTGAATATTGGAAGATGCTTAAATGTATCGAGGTTAATTTGAGATACGTCGGTAATCTTTGGGTTACATTTCGTGTATGCTTCCGTTACCGATACATTAAATGATTGCGGTTATATTTGTCTTAGCAAAAGCAATTCGTTGCTGGATGCGGTTAGTTGAGCTGCAATTGCTGCTAGCTTAGCTCTCATGTTAACGATCTCTTAGTCTGCCATTTCCTCCAAATCAGGTTTGATTAATAACCGTACAGAGTTGAAGTTTGTCGCTTTTTTTCGTGACCCCAGCTTCTACTTTATTCACTCTTTACTTCTATTTTCGATTTATATTCCTAGGATTATCTGTATTTCAGGACCTATCCTTTATTTCAATTTAATTTGATATTTGCTCTTTTTCAGGAAATTTTTGTTACTCTTCTTCAGAGTCGTGGTATATCGTGATTAATATATTTGATATTCTTTGTAGGATGTGGATGTACTTGTTTATTATACAAGAACGGTTGAGCCCCCAGCTATTCTATTTATGTACATACATATGTACATACATACATACACATTAGACATCTGCATGAATGCAGTCATTAGCAGTTTTAACACATTCGCTTGTATCACAAACAGTCGACGCACTCAACGCTCAGCCAGCGATATGAATGAATGAGTGTGCAGATAGCTGTGAGTACGTAGCTCAGTTGCTACAAAATTTAACAGAAACACATTGTGCGAAGAGACGTAAATAAGTTGTGCAACTACATATGAGCATTCGAATGTGTGGCTGAGCACAATGAATATTCGCATGTGTGCTAATATTGCAAGGCAAAATTTCAGAGTTTTGCTAAATGGATCAAAGTATTTAATTATTTTTTTTAAATATATTTTATTGAAAATGATAAAAAATAGCAAGATTTTTCAATGACTGAAAAATTAATTCATTCCATACGCATATATATTTAATTTAAAAAAAAAGTATTTCATGCTTACATATGTAGGTGTATACATATATTCTAAAACTAATTTATTAATTCCATAAATTTAAATACATAGTTGTGTTCTTAAGGACATTATTTTCTTCAAGGATTGGTTTCTTGGCCTAACTCTTTCATAATCTCAATTCGATTCACATTACAATTTAAATACATTAGTTGATTTACATTGATTGCGTTGGAACCGATTAAGCTTCGTTTCTCTGATATAAGATGCCGCGCCTTTGAAAAAATCCTTTCAGAAGCGGCACTACTAGCTGGCACCGCTAAAATTTTACAGCTTGTTTTATAGAGTAGTGGGAATTGCGTTTTATTCAAGTGCCACCATTGAAGGATATCAAAATCGTCATGAAATGTTACATTTGTGTCTTCATATATGCGTAACTCATTGCTGATTTTTTCTTCTAAATTAAATGATTGTTGAGGTTGGAAAAAGTCCATAAAAATTTGCGAATTATAAGCTGACACGGAAGCAGACAATTCAGGTTGACTTTCTTCGTTACTTAGATCATTTATATAACTACTCATTATGTTACTACATTCAGTTCTTATACGAATTTTTTTCATTTTCATTAAATATAACTAGCTTATTGGCAGGAGGGAACAAGAAAATTGCAACTTTGTGGTAAATTGACATGTTTGGCAATACAATAGTATCTATCAGATTACTCAGGCTTTCTTTTAAATTTTTGACAATATCTGCATCTTCATTATTTGGCATACACGATTTCTTTAAACGATGTATATGTACTATTGCTAAATGAAGAGTTACATCCTTTTCAGCTTCCAATTTCCTAGAGGACTCTTCGAAGGGTTTTAATACTTGTAGTACACTTCTAATACAATTCAAACTAATATTATCCATCTTGTTGAGTTCATTTTTTTCCTGTAATATATTAACGATTTCAACCCAACTTTTCTCTATTGAAGAAATCATATAATAAATGGTGTTCCAGCGTGTGCATGAAAAGCTTTTTAAAGATGTCCTTAATGAGGAATTTATGCCCGACTTTTTAAAAAATTTAACTAGTTTTGAAGAATATTTGCAAAGTTTCGCCACCTCAGAAACTTCCTTCATTGATTTTTCCAGTATGTTGTGCATTAAATGGTTTAAGCAGTTTATGCGGTTGAAGGTGCGGAATGCTGCCACCATGTTTGAACCTCTGTCTGTGACAATAATGACCTTATCGTTGAGTGTGCAATCAAATTCGATCAGGAGTTTCTGTACCTTTTTTGTAATATTTCCACCTAAAAAAAATAAAATAATAAATAAAAAAGCAATCAATTTTAGCAAACTATAATCACAAAGCGTGTAAAATTACTTAAAGCTATATAAGAAAAATAAATTTGAATGTTATTACCTGTACATCTTTCGCCTTCCATTGACTTCATCCCCAAAAGACGAGTGATCAGTTGTCCATTTTTGATCAAGTGAATCGTCACAGATAAATACGATACTCGTAAATAATCATCTGTCCATATGTCGGAAGTGAGGGCAAATCCCACGTTTTTTATTGAGCAAATTTCTTCGCATATTTTTGGGAAATACGCGTTATATATTTTACCAACATTCCGTACAATTGTTGTTGGATGGGGTAGTAATTTGCTTACATCTACATGTTGCCCATATTTTGCGCCAGTTTCTATTAAAAATTCTGAAAATTTTATCAGCCCGGAGTCTTCCACAATTTTAAATGATCGGCAGCTCTCTATTATCCACAAAGTAAGAATTAATATTCCGCTTTTTTTTGTCTCAACGTCGACGTCTATTTTTTCGACCAAGGCACTATCGTTACATCTCGATACCAAATAGCACTTATGTTTCACTAAATTTGAAGTGCTATTTCTGGAAAACTTGTACACATTCATGCATTTTTTACATGCTACAACATTTTCAATTTCTTCTCCAGTATTGTTCTCCACTTTGCCAAAAATTTCCCAAACTTTACTTTTTCCTGCTTTATCGCTGATTTTAAATTCGTTCTGAATAATTTTGGCTTTTATGTCTGAATTACTGGGTCCAGGTGTGGTTGTGGTCAAGTCGTTGGGAGCTGAGGAATCCATTACTAAATTCTATAAATATATAAAAATATTTATTTGTTACACTTTTAACTTAAAGAAAATTATACTTTAAATTAATTAGGCAATCCGGTGTACTTACATACATCTTCTGCGTCCATTGCAACGTTTTTACTTTTTTTCACTTTGCGGGATATTATACAGACGGTTACGAATTATGTTGTCACTTGTTGAAGCGTTAAGCACTAGTCACACATTAATGGTTTAATTTACTGGTAAGCCTCTATTTTATAATTTTTAGCACAAGTGATTAACACAGGTACTTGCGATTTTTTTGCCTTCGCAGTATCTGCACAATTCCATACATGCATATGTACACATTTAAATGTACGTATTTTCCCAAACTAAAAAATCCTTATAAACACAAAACAATGAGTACTAATCACATCACTGACGATCCTTAACCACCCAGAAAATATAAACACTTGTATGTACATACATATGTATGTATATTTGTTAAAGTATTTCAAGGTTGCCTGTGTAGGTATGTAAGCTAGGGTTTTTACCGCGACCATTTTTAATTCATACATACATATGTACTATATAGTAAACAGACATATTATGCGCTTTGTAATCGATATAACGCAGAGTGCAATCCGTTTTTGCCAGTTTTCTGCATATTCATATAACAGCAAATTAACAATCTCTTTTAAATATTTATGTATGTACGTTAGAATAATTCATGATTTGTTGAAAATGCAAAATTAAAAGAATAAAATATCTTCATGTAGTTTTAATGTTTTTCACTCAAAAATGCCAAATTTATAATATTTGCAATGAATACAGAAAACCCTGATTTTCAATATATGTATTAGTATGTATGTAGGTACATACATATGTTAGTATTTTTTGATGTATACCTAAGTTATTTTTCTAGTTAAAAGCATCTACAGGCATCGCTGGTGGTGAATGTCTGCAAAACATTCGCGACATTCGACACATTTTCTAGTTTGCGCGTTCACTCTGCCTGACCATTGAGTATAAGGGAGTGTGGCGAAGAGAAGACTTATGCATTCATTGTAGAGAGAGGCAAGAGAGTATTCATATTCTTCCATTATTTCGCTGTGAATACCCACCACTATGAACTCATGCTTTCATGAATCGAATGAGCAGCACATTCACATTCGACTAATTCGCATAAATGAAAGAAATGAATGTGCGCATGCAGCCTTCTAATACACATACATACATATTTTTGCTGTTCCGTGTTGTGCTAGCTTTATTGGTATATGTATGTATGTAATTCTAAGATTGTTTTCATTTTGTATGCTTAGTGCTATTCATAATATTAGCATACATATGTAGTTAGTTGACAATTGTTGCTTACGTTCGTAAGTGGCAATTCCATCGTGCATGTATTTCGTTGCTGTACTATTTATATTGGAGACGGGATGACTTATGAATATGTGTCTTTAATTCGAGCAAACCCTACACACTCGGTCTACGGCGGCCGCGGTATACATATCTATTATTTGATCCAAAATGACATTTATAGAAGGTCAAACTGTGGTAATCACTCTTTGCCGGAACCAGCTGATGTACTTATAAATTCACAGTTATTAACGACGACTGATATTGCATGAAACCCCAAAGAATCTAAATACCAAAAAAAAATTCATACAATCTCAGTGTTTCAAAAAAAGTTTAAAAATTTATGCTTCGAATATTAAACTTAACACGCGGGAGGGTAAACATTTAATCAGCGAGACAGAAATACATATGTATTTCGAACAAAAAACAAAACAAAAAGTTAAACCAAATGTACGAACCAAGTAAGCCAACAAATATGATTTTTAGAAATATTTCGAATCCAGCGCCAGCTCTCGAGTAAGTGTTTAAATCAAGATACCTCTGATCCATTAAATAATCTCCGTTTCAAATATGAACTAAATCGGCCCTTAAAAAAAATGTTGACAAATATGCCTACTTCAGGCCACCTACCGAGTCTGCTTTTCGTAAAAACTGTTTTTTCTTGCACAGTCAACCAACATACTGAATGTTAAGTAAATGAGTTCATATATACGACTGTACGGACTCAAGGGCTATCTAGCGAGTACATTTTTTTCAAAAACGTCTCCCTTGCAAAACCATCTTACGATTTAAAAAAAATATGTCCATCTCATAGCCACCTAACGGTAATTTTTTTTAACAAACACTACTCGTGCCACAGTTAATGTAACAGCAAAAAATTAGTCAATTCTTTTTTATGTATCAGATTGTGAATGTTAAGAAAACAAAAATAAACAAAAAATTCCAAAAATAAATTTTAACCAAAATAAGCTAATTTTAAATTTTTTTAATTTTAAGACCTAAGAAAAAAGTTAATTAAATCCTCTTACTAGAGCCTGATATAGTAATAAGTAGTAGTAAAAAACACGCTTTATTGGTAGATGGAACTAAAAAGCAGAAAATAATCTTTAATATAAATGTAAAATAGCTAATTAACAGAAAACAAGTAAGAAATAGTCTAGGTTCGAATGCCACCGAACTTTAAATACTCGGCGCAAGTTTTATT
Source organism: Anomoia purmunda (assembly GCA_951828415.1). Lineage (NCBI taxonomy): Eukaryota > Metazoa > Arthropoda > Insecta > Diptera > Tephritidae > Anomoia > Anomoia purmunda. Next base: position 22,658,151 of record OX639998.1, on the reverse strand, counting down.
TCAAATAAACCGTGCTTATTGTATGCAATAAAACCAGTGAATCTAAAATGTTTATTTTGATAACCTAAATTACATTTATTTCATTTAAATAAAAACTTAATAAAATTGGTATACTTTCAATGTATGTACATATATGTTTACGTACAGTTATATGCTTAAGAAAATATTCGCTACTGTTCGCTATATTAAAATATTATATCTAAAATATTTTTTAAGCCATTTCCATACTCTACTTATAATTATATTTTTCTTCTAACGTAATATTCACTAATTCTATTCTTAAAATTAAAATTGGGGAGTTTAGTCGAAGGTAAAAATGCAAATACTATCGCGGTAACCGCGAACTTTTTCATAAAAAATTGCGTTAACCATATTACCATCCGAATTTAAAAACGACCAGTCAATTTGTCTCCCTGCAGGTGTAGTAGAACATTCTAGACCTAACAGCGACCTAAAACTGCTTTCCTTAAGAAACTGTTCTATTGTATCCTCAGTAGACTTTAGGCATAGATTAAAGTCCCCAAAAGTAATGACTTTCTGATTACAAATGTCATTACTAAGAATACCGCGGCTTATAAAATTTTCAAAAGGTTTCTTACCCAGTTGAAATGCAAAGCGTGCCAATATCTATAAGTATATCTATCTTGCTTGATTTATGCTGTTACAAAAAACCGTTAAAAAGTTACAAAACCCTGGGCACCACTGTGCTCGGATGTGAAGAGTATAGAAGAGTCTAATTTCGGATTGAAATGAACCTCAAATACCCGGTACGATTTTTGCACGATTTTTACAATTTTCGGAAGTTTGCTTATCGACTTTAAATGTAATGTGTGCACCAAATTTGGTGGAGTTTGGTTGCATAGTTTTTGAGATATACCTGGGGTGGCTTTCCGTAATTCGATAGTCGACACTCGTCAGCTCGATACTTCCAAGCGATATCGAACGCTCGACGAGACTATTTTGGTTTCCATATTTCGATATGGCCACTCTCGTTTTCATATTTTAGGAAGTGTTGCGAAAGTGTTTTCTAGCTGTCAAAAGCAGTGTGAAATAAATAAAAATAAGAAGAGATTTCAAAGTGAAAAATGTTTAACTGGCGTCATTTTTTGATTTTATTGAATTTCGGTGCGGAAAGCTCTCCAATCAACAGAAGAAGAATAAGAGATGCATCAAATCCTATGGAAATACCAGAGTTATTGTAAGTAAAATTAATATTGTAGAAACTATGAGCAGTATCAATTAATATCTACATATATCACAGCTTCCAAACAAAATACCGGCTGACCAAAGAAGTGTTTATGTACATTCTTAATGAAATAAAACTGCGGGATGGCATAAGAAGTACATATACTTACAGACTTCCAGCCATGCAAGGAATGGTTCAATGAAAAACATAATTTTCCTGGAGGTAAATTCGTGAAATAAATAAGTTTTTTTTAACTTCCTTATTGTTGTATATTGCAGTAGTTGGTGCCGTCGATGGTACGCATATACAATTGCTGAAACCAGTAGAAAATGAACACATACTTATATTTTAATAGGAAAGGAAAACATAGCATTAATGCAATGATTGTAAGTATAAACTGGTTTTATATATGCAAATCCCATTTCCTTGAAATTGTTTATTAAATAATCGTACTAAGCATTCTTTATTATAGATCTGTGATCATAACTTAATTATAAAAGCTATATGTCCAAAATATGGAGGGTCTGCCCATGACTCATTTGTGTGGAAGGCTTCGAATGAGAGAATGGTAATGGAGCGACTATATAACAACGGAGATACGAATTCATGGCTATTAGGTTAACTCAGTGAACATCTAATATATATTCAATAGTAAAACATATACTAACCCAAAAATATATTTTGTTTTAGGAGATTCGGGATACCCTCTCGAACCATGGCTAATGACCCCGTACCGATTACGTGAAAATGAAACGGACGAAGGCAAATGTATCTACAATGGAATACATAGCAAAGCAAGGAGCGTTGTTGAAAGAACTATCGGAGTTTACAAAGGTTAGTATGTATATTGAAAAATTTACTGCTGAATATATTACTTTTATTCCCATCATCTGCTTTAGGGCGCTGGAGGATATTATCCGACGAAAGAAAGCCAAGGTATAATCCAACTTTGGTTGCCAAAATCGCAAACGTGTGTGCCGCTCTTCACAATGTCTGTATCAGCCGAAATATTCCGTTTCAAAGCAATAACGAAGCCTCAATTTCGCGACAAGAGGGAAGGATAGATACTGAAACACCGGAAAGATATAACCGAGAATCCGAAAGAATAAGAAATCGAATAAAAGACCATTTTTCCCGAAGGGCAACATAAGAATTGTACTTCATTTATCACATATGTAGGTTATAAGATCATTTGTCATTTGTTTTTCCTTTCAGCAAGGCAATTTCACAATTTACTTTCTCTAAATCTAATTGTAAGACCTGCAATTTCATTTTTTTATATTGGATTGCAGATGTAATTTGCATTTCCATTAACTGGACCTTCCTTTGTTGAATTTCATTGCCCTCTCTTAAAACCTTTAAGATTTCGGTTTGAAATTTTCTTTGGTTTTCAATTTCTTCTTCGATTATTTTGAATTTTGGATCTGCACACATCCTTTTTGCTTTAGGCGTTTGTGGTGCTTCGTTATCGCTTGCTATTTCTAATCTTCTCTTTGCCGTTGATGGCTCAATCTCACTTGGCGCTTTGTTTTCATCATTGCTCGAGGACTTATCTTCGCTTAATAAATCTGCTAAATATTCACTAACGAAAGCTTCGTCTGGCTGCGGGGCAGCACTAGAAGAGCAAGGCTCGTCCGTATTGCAACCATATGACGCCACGCCAGGAATACCCGTTACATGTGCGCTTATTTGCGCCGCAGCTATTACCCGTTCCTCCAAATTGCTTAATTGAACTGCATCATATGGCCCACCTCCCGTTTTTTTTAAACTATTCATACGGCTGCTTAATTTGCGCTTTGCGTTATATTTGTAGTCAGTCCATACCTGGAAATATAACATTATATAAAAAAATCCATTTTGTGTATTTGTGTATTAATTCTTCTACTGACTTTCTGCCATCCCTTTGTTAACTTCTTTGGAGGCCCGTTGCTATTTAACATATCCGTTAATTTGCTCCATAGCTTCTTTTTCTTCTCGCGACCATTGCTAACATTTTGTAAGCTATTTTTAGCTAACGCGTCGTGTTGCTCCATGAATTCAAACATGAGCTTTAGTTGAGCAGCGTTTGTTTGACTCCTAAATAAATAAATAAAAAAAAAACATTTCAAATAACAACAAGCATTAAAATATTGAACTTACATTTTGTTGTGGTTGACAGCTGCGGAAGGCAAACGAGATCAAATGTGCTATCGAACAGTTTCTATCGAACGTTCGATACAACAAGACGACATTTTTTCTTAAGGAAAGCAAAAACGATACTTCGATACACGTTTTTGCTCGATATCGAATTACGGAAAGCCACCCCTGGTTGTTCGAAAGTGGGTGATGACACGTCTATTACCAATGTTTTTATTTTGTGTTCCTTGTATTTCCTTGTGCAACCTCAATCTACATATTAAATTTAAAGAAATCATCTTTAACAGTTACTTAAATAGCGCGTTTTTCTTATTTTTTTAAATTTCTTATATGAGGGGTGGGCGCAGTTTTAATCCGATTTGTACACTTTTTTGAATTTTGCTTACTTGTATCAAATGTGATGCATCTATCTAAAGTTGGTGGTGTCAAGCCCGTTTCCATTTTTTTTTGATTTGGTATATTTGTTAGTGCACACCCATCCTTCGGATTAAATTTGAGCGAATTGTCTTTAATGCTTTTTTAAGATTTTGGTAAACTACCGTTAATTGAAAGGTGGGCGTAGTTTTGGTCCGATTTGCATAGTTTTTGGAATTTTTCTTACATATATCAAAATTTGGTAGAGTTTGGTAGCATGGTTTCAGAGATATACTTATGTGCTCTAAAGTGGGCGGAGCCATGCCCATTTCCTAATTTTTTTTAATTCGGTGTATTTGCTAGTAAATTTGAGCAAATTGTCTTTAATGCTGACATAAATATCGCGTTTTTGAAATTGTGGTAAATTACTTTTGTATGAAAGGTGAGCGTGGTTTTTGTCCGATATTAAAAATTTTGGAAATTTTACGTACTGGTTTAAAATGCAAGATGTTTACAAAATTTGCTAGAGTTTGGACAAGTTGTTTCGGAAATATAAGTATCTCTTATAAAGTGGGCGGTGACACGCCCATTTAAAAAAAAATTGCACACGTATTCCATTTCCAAACTCAATCCTATGTGTCAAACTTGAGAAAATTAACTGGCATAGTTACAGAAATATTGCGGTCTTTTCATTTTCATAAAATAACGTTATGTGGGCGTGGTTATTGTCAGATTTCTCCCTTTTGCAATAACGAAGTACCTTGGATCTTGTACAATGTATGTACAAAGTTTCGTTAAGAGAGTTCATTATTTACGCGAGTTATCTGACTGACGGTGAACCGACAGACATGGCTTAACCAAATTCGCTATTAACTCTAAGAATTTTGGTATATATATATATATATATATATATATATATATCTATATCTATCTCGGTTTTTATGCTGTTACAAACAACTGTTTGGTTAAGAAATTTATAAGACCCTGTGCACCGGGCTAATTTTCTCAAGTTTGACATTGGATAGGGTTTGCCGCATAACGGTATTTTATGAAAATCAAACGTACACCTTGCATTTATAGTCTGAAATTACAATTTCTAAAATTATAGAAATCATACTAAAGCCACCTCTCATATAACGGTAAATCACAACAAATCCAAAAATTTAATATTTTACTAAATAATGTCGCGGATTCTTTCAAATTGGGTATAAAGAATTTAATTGGGGAGAGAAATAATTAAGTTCATACTTATTTGTTTAGAAAATAATTAAATTCATGCTAATTTTAGTTTTTCATTTAATTTAATAGACGTCGCTCATGATTTCAAAATTTTGTTATTCTAACAACCCCGGCTTGGTTTAATGCGCCAATAAAGACATATATTTTTTTTTTATATTGAACATTCTTTTGTGTTTAAAATATACTTTATAAATTTGTTTTTATGGTAATATGTATATGCCGCATATCTTCGTCAAATAGCTGGAAAGATTTTATGAATAGTTGTTAAGTCTTAATGGGGATTTGAGTCCGCCTTTCCTTTATTCTCTTAACGGTTTTTTTGTAACAGCATAAAGCAATTCAGATAGATATAGATATAGGCACGCTGTACATATCAACTGAGTAAGAAACCTTTTGAAACTTATATAAGCCTCGATATTCCTTGTAATGACATTTGTAATCATAAAGTCATAATTTTTGGATTAGTGAGAATAGCGTAGAAAGGTTTCTTAAGGCAAAATTTGGATGGTAAAATGGGTATCGGCACGCTGTACATATCAACTGAGTAAGAAACCTTTTGAAAATTATATAAGCCTCGACATTCTTTGTAATGACATTTGTAATCATAAAGTCATAATTTTGGGACTAGTGAGAATAGCGTAGAAAGGTTTCTTGAGGCAAAATTATGATGGTAATATGGGTATCGAAACTTTATATAAAACGGTTCACAGTTACCGAGATAGTATTTGTATTTCTACCTTTGACTAAATTTCCCTAATTTAATTTTAAGAATTGCATTTGTCTATCGTATATATACTTGTACGTTTGAGAAAAATATAATTATATGTTAGTAAAGTATGGAAATTTCTTTAAAAATATTTTGAATATAATATTTAATATAGCGAACAGAACAATACTTTCTTAAGCATACATATATGTAAGTGTACGTAAACAAAAACATTAAAAGTATACCAATTTATTCAAAGCAGAAGCGCTCAATGACTTGGTTCGTGGCTTGAATTTATCAAAAAAGTCGTCTGAACTTCTGGCTTCGAGGCTAAAACAAAAATCTTGTCTACAACCTGGTGTTGCTATTACAGCCTTTAGGAACAAAAAGCAACACCTTCTGCCTTACTTCACCAAAAACGACAATCTTGTATATTGTAACAATATTCCTGGACTCTTGAGTGCTATGGCCATTCCCGAATATAATCCCGAACATTGGAGGCTTTTTATAGATAGCTCAAAAAGAAGTCTGAAATGTGTGTTGCTACACAATGGAAATAACTTGCTTCGGTTCCAATCGGTCATAGTACAAAACTAAAAGAAGAATACGAAAATGTAAAAATTGTTTCAGCAAAGATTTTGTATGCACAACTTAAGTGGTCAGTATGCGTGGACTTGAAGATGGTGAATTTTTTATTGGGCCAACAAAGTGGGTATACTAAATACCCCTGTTTTATATATTTATGGGCAGTCGTGCAAGAAATTATCATTGGATTAGAAAGGACTGGCCGGTGAGAGAAAATATGGAGGTAGGAACAGCAAATGTGGTTCATGACCAACTGATAAGCCGAGAAAAAAATCATTCTTCCACCACTTCACATCAAGCTTGGGCTAATGAAACAGTTCATCAAAGCCGTTGATAAGACAGGTGACTGTTTCGAATATGTGTCCGAAAAATTTCCAGTCCTTAGTATGGAAAAATTAAAGGCAGGAGTCTTTAATGGTCCTCAAATTCGTACCCTTCTAAAAGACACTGAATTCCTAACCCATATGTCACAAATTGAATCTGAAGCCTGGCTAAGCTTTGTTAATGTAGTCAAACATTTTTTGGGAAATCATAAATCACCACACTATGCAAAACAAGTTGCTGATATGCTTCTCAATTTTCGCAAACTAGGAGCTGAAATTAGCATTAAATTACATTATTTACATAGTCATTTGGACAAATTCCCGGACAAACTAGGCGATTACAGAGAGGAACAAGGTGAACGGTTCCACTAGGACATAAAAATAATGGAAGAAGGATACCAAGGTCGATGGGACGACCACATGATGGCAGACTACTGCTGAAACTTAATACGGGATTGTCCTGAGCAACGACATCATAGGAGGTCCTGCAGAAAAAGTTGTTTGTAATTTTTTTTAAATTAATTAATGAAAAGAATATATTTTTTTATTTTTTTATTACTTTTATACAGGCGCGCAATAAAAATATAATTTAAATCCATATTGGTATATTTAATTAGGTTTTTTCGTGAAATATTTAAAAGTTTTTATCTGAAAAACTAGAGCCAATTCGACAAAACTGATATTATTTTCGTAATCAGCGTCCCCAAATTACCCTAAAATAATCCTTTTAATATATACATATATGCAATTAAAAATCATTTGAAATGGTTTAACAAATTTCTTTTCTTGCAAACTTTGCAAAATGTTACAACTTGTAGATATTTTGGATAATTGCATAATTTAAAGTAAATCCGCCAATCTTATCTGTTGTTCATTGCATTATAAATTAATTGTATTGTAAATTAATAATAAGATTAATGACACTATTTATAATAAGTAATGGAGAGTCTAAGTTCGGGTGCAACCGAACTTGAAATATCTGGCGCAAGTTTTGTTTCAAATAAACCATGCTTGTTGTCTATACTAATATATAAAATTGATTATAGTTTTGTGAAATGTTTGTAACGGTTTGGCCCTCAAAGTACTGCACCGATTTTAATACTATTTTTCTTAAATGAAGAATTTGTAAAAAATAACACAATAGCATCCTTATTTTTTTATTCTTGGAAGATAAACACACGTTTTTTGGGTGTAAAGTTACAAAAAAATACAAAGACGTGCAAGCATTAAACTATTTGGTCGGGAAATACAGCGCAGAGAACTTACATACTCAAACCACAAAACATCAAACAATGAAAAGGTGCAAACGACTTAGGTCGAACATTTTTTTTTTCTAACAGAGTTGATAGGTTTTCGCTGCTGAGTTTTAGATTAACATTTTTTGGCAATGTTAAAATGCATGTTGAGAAGGCGAAAAATACACAAATTCAATGTTGCGGAAGCATTCCCTTGTTGATAGGTATTTTCCGAATTGCACAAATTTAAAAAAGGAAATATTTTATTGAAATTTCAATTTTATTTATATACATATGTTTGTATATTTATACATATATAATGTAATATAAACGAATTTTACATAATGGATCTTTTTATTAAAACTTATGTCAAAACTTCGTTTCTAGTAACTGATGATGTGCAAATAATAATAGCAAACATAATAGTTTAATAAAATATATTAATGCAATTTCTTTGCATTGCGCATCTTAAATTATTTAAAACATAAAAATTTTATTAAGGTTGACGACAGAGTACACGCTATAAGCGGAGCGAAGATTGAAGCGATAATATTTCTTGCTATAATCAAAGCTATCACATGTCAGAGTGTATGCTAGTTTGCTTAATATAAATGTCAATTTAATGTAATATAAATGTCATTTAGTTAACTACTTTTCACTTTCCATAAACACATAATAATTTAAGTGCGAAACAGCTGTTAAATTGACAGAAAACAAGAAGAATAGCAAAAATTCAAGCGAATTCATGCTATAAAGCAGTTCACAACATACTTTGTAGCTTCACGCTTCATTTATAGCATGAATACACTTTGCTCTTCGCTTACACTCTGACATGCATCAAGCAAACACATAAGAAAATACAAGATGCTATTTATAGCACGATATAGCTTTACTGCTTCGCTCCGCTTATAGCGTGTACTCTGTCGTCAACCTTATGCATGTTTGTAAGTAAAAAATGTATATGCTTGGATATTTTAATATTTCACATTTTTTAATATTTTAGAATATTCATGATGGCATGATAAAAATACCATGTTATGCTTTTTTCGTAAAAATTCTACAAATATATTTAGTTTAAGCCAAATTTTTTCTTTTTGTTGTAATTTCTCCCGAAAGTTTTTTGAAAATTTTATTTCATAGTTTGTAGAAAAAATGTCTACATACGCTTGCAACATTATCAATACTTTGATTTCCGATTTTTTTTAATTTTGAAAAATATTCCTTATGACTTGCAAGTAAAAATACTATATATTTTACATACATAAATATATTAATATGCAATTTAATTTAATTATTAGTTTATATATATATTTTTTTTAAATTTGTAATTTAATGAAGTTTATGGAAAATTTTAGAAATAACCATTTTTTTATAATTTTTCCTTACAATTTTTTTTGGTAACAAGTTTTCAAATGTATTAATAAACACATTTGTAACAATATTCCCGTAAACATCTGCCACTTATCAACATTTCGGTAACGATTTGAACTGTGGAAGTGTAAATTCACTTTTTCATCGCTGCTAAGTTGGCGGCGAAATCAAAATTTAGCAGCTCTGGATTCCTTAGCCGAAACCGTTCAGATTTCGTTTACTTCGAACCAAAATTTGCATCTTCTCATTGTTGTATGTTTTCTTGTTTGATGTTCTCTGGAAAGCTCTCTGACGACTGAATACAAGTGAGAAGTCTTCTAAATTACTGATGGCGGCGGCTGATATGAAATGACACTAATAGCTATTATTAATTGTCAGACAAAGAAATTCGCTCAGGGAATAACAGGAATAGAGAGGGTTGCTATATCAGGTGTCCCGAATTTCGACGTCTATGGGCTAAGGTTTTTCACTTGTATTTATTCACAATGGAATGACTTCATGCAGATGTCAACTGGCAGGGTACTCATGTAAGACAAATCATCCCTTTACACTCAGGCAGTAGGGCGTTGACATAAGAAATTAAGCATATGTATGTATTTAAATAAGTGTATGTATGTATATATAACGTGCTTATATACTAATGCCATGCTATTCTATCCTGCTTTGTGCTACTGGTTCCCGCAGCGTTGAAGATGCAAAGTATAAAAGCACTTCTCAAGCGGAAAGAGGAAAAGATCAAACTGCAATACACGTTTCAATAGAAAAATAAATAACACTTTGAAAAATTAAAAAAGAAACACGCCGTAGGTAGATAAAACTAAAAGCAAAAAAAGTGTTTAATATATGTATGGAAGTGTTAAATAATTATCAGAAAAAATTTATATCATTTTTAGAAGGCGTGGGCTCTTCGAAAATAATTGTTAATAAATCATAGTTTAAATTGATAATATTTAAAAAAAAGTAATGAAGAGTCTAAGTTCGGGTGCAGCCAAACTTTAAATACCCAGCGCAAGTTTTATTTCAAATAACCCGTGCTTGTTGCATGCAATATGTATATTTAAAAAAACTAGAGGACTTTTATTTTATTTAAATTAAAATAAATTGGTATACTTTTAATGTTTTTGTTTACGTACACTTACATGTATGCTTAAGAAAGTATTGTTCTGTTCGCTATATTAAATATTATATTCAAAATATTTTTTAAGAAATTTCCATACTTTACTAACATATAATTATATTTTTCTCAAACGTACAAGTATATATACGATATACTAATGCAATTCTTAAAATTAAATTAGGGGAATTTAGTCAAAGGTAGAAATACAAATACTATCTCGGTAACTGTGAACCGTTTTATATAAAGTTTCGATACCCATATTACCATCCAAATTTTGCCTCAAGAAACCTTTCTACGCTATTCTCACTAGTTCCAAAATTATGACTTTATGATTACAAATGTCATTACAAAGAATATCGAGGCTTATATAATTTTCAAAAGGTTTCTTACTCAGTTGATACGTACAGCGTGCCGATACCCATACTACCATCCAAATTTTGCCTTAAGAAACCTTTCTACGCTATTCTCACTAGTCCCAAAATTATGACTTTATGATTACAAATGTCATTACAAAGAATATCGAGGCTTATATAATTTTCAAAAGGTTTCTTACTCAGTTGATATGTACAGCGTGCCTATATCTATATCTATCTGAATTGCTTTATGCTGTTACAAAAAAACCGTTAAGAGAATAAAGGAAAGGCGGACTCAAACCCCCATTAAGACTTAACAACTATTCATAAAATCTTTCCAGCTATTTGACGAAGATATGCGGCATATATGTACATATTACCATAAAAAAAAATGTATAAAGTATATTTTAAACACAAAAGAATGTTCAATATTAAAAAAAAATATATGTCTTTATTGGCGCATTAAACCAAGCCGGGGTTGTTAGAATAACAAAATTTTGAAATCATGAGCGACGTTTATTAAATTAAATGAAAAACTAAAATTAGCATGAATTTAATTATTTTCTAAACAAATAAGTATGAACTTAATTATTTCTCTCCCCAATTAAATTCTTTATACCCAATTTAAAAGAATCCGCGACATTATTTAGTAAAATATTAAATTTTTGGATTTGTTGTGATTTACCGTTATATGAGAGGTGGCTTTAGTATGATTTCTATAATTTTAGAAATTGTAATTTCAGACTATAGTAAATGCAAGGTGTACGTTTGATTTTCATAAAATACCGTTATGCGGCAAACCCTATCCAATGTCAAACTTGAGAAAATAAGCCCGGTGCACAGGGTCTTATAAATTTCTTAACCAAACAGTTGTTTGTAACAGCATAAAAACCGAGATAGATATAGATATATATATATATATCTATATACCAAAATTCTTAGAGTTAATAGCGAATATGGTTAAGCCATGTCTGTCGGTTCGCCGTCAGTCAGATAACTCGCGTAAATATTGAACTCTCTTAACGAAACTTTGTATATACATTGTACAAGATCCAAGGTACTTCGTTATTGCAAATGGGAGAAATCTGACAATAACCACGCCCACATAACGTTATTTTATGAAAATGAAAAGACCGCGATATTTCTGTAACTATGCCAGTTAATTTTCTCAAGTTTGACACATAGGATTGAGTTTGGAAATGGAATACGTGTGCAATTTTTTTTTAAATGGGCGTGTCACCGCCCACTTTATATTATATTTCCGAAACAACTTGACCAAACTCTAGCAAATTTTGTAAACATCTTGCATTTTAAACCAGTACGTAAAATTTCCAAAATTTTTAATATCGGACAAAAACCACGCTCACCTTTCATACAAAAGTAATTTACCACAATTTCAAAAACGCGATATTTATGTCAGCATTAAAGACAATTTGCTCAAATTTACTAGCAAATACACCGAATTAAAAAAAATTAGGAAATGGGCATGGCTCCGCCCACTTTAGAGCACATAAGTATATCTCTGAAACCATGCTACCAAACTCTACCAAATTTTGATATATGTAAGAAAAATTCCAAAAACTATGCAAATCGGACCAAAACTACGCCCACCTTTCAATTAACGGTAGTTTACCAAAATCTTAAAAAAGCATTAAAGACAATTCGCTCAAATTTAATCCGAAGGATGGGTGTGCACTAACAAATATACCAAATCAAAAAAAATGGAAACGGGCTTGACACCACCAACTTTAGATAGATGCATCACATTTGATACAAGTAAGCAAAATTCAAAAAATTGTACAAATCGGATTAAAACTGCGCCCACCCCTCATATAAGAAAATTTTAAAAAATAAGAAAAACGCGCTATTTAAGTAACTGTTAAAGATGATTTCTTTAAATTTAATATGTAGATTGAGGTTGCACAAGGAAATACAAGGAATACAAAATAAAAACATTGGTAATAGACGTGTCATCACCCACTTTCGAACAACCAGGTATATCTCAAAAACTATGCAACCAAACTCCACCAAATTTGGTGCACACATTACATTTAAAGTCGATAAGCAAACTTCCGAAAATTGTAAAAATCGTGCAAAAATCGTACCGGGTATTTGAGGTTCATTTCAATCCGAAATTAGACTCTTCTATACTCTTCACATCCGAGCACAGTGGTGCCCAGGGTTTTGTAACTTTTTAACGGTTTTTTGTAACAGCATAAATCAAGCAAGATAGATATATCTACTTATAGATATTGGCACGCTTTGCATTTCAACTGGGTAAGAAACCTTTTGAAAATTTTATAAGCCGCGGTATTCTTAGTAATGACATTTGTAATCAGAAAGTCATTACTTTTGGGGACTTTAATCTATGCCAAAAGTCTACTGAGGATACAATAGAACAGTTTCTTAAGGAAAGCAGTTTTAGATCGCTGTTAGGTCTAGAATGTTCTACTGGATGGTAATATGGTTAACGCAATTTTTTATGAAAAAGTTCGCGGTTACCATTGCATTTTTACCTTCGACTAAACTCCCCAATTTTAATTTTAAGAATAGAATTAGTGAATATTACGTTAGAAGAAAAATATAATTATAAGTAGAGTATGGAAATGGCTTAAAAAATATTTTAGATATAATATTTTAATATAGCGAACAGTAGCGAATATTTTCTTAAGCATATAACTGTACGTAAACATATATGTACATACATTGAAAGTATACCAATTTTATTAAGTTTTTATTTAAATGAAATAAATGTAATTTAGGTTATCAAAATAAACATTTTAGATTCACTGGTTTTATTGCATACAATAAGCACGGTTTATTTGAAATAAAACTTGCGCCGAGTATTTAAAGTTCGGTGGCATTCGAACTTAGACTATTTCTTACTTGTTTTCTGTTAATTAGCTATTTTACATTTATATTAAAGATTATTTTCTGCTTTTTAGTTCCATCTACCAATAAAGCGTGTTTTTTACTACTACTTATTACTATATCAGGCTCTAGTAAGAGGATTTAATTAACTTTTTTCTTAGGTCTTAAAATTCAAAAATTTAAAAGCAGCTTATTTTGGTTAAAATTTATTTTTGAAATTTTTTGTTTATTTTTGTTTTCTTAACATTCACAATCTGATACATAAAAAAGAATTGACTAATTTTTTGCTGTTACATTGGCACGAGTAGTGTTTGTTAAAAAAAATTACCGTTAGGTGGCTATGAGATGGATATATTTTTTTTAAATCGTAAGATGGTTTTGCAAGGAACACGTTTTTGAAAAAAATGTACTCGCTAGATAGCCCTTGAGTCCGTACAGTCGTATATATGAACTCATTTACTTAATATTCAGTATGTTGGTTGACTGTGCAAGAAAAAACAGTTTTTACGAAAAGCAGACTCGGTAGGTGGCCTGAAGTAGGCATATTTGTCAACATTTTTTTTAAGGGCCGATTTAGTTCATATTTGAAACGGAGATTATTTAATGGATCAGAGGTATCTTGATTTAAGCACTTACTCGAGAGCTGGCGCTGGATTCGAAATATTTCTAAAAATCATATTTGTTGGCTTACTTGGTTCGTAAATTTGGTTTAACTTTTTGTTTTGTTTTTTGTTCGAAATACATATGTATTTCTGTCTCGCTGATTAAATGTTTACCCTCCCGCGTGTTAAGTTTAATATTCGAAGCATAAATTTTTAAACTTTTTTTGAAACACTGAGATTGTATGAATTTTTTTTTTGGTATTTAGATTCTTTGGGGTTTCATGCAATATCAGTCGTCGTTAATAACTGTGAATTTATAAGTACATCAGCTGGTTCCGGCAAAGAGTGATTACCACAGTTTGACCTTCTATAAATGTCATTTTGGATCAAATAATAGATATGTATACCGCGGCCGCCGTAGACCGAGTGTGTAGGGTTTGCTCGAATTAAAGACACATATTCATAAGTCATCCCGTCTCCAATATAAATAGTACAGCAACGAAATACATGCCAAAGATCACATACGCCACGATGGAATTGCCACTTACGAACGTAAGCAACAATTGTCAACTAACTACATATGTATGTATGCTAATATTATGAATAGCACTAAGCATACAAAATGAAAACAATCTTAGAATTACATACATACATATACCAATAAAGCTAGCACAACACGGAACAGCAAAAATATAATTTTTAAATTCAATACGATGTAAGTATGTGTGTATGTATGTATGTACATATGTACATAAATAGAATAGCTGGGGGCTCAACCGTTCTTGTATAATAAACAAGTACATCCACATCCTACAAAGAATATCAAATATATTAATCACGATATACCACGACTCTGAAGAAGAGTAACAAAAATTTCCTGAAAAAGAGCAAATATCAAATTAAATTGAAATAAAGGATAGGTCCTGAAATACAGATAATCCTAGGAATATAAATCGAAAATAGAAGTAAAGAGTGAATAAAGTAGAAGCTGGGGTCACGAAAAAAGCGACAAACTTCAACTCTGTACGGTTATTAATCAAACCTGATTTGGAGGAAATGGCAGACTAAGAGATCGTTAACATGAGAGCTCAGCTAGCAGCAATTACAGCTCAACTAACCGCATCCAGCAACGAATTGCTTTTGCTAAGACAAATACAACCGCAATCATTTAATGCATCGGTAACGGAAGCATACACGAAATGTAACCCAAAGATTACCGACGTATCTCAAATTAACCTCGATACATTTAAGCATCTTCCAATATTCACGGGCAAAAGAACACAGAACCGAAGTTGGAGGAAGAGAGCTTGGACGTTTACAACAACTACACTTTGACACACAACAATCAAGAAACTATGGACTACTGCAAGGAAGAAAACACTACGAACCAGAGAGGGATTTCGTAATCACCGTCGACATGAACCTCAACGCCAATATCGACCAGATGTAAGCTTACACTACACGCAATCAAGCCAACCACCAGAACCAATGGAAGTAGACAGGTCAAACCAGTTCGTCAGGCCGACGCAACACAATCCTCATCAGCAACCAAGAAACACTTACGGGCGCCAACAACAAGGATTGCCACCAATGAATCAAAATAGAGGAGAAACGCAGAAAATCATCTCGCAACTATAACTCGAACAAAATTCAACGAGTTATTCAGACAACTGAACAAGAACTACAATCAACCAATTCACAGTATGATGACGATGAAACTTATAAAACAGGTAGTACTTTTTTTGGAGTATAAATAGATTGCCGTGTCTACAGAGTACTTTTAGGGATACATGCATCTAAGTAAATATTTTAGTCGATAGAGGGGCTGCTACTAGTTATATTAGGCAAATCAATACCAATACCTCCAGTTAAAGTGAAAACATTACATGGTTTCTCAATAGCCACTTCAAAAAATATATTTACGTTATCTAATCATCATTTACCATTTTTCGAAGCTGATGTGCTAGAAGAATTTGACAGGATGTTGGGAGAACAAGGGCTTAGAAAAATTAAAGCTCAGATAGATTTGTTTGAATATAAAATAACATATTAATATAAAGTAAACCAGTAAGGCTAACTATAAATACCCGGCGCAATTTTTTATTTCTAATAAACAGTGCTTGTTGTATGCAATAAAACCAGTGAACGTAATAATCTTTGTTTTGAAAAACTAAAGCCTTTTTATTTAAATAAAAGCTAAAACGAATTGGCATGCTTTTAATATACATATGTGTTTACGTACAGTTATATGTTTGAATATCGTGTATTTAAATTTTTTTTGAAAATGACAGTTGTACGAGAGGTTGCGTGGTTTCCGTCTGTCTTCTGTAGTTTGAATTTCACAAAGAAGTTTCAGATACATATATACCTATTTGCTCTAAGCTGGGCAATGTCACGCCCATTCGCAACATTTTTGGTTCCATATACTTCATTCTAAACCAAATATTGCATATCAAATGTGAGCTAGTTACTTTGTAAAGTTACTAAAATATGTGATTTTTGGTGCGTTGTTTCTGTCTGACTTATATAATTCTCAATAGGTTTCTTATTGCATTAAAATGCAGAGCGTGGCTATGTCTATATCTATCCGGGTTGTTTTATGCTGTTACAAAAAACCGTTAGTGAATAAAGTTATAAAACCCTGGGCACCAATGCGCTCGGGTGTGAAAAGTATAGAAGAGTCGGATTAAACGGAACCTTAAATACCCGGTGCAGGTTTTTATTTCAAAGTTAATCTTATACTGTATATAACAAGTAAGCAAGAGTCTAAATTCGGGTGCAACCAAACTTTAAATACCCGGCGCAAGTTTTTGTTTCAATTGAACCGTGCTTGTTGTAATAATCTTTATTAAATTGCTATCTAAGTTGCTTTGTTTTTATTTAAATCAACACTCAAAAAAATTGGTATGCTTTTGCTGTATGTATTCACGTACAGTTATATGCCTAAGAAAGCATTTTTCTATTCGCTATATGAAAATATTATATTTAAAATGTTTTCTTAATTTACATATTTATTCTTTATTAAATTAAACAATTTCCATACTATACTTGTTAAATATAAATACTTATACATACATATATACTAAATTTACTAATGCTATTCGTAAAATTAAAATAGGGGAATTTAGTCAAAGACAGAAATACAAACACTATCGTAGGAACTGTAAACCGTTTCATAAGAAACTCCGTTAACCATATTACCATTCAAATGCCCAATTTGCATCTCTGCAGGCGTAGTAGAACATTCTAGGCCTAACAGCGATCTAAAACTGCTTTTCTTAGGAAACTGTTCTATTGTATCCTCAAAATCCCCAAAAATTATAGCTTTCTGAGTACAAATGTCATTATTATGAATATCGCGGCTTATACAAGTTTCAAAAGGTTTCTTACTCAGTTGAAATTCAAAGCATGCCCATGCCTATGCTGGCTTGCTTTATGCTGTTACAAAGAATATAGAAGAGTTGTAAGTTCGGATTAGTCTGAACCTTAAATACCCGGTGCAGGTTTTTATTTCAAAGTTAATCTTATATATAAAAATGAATATGAGTCCTTTATAGGCGTCCAAGTTACTCAACCGATCTTTATGAAATTTTAACAGTACAAATTTTGAAAAGTGGGCGGTACCACGCCTCCATGGAAGAGAAAATCTACATTCGTCTTATATTTGCAACTATTCGGTGCAGATGAATGATATTTGGGTGCATCCATACATACATATGTCTTATAGATGAAACTGTGTATCAATTTGGAAAAATGGACCGTGCTACGCCCTATACAATAAACAGCCAAATTCCTTGTAACTCCACAACTATTTGCAGCAGATGTACAAATTTTTGGTATATAGATCCTATATATAAGGCTATATAATATTTGTTGGGAAAAAAGGAGGACTCATGACCCTATTTAAGACGAAAGTACTATTCACAATATATTTCCACCTATTTGACGAAGATATTTGATATTCGACATATGTATATGTACATATTTCCTTAAGAGAAAGGTGTAAAATATATTTTAAGCACAAAAGCAATGTTCAATATCTAAACAAATGGAGCTCTAGTACGAGGACATCATTTAATAAAATTCAATAACACTGCCATAATAGATAGAGTAACATATTACAATTCAGATCAACAAATCAAGGATATACATAGTCCACCAATGGCATGATGAAGAGATAGAAGTATGGAGAATACTAGAAGCCGATACAAGATATAAGTTCTCCAACATTTAGGAGCTGTCAACACTTCTGTTCCCAAAGGAAGATCACCCTTTTCAATTCACGATGTCCTTGAGCTACAAACTCAAATTAATTACCGACATACCAAGAAGGATGCACAAAATACACGAATTAAATTGAAAAGGATTCAACAGGAACAACTTACCAACCGTCTATTAAAAGCGGAACGCTTTATTTTAACACAAAGGAGAGCTGATGACACATATGGTGCCCACAGTCACCGACTTGTACGTATGCCGTGTCTGTTTGTCGGGAGATACACAAAATTGAGCAAAACTTGTGCCCGTGCGTATGTTTTGTAAACAAACTTTGCGTACATAAAACTGTGTTTGTATGCATCAACACAACGTTGCCATTCCCTGCCAGCCACGGCTATCCAGTTTCCCCTGAAAATCAAAAGTTTTCAAACACATTCACAACTTTTTATACATCTCACCCACACACTTCCAACTTTTTTTTCGCGCTGTCAAAAAATTTCTGTAAGTTAGAGCAGTGAAATCACCCTTTAAAAAACCCTGTGTGTTAGAGCGAGCCAGTTAGATGTACGGGAGTTTTGACGAAAATTGTCAATTCATCGAACATATTGGAGGTAAGCATATGTTTTTATAATTTTATTTGTTTAAAAATGTAAATTTAGCTTTTATGTTTCCAGAATAGGTGCAACTCAACCCCAATTCAAAGGTATGTACTGAAATTACTGAAATATTGATATATTTTAAGTGATATTTTTGTCATTGCAGATTTGCGGCCAACCAAACACCAAATTTATTATTTGTTATTTATTATTTGTATAAATACTTATTTGTAATTTAAGTTATAGTTAGGATTAGTACACATGTTTGTAATATTTAAATGATTGAAAAATAAAGAATTTATAACGTAAATGTTTTGGCTTAAAATTCTTAAATATTTTGAAATCTTTTGAAGAAAAAAGCAACCCTGCGTAGGCTGGTGAGGGGAATTAGAGGAGATCAGCTATAGTTTTTTCTTTATGGCGGTGCTTAATGCGTACGACAGGGATGCCTGATCACACGTACAAGGGGAAAGTGGATAAAATCCGCACAGCGCATTCACAAAATTATCTACTTTTTTATCCAGTTTTGAAGATAACGTGAGCCACTTTTTATCCAGTTTTTTACCGGCTCATGGTTGGCAGGGTTCCTTTGTTTGCATACATACTTTTACACACATCCGCGTTGTCAATTACAATTTTTCATTGTATAATAAACCAAAGCCAAAAACCAACAAATGCAAATAGTTCATTTATCTATAATTAACATTATTAAACCTCGATTTTAAATTAATTTAATAAAAATTTTAATTTTTATAAGGTTATTTTGTTAATGATTTTAAAAAGTTCTGCTTGGCAACACTGTGCGGTGAGAGAGCACTCAGCTGACACGGCTTCACGGCGAAAATCTAAATTTCTCTGATTACACACGTACACGTCGCGCGTACCCGTCACACGTACACGTTGATGAGTTTTCATTTACATGGCGTTCTCATAAGTTTGATCGTGTCAGCTGACACGTAACGTACGTTTGCGTCGGTGACTGTGGGCACCATTAGACACAAACACACAAAGCGACAGCAATATTAGTGATAACAACAATGAGCAACAAATAGAGACAACTGCGAGTGTTTACAAACCACCACCAATTTTCATACCACAAGTTAACGACATAAATAAAATGATAATTAGTTTCTCAGCTCTAGTTGGCAACAAAAATTTTGCGTACAAGTCCGGCAGAGACGGACAAGCCAGAGTTATGCCTGCAAACAGTGACTCTTATAGAAAGCTTGCGACTTATTTAGACTCTGAAAATATAATTTTTCACACTTATCAGCTAAAAGAAGATAAGCCCTATAGAATCGTTATAAAAAATATTCATTTTTCCACACCGATAGATGACATAAAACTTGACTTAGCTAAACAAGGCCACATTGTGAGAAACATGCCAATGTCACTATTTTTTGCTGACCTAGAGCCATCAGCAAACAACAAAAGTGCATTCGACATTAATCGCTTATGTAACGCAGTAGTCAAAATTGAGCCTCCTCGAAAATTTAATGATTTAGTTCAGTGCCATCGTTGTCAGCAGTTTGGACATACTAAACGCTATTGTAAAAAGCCATTTAGATGTATAAAGTGCGGTCTACACCATTCAACCGCTCAATGTGAAAAAGACATCGATACTCCACCAAAATGTGTACACTGCTTGCAAAATCATACTGCCAATTACAAGGGTTGTCAAGTCTATCAGGCACTTGTATGCAAAAGAGATCCAACTAAGTCAACTAATAATAATCCAAGGCCTAAAGTCGGTACTAGTTTAAATACTGAGCAACCACTTTACAACAACTACAGCTACGCAGATATCACAAGAGGACAAAAAAGCACTGCTGCATGCAGTCACAATAATTTACAAAAGCTAGATGCGCTGATCTCTAAACAAATTGAGCTGACCTCAGCGCTATTAACCATGATGTCTTCCCTTGTTGCAAAATTATGCAATTAAGTCTAAAGATGGCAATCTGGAACGCCAATGGACTAAGTAATCACAGATTAGAAGTCAAACATTTTATTGTAACTAAAAACATAGATATACTTATGATTTCCGAAACTCATTTTACTAGCAAGTCTTATTTTAAAATTAATGGTTATGACCTTATTACTTGCAACCATCCTGATGGTAAAGTCCACTTTAAAATATAAGATACTAGAACCAATCTCGATGCCTTCAGTTCAAGCAGCCTCTATTGAAATCACAAGCTTTAATGGAGGGATTGCCATAACCGCACTGTATCTACCTCCACGTTTCGACATACATAGATAAACAGTCATTTAATACGTTTTTCAACAAACTGGGCAGTCGATTTCTGGCTGGTGGTTATTTCAATGCCAAACATTCATGGTGGGGATCTCGTCTTACTAATCCGAAAGGTCGCGAGCTATATAAATGTATAACAGAAAAAAATCTTAACGTTCTTTCTACTGGCAGGTCCACTTACTGGCTTACTGATCCTAACAAGACCCCTGGTTTCATCGATTTTCCTGTTCACTTAGGAATTGACGCCAGCCTCCTCGAAATAATCAATGATGACGATCTCAGCTCAGATCATCCCGCTCTCATTATTCATTTTAATTTCCTGCTTTAGTCACTGCTCAGAAGCAGCGTATATTAAATAAGAGATCTGACATAAAACTTTTTCAAGCCCGGCTTGAGTCCAATATTAATCTCAACATGGAGATAAACTCAACTAGAAATTTAGATGACGCTGTGGAAATATTTACCAACAAAATACATGAAGCCGCCTTTTTAGCGCCAACGAACAGTTGTAAAAAACCTTGTCGAACACAAAGAAATAAGCAACCATATTCTGATGAAGTGTCTGAACTGGTTAAAAACAAGAGGCGACTTCGAAGGATTTGACACAACAGCAGGAATCCTAATGACAAAACAGTTCTTAACAAAGCAATCAAGGAGCTTAAATCTAAGTTGGCTGAACTTAAAGAAGAGTCGATAGGAGAATACCTCAGAAATGTTGATCCAAACAAGGACGGAGACTATAATATCTGGAAGGCCACCAAATACTTAAAACGGCCCACCGTAAGACAGGTTCCGGTAAAAGATGCCAACAATTCTTGGTGTAGATCAAACATGAGCAAAGTTCATGCTTTTGCCAACCATTTTAAAGCTACATTTGAGCCGTTTAACTTCAACAGTACCAGCCAACGCCGGGAAGTTGAAGAATACATCGACAGTCCATGCCCAATAAACCTCTAACAAGCGTAAGACTTTCAGAAGTTCAGTCTGAAATTTCGCGGATAAAAAGTTCAAAGTCTCCAGTTCACGACAATATCGACGCATGGACAATCAAAAATCTTCCTAAGAAATGCCTGTTATTCTTAGTGTTACTTTTTAACTGTAGCTTCAGGCTGAGTCATTTTCCTACGCAGTGGAAATGTGCTGAAATAATTATGATACCAAAGCCACACAAGCCGGAAAATGAGTTATCTTCATATAGGCCAATAAGTCTACTGACAATATTCTCGAAAATATTCGAAAGAATATTTCTTCGAAGATTACTGCCAGAGCTGGAAAGGCAATCGATCATTCCAGATCATCAATTTGGTTTCAGACAAATGCACGGCACACCGGAACAATGTCATCGTATTGTGAAAGCTATACTTTAGCTATCTGAGTTTCAGGCATTTCTACGTTAAAATTCAAGACGAAATCTCGGACATACACGAGATAAAAGCTGGAGTCCCGCAAGGTAGTGTTCTGGGACCAACGCTCTACAGAGTTTTTACCGCAGACATGCCAATACTAGAAGACGATAAATTAATAGTTGCCACCTATGCAGACGACACTGCGATACTCTCATCCTCCTACTCGGCTAGCGAAACTGCTGAAACCGCACAAGCACAGCTGGATCAATTGCAATCCTGGCTTCGTAACTGGAACATCTCGGCGAACGCATCAAAATCTGCTCAAGTCACCTTCACATTGAGAAAAGAAGAGTGCCCCAGTGTAAATCTTAATGGAGTCATAATTCATAAATCCAATAGTTAAGATACCTCGGTTTACATTTCGGTAAAATACTTACTTGGCGTGAACATATCAGAGCCAAGAGAACACCGCTGAAAATTAAAACAAGAAAAATGTATTGGTTGCTTGGGCCCAAGTCTAAACTTACTCTGAAAAACAAAATGCTTTTCTACAAAGCTGTGTTGAAACCTGTGTGGTCTTATGGCATTCCAATTTGGGGTACTGTAAGTAAATCCAATATACACATTATTCAAAGATACCAGTCAAAAACTCTTAGACAGATTGCTAACGCTCAGTGGTATATATGTACAAAATATCCCACTCCACAGGGATCTGAAAACATCTACGGTGATTGACGAAATAAAAAGATACAGTTCTAAGTACATCACAAGACTAAAATTCCATCCCACCACACACGCAATAAACTTATTAGACAACAGTGAAGACACACGACGACTGCAAAGACTGCATTCTCTAGACCTGCCGTTTAGATCGTAAGAATCAATTAAGTATTTAATGCAAATAATAATCATAGGATACATTTACTGATCACCCTTCCATAAAGGCCGAATTGTACTTAATGCATCAATGTAAACTACATTAGGCAATTTCATTTACTTATTGTTTTACGACAGATTGTAAATAAAAACACGTAATATATAAAAAAAAAAAAATATTACACTAGTTAAATTTTTTATATTCTTATTATAGAGCCATTAGTGTGAAAAAGAAGCATTCGTATTATTGGGCATTCTTACGAAGGAGCTTTCGTATTATTGGACGACGGCTGTATATATTTACATATATGTATTTATATGTAACAAAACCTACATACATATGTACACATAGATACTTTTATACATACATGCATACATATCTTTATTTATATAAATATGATATTGGAGAATGTACTCAAACTAATTTCTGTGAAACTAATTAAAACAAATAATTTAAGTAAGCACGCAGAAATGTAACTCCAAATAAATTAAACAAAAAACAAAATATCTTATTTATTAATTTGTAAGTGACTCTAAATAAAGAACACAATAAAAATGCTTTTTTTCATATGTTTACGCCGCATCGTAAATATTTTCTCACCGCCCTAATGTGCGCGACTATACACATACGCATACATGTGCAACTGCGAATTATTCCGCATTTCCCGCCGGATAATTCCTTTTGTTCACATTTCCAATTTCTTCCTTTCCAATAAAACTGCGGTTGACGGCAACCGTACGTTTTTTCATTCTTTCTCTCCATCTCAGGATTTCTAGAGCGACACAGGTCTACCACGGATTCACACCACAGGTAAAGCAACATTCATGTATATCTCCATATATACCTTTGAATAAATTTCAATTACATTTTAAAACTAAACACAATCTTTTAATTTCTCATTTCAAATATCCTAGCGTGCGTCTGGACATTTGTACATGGTCCATCTGCGCCGAGATTCACATACAGTCCACTTAATTATCATAAAAGGCAGCAAAGCCGGAGAAAATCAAAAAGTTAAAACAAAGCCGCACAAGACAAAAAGCCGCACAAGACACAGCCGCACAATCAACCACCCAAACAAGGCTGCACACATATACCAGCTGCATACACACCAACAGCAAACACAATCAATTGCCATCACCACAAATCACAGACATTAAGGTACGTGTTATATTTTCCATTTGCATTTTATAACACGTTAATCAATCTTTTGTGAAACAACGCCTTACAAGGCAAGTGATTTTTTTTGTGAAAACGAAATAGTGTTACAATTCAAGAAAAATTAATACAGTGCTAATTCCGTTTGTCCGCGAGCGACAACAACAAACACTAACGGTCGTACACACACACGCACAACAGTGAACAGTGGTACGGTATTGCAACAGTTAAATCCATCGAATTTTAATTTAAAGTTTTATTTTGGATTTTTCACTTTTATTTACTTTAAAATAAATCGGCATAACTTTCTTTGTTCAATACTGCTCATTGGCTTAGCATAATTGTTTATTTACAAGTCACTATTTCACTGATTCGAGCAACACTATTTCTATTGCATTATTGCGTTTTCACATAATCACTTTTGAGCCTTTGTTGTAATTTTGTATATATACATAACTAACAAGTAAATCAACAATAACACAGGTACATAATTAAGTACCCACTTTACTTGTTAAAACACAGTTATATATATACGTCGACACATTTTGGGTGGCAAGTGTTTTTATACCTTTCATGAGAATGAAATGGTATATTAAGTTTGGTCCGATGTTTGTAAGTGCCAGAAGGAGAAGAGATAGACCCATCAAAAAGTATACCTAAATGATCAGGACGATGAGCTGAGTCGATTTAGCCATGTCCGTCTGTCCGTCTGTCCGTCTGTCCGTCTGTTTGAACGCAAACTAGTCCCTCAATTTTAGAGCTATTTTGATGAAATTTGGTAAGCAGGTGTCGTTGTACAAATGATTAAACATTTGTCGGAATCGGCCAGATCGGGTGACTATAACATATAATACAACCGATTATTCAGATATTGAATTTTGCGCCATAACTCCTCCATTTAAGCAGGTAAAGGCTTGAAATTTTGGAGAAATATCAGCCATTATTAGCTTCGTATCAGTATTGAAAATCATGAAGATCGGAGAAATATAACATATAGCTCCCATACAACCGATTGTTCAGATATTGCATTTTGCACCATAACTCCTCCATTTAAACAGCTAAAGGCTTGAAATTTTGCACAAACATCAACCATTATTAGCTATATATTAGTATTCATCAAGATCGGAGTTCACAGTGTAAATCGGCAAGATAAATTCAGGACAAATATTTATTGCGAAAAGTAATAAGCTCAGCGCAATATCACATGAATCATAGCGTTAAACGTTTGGGAACTATTTACGGATCTGATAACTGTTTTCAAAGACCGACATATGTAGGTCTTACATATTAATACTTAATTATTTGTATTTTTTAAATGTTGAATATCAAGCGTCGATACGATATTAAAAATATTCAAAAACCATTCCCTTCTTAAAACATAGTTCTTTTTAATTACATAAGGAAAAGCATTAAATAATTTATAACAATGCCTTTACTAGAATTATTTTTATTGATTTGAAGGAAGTTTTCGCTTTTAACTATAGGTAATGCGAAATTCTAATACAATAACACGTTTTTTACTATTCTTCCATTCATGAAAGGTATGAAGCCTTCGGCATAGCCGAAGACAGCGCTGTTTTTACTTGTTTTTCTTTTGCATCAAGTGCCATTTTCACACATTAGGGTGGCAGTGTTCTTTTAACATCACATTTAAAAAAAAAAAAAAATTAACCATTTGACTGAAATTAAAAGAAAATCATTAAATAAAGATACAGACATATAAAAATTTACTGGTGATTGTCATTTTGTGGGACTTTTTTAACAATATCAGATTTAGGTTACTTCAGTAAATCCTTCTTAGCTTTCACTATGGATTCATACATCCGTTTGGCAGAATCTGTCGCAGAGTTCGATGCTGACTTCAACAGCACTCCCGCCTCCGAACAAAATAAGCACGGCCTTGCTATCCAGCAAGACGAATTAAAAGTGTTATGGGAGAAAACGAAGGTAGCGTACGATACGCTAACGAACTCAGAAGGTTTAAGTAAGGAAGATGTTAGGGCGATAAAAAAAAAATATAGAATATGTTTTTCGACATATGTGAAATGCATGTCTGCTATGGCTACTCAAGCAGAAGCATTAACTAACGTACAAAAGGATGTAGCGGAGCAGTCCGTCCGCGAACACAATATCCACCTTCCACCGTGCGATACAGACGTGTTCAAGGGCGACTATCTTTCATGGCCAACATTCCGTGATATGTTCACGGCCATCTACATCCTCAATAAGCGCCTCACCCCGGTTGAGAAACTTTTTCATCTCAACCACAAGACACAAGGGAAGGCCAAAGAAATAGTAAGAAAGTGCCCACTAACGAATAAAGGCTTTACTACAGCGTGGAAAAACCTGTGTGAACGCTATGAAAACAAGCGTATTCTAGTTAACACGCAACTGAAACTATTGTTTAACTTAAAGGCAATAGAGTTTGAGTGTGGTAGCTCAATAAAAAGTTTGCAGCGGGAGATAAACAATTGCTTATCAGCCCTGAAGAGTCATCAAATTGACATATCGAACTAGGACGCAATTGTCGTTTATCTCTGCTCGAAGAAGCTGCCTAACAGTACATTAGCTCTATGGGAACAAACCATAGACCATAAAAACGACATACCCAAGTGGGACGATATGGACAAGTTCCTGCCCAATCGTTTTCAGACCCTTGAGACATTGCCAGGGTTGAAGGATGGTAGAGCTGTGAGAGTGCCAAAGCCGCCACAAATCACACGTCATCCTTTCGAAACCCCAAGTAAGCGTGGCCACTTTTACTTGTAAAATGTGCCATACAAACGAGCACAAATTGCGCAGCTGTTCCCGATTCCTACAGCTAACACCTACAAACAGATTGAACTTTTTAAAGGAAAATAATTGTTGCCTGAATTGCCTTAGTTCCGGACATACTGTGTCAAGATGCACTAGTGCTTACAATTGCAATACGTGTCACTCGCGACATCACACGCTCCTGCATCTAAATGCAATTCAGCCAAAGGCAATGACGCGTTGGACGTCTTCGAGGCCTGCCGATGATTCTCCATCGACATCTAGGCAGGCGCAAGCACAACGTGATTCCGATAAAGCAACAGAAAACGCAAACAGAAATTTTAAGTCCTGCTTAGCGAATACAAGTTCAGGTGTGCTATTAGGAACAGCTCGCGTAAATATACGTCTCAGTGACACAGATTTTGCTGCACGAACACTGATTGATTCTGGTTCTGAGTGCTCCTTTATAACAGAGAGGCTCAAACGCAGAATCAATCTATCTGCAAAAAAGATGCATGCCCAAGTTTCGGGCATCACAAACTCGGTATATGCCCAGGTTAAAGAAGCATGCAACATACAATTGCGGTCCCCCGTCGACCCATTGTTTAGCTTGACTGCAACTGTCCTGGTTTTACCACAACTAACCGGAAATCTGCCTACAACAAATATAAGCGCGACAACGAGGCAAGAATTTCCGGACCTGGTATTAGCGGATAAAAGGTTTTTTATTAATGAACAAATTGACCTCATTTTTGGTGGAGACATTTATCCACAAATCATATTAAGTGGGATAAAGAAAAACGTCTTGAGGACACTTCTAGCCCAAGAAACCGTATTCGGTTGGATTATAACCGGTAGTACGGATACTACAAATACACACAGGAATATAGTTTCGTGCTTCAGCGAAGTTGCGCTGGATAAGCAACTTACGGCATTCTGGGAGTGAGCAAATTTACCCAAAACCAAAAGCCTCAATGAAAATGATAAATATTGCGAAGAGCTTTATAAAAAGACCACTATCAGAACTAATGAGGGAAAATACATAGTTTCGTTACCATTCCGACAGGAATTTCCAGTAACCATACAACTAGGCCCTTCTCTTAAAAAAGCCTGCTCTCAATTCTTCCGGAATGAGACACGGATAGCCAAGGTACCCGTCCTACAAAAAGAGTATAATAGGGTGTTAGCAGAGTATGAGACACTAGGACACATGACGAGAATAAATAGTAACATTTCAGCGGACTCATGTGAAAATTACTTCCTGCCTCATCACGCCGTTACAAAGGCAGAGAGTACCTCAACTAAAGTTCGCGTGGTTTTCAATGCCTCAAGTGCAACCGCTAATGGAAAAAGCTTAAATGACGTCCTCCTACCAGGTCCAGTACTGCAATCAGATCTTCCGATACTGATTCTACGCTGGAGATTATACAGATATGTTTTCAACAGTGACATTGAGAAAATGTACAGACAAATCTGGATAAACGATAACCAGTCGAAATATCAGCGCATCGTCTTTCGGGCAAACCCGAACGAATCAACGAGCCTATATGAACTAAAGACGGTTACGTTTGGAATAAACTGTGCTCCTTACCTGGCGATAAGAACACTGTTGCAGTTGGCCGATGACGTAGGAAGCTCGCATCCAATAGCAGCTAATATTCTGCGAAAATGCATGTACGTAGATAACGTACTTGCAGGAGGACACAGCATCGAATCTACCATCAAGGCAAGGGACGAAATTTCTACGGTACTGCGGTCAGCAGGTTTTCCCTTACGAAAATGGACGGCCAACTGCGAGGATGTAATTGCAGACATTCCAAAAAAGGATCTACTAAGCGAAGATTTTTTGGAATTCGAAGACACCAGCACAGTTAAGGCTCTTGGAATAAGGTCGAACGCCCATTCGGATTATTTTTACTTCCTAACAAGACCAATGGAGCAAAGTGACACAATCACTAAAAGGTCGATATTGTCTTCGATCGCCAAGCTGTTCGATCCGCTAGGATGGCTTGCGCCCATTGTAATAGTAGCCAAAATATTGATGCAAAACATTTGGCTGGAAGGCACAGAGTGGGATGAACCTGTGTCTTCAACTACTTTGGAAAAATGGCAAAATTTCACCAAACACTACCGCGAGATAGAGAGGATTAAGATACCGCGTTGGGTCTAGTACATCGTCGAAGTACATGGCTTCTGCGATGCTTCAGAAAAAGCGTATGCAGCTACGGTATACTTACGGGTTAAGCAGGGTAGTGAAGTTCTAGTGAATCTGCTGGTAGCAAAAACAAAAGTTGCTCCAGTTAAAACTATTTCCCTGCCCCGATTAGAACTATGCGGCGCGGTATTGCTCGCCGAAAGTATTGAGTCGGTACTTGGCAACCTACCACTAGGACAGGTACAAGTACACTTATGGACAGATTCCACAATTGTGCTTGCATGGATACGTAAACCTCCATGTTCGTGGTCAACGTTCGTAGCACATCGTATAACCAAAATTGTCGACAAAGTCGGAAATACGGACTGGCTTCATGTGGAGTCGGCATCAAATCCAGCAGATATGGCAAGCAGAGGAGTTCTCGCCTACGAATTAGTCGATAACACTCTGTGGTTGCAAGAAGACAAGGAAAATTGGCCAAGACAAGAGACAAACTATAACACCAACATCGAAGAAAAAAGGGCGCATTTATGTGCAACCATAACAATAAAAAATTTTGATGACATTCTCGATAGGTTTTCAGATTTACCGAGAGCTTTGAGAATCTTGTCATATGTATATCATGAGATTTTACCAAAGCACTCATCCGAACAAAAAAGCTTCCTTTCGAGCAGAGTCTTGTTTAATTTCATCCGATGAAATTAAGGCAACGCCACAACGCTTAATAATCCTTTATCAGAAGCAATACTACAGTGATGAATATTCGAACCTAGAGTCAAAGAAACCCATCGATAGAAAAAGCGAAGTGCTACCCCTTAACCCTTTCTTAGATAAAAATGGGATTATGAGGACTGGACGTCGTCTTGGCGCATCGCTAGATTTAGCGTACAACGAGCGTCACCCAATAATCCTTCCTTATAAGTGCCGATTGGCCCGTCTTGTTGTCCAATTTATCCATAAAATCTCCCTGCATGGCGAGAATCAATTAATGCTGCGTCTCATTAGAACTCAATACTGGATTCCCCGAGTCAAAAATATGGTGAAGGCTGTCATCCATAATTGTAAGGTCTGCACAATCCACAGAAAACAAACCCAAACGCAGCTTATGGGAGTGCTCCCTCAGGAACGCACATCCTATTCGCGTGCATTTACAAACAAGGGTGTAGATTTCGCAGGACCTTTCGATATCAAAAACTTCCGCGGCAGAGGTTGTCGCATCTCAAAAGGTTACGTCTGCCTGTTTGTGTGTTTCGCCACTAAGGCTATACACTTGGAAGCTACCAATGACCTTAGCACTGCATCTTTTTTGGCAGCTTTTGCTAGGTTCATAGCCAGGAGAGGATGCCCAAAAAATGTTTACTCCGACAATGGCACCAACTTTGTCGGAGCTTCGCGATCTCTACGATCAGAATTCAAAGCATTTATAACTGAAGCGCGAAATAATACAATGATTAAATATAGCCATCAGATAATCACATGGCATTTCTTACCCACTGCAGCGCCTCATATGGGCGGATTGTGGGAAGCCGGGGTAAAAATTTTTAAAACCCATTTTAAAAAGATCGCTTCCGGCTTCAGTTATACATTCGAAGAGTTCACAACTCCTTTATGCCGAATCGAGTCATGCCTTAACTCCCGTCCGTTAAGCCCCTCTTCGAATGAGTCTTCTGATTTGGAGCCTCTTACCCCCGGTCACTTCCTAGTAGGTGGACACCTATTAGCTCCACCTGAACTAAAAATCAACGAAAGCCCTGCCTCGATCGTAAACCGATGGCAGAAACTTAAAGCCCTACATCAAACATTTTGTAAAAGATGGAAGGCTGAATATCTGCTGGAAATGCAGAAACGCACAAAGTGGAAACATCCACAAACTAACATCAAAACAGGGGTGGGGTGCTATAAGGCCATCGGCAATAAAGCCATATGGTTTTATTTCCCAACAAGATGGGAAATAGGGGCATATGGCTTTATTACACCGCACGTTGGGAAATAGAGCCATACTCAACTGAGTAATAAAGTTATAATGACACACGATGCAGAAAATACAGAGGTGACGCCATCAGCAGCACCGTTACTTTGGTTTTGCCGGTTTTAACAAACATAATAATAATACAAATTCGCCTTATTGCCGTTTGCCTTATTTCATAGTTGATTGAGAAATAACACAAAGTTTTATATTTTACAATTGAAAAATAAGGCAAAACATATGTACATGGTAACACACATGCATTTGACGGTGGGGTGCTACGAAATGAATATAATAATCTTTTTGTAAAAGGGAAATTTCCCTTTTACGAAATGTATTTATTTATCTTTTTGTAAAAGGGAAATTTTATAACATATGTATATAGTAAATTGTACATGATAATCTTTTTGTAAAAGGAAAATTTCCCTTTTACGGAATTTTTATATATATACATATAAAAAAAAAAAACTTTGGAAATAAAGACACTGTGTCGTTATTTCATGTGACGTTATTGCACCCCACCCACAAATATAAATATAAGTTTTACATTTCATTCCTTTTATATTTTTAGGTGAAGCCAATAAATTTTTCCGTATACGGAGAGCTCATGAGAACCAGCAACTCCGCAGAAGGCTTTCACAGCCAACTGAACATGAAACTTCCAAAACATGGAAATTTTTATAAATTCTTAGACATGTTGTGCGATTTAGATGTAGCAAAAGCAAATGATTATGTTAAATCAATATCTGGGTCTGTATCTTTGTATAGAGATAAAAATACTTATTTTGAAAAGCGCAATAAATGAAAAAAAAGAAATAAAGCCATAATGGCTTTATTGCCCAATTATGTTTGGCAATAAAGCCATATCAAAAATATGGCCCTATTTTACATTTAAATGTGAAATAAAGCCATTATGGCTTTATTGCCGATGGCCTTATAGCACCCCACCCAAAACAGGAGATCTTGTGGTTATAAAAGAAGATAATCTACCGCCTAACATGTGGAGACTGGGACGAGTCATCAACTTACACCCAGGCTCGGATAACCGGGTACGCGTCGTCGACATCTATACTACGAAGGGACAAACCAGCAGACCAATAGCGAAATTGGTTTTGCTGCCCTCCATCGAAAATACCGCTACTTCCCCTATCCAAGGATAAGTACTTAAAAAAAAAATAAAAATAAAAAAATAAAAAATATTTCATAAACAGTACGTGAAGTACAAGAAAATAAAGAAATCTGCACTGCCATTTTTCTAATAATATAAGTACTTAACTTGAAAATGTTCCGATGGATTACCTACGACGATGGCGTACAGAAATAAAGAAATCTGCGAAATCATGTTTTTTACATACATCAAGTAGTGGTTATTTGTTAACTGACAAACTAAACAATAGTTTTGAGTTAATTTTGAAAAGCGGTCATTTAATACCCGAAACTATTTCAAAACTAACCGACAAACTAACCAATACTTTCAGTTAACTTTGAAAAGTGGTCATTTTGATATCCGAAACTATTTCGAAATTAACCGACAACTAACCAATAGCTCGAGTTAATTTTCCGGAATTTATGACCGATTGTCAAAAATCAGCCCAGTCCCAGTTGTGAAAACCCTAAACCCTAAAAACCCTGTCCACTAACTAAATTTCAGAGCGTAAAGAAAATTTGCTTTCAATGAAAGAAACACGCAATAATGGAAAACGTAAAGACGCAAGAAGCGGAGAGAACGTAAAACTAATGAGAAGTTGCAAGTTTTTTTTTTGGCGTAGAATACGTCTTACCTTACGGTATGGGCACCAATGTCAGGTTTTTATTGTTGTAATCTCTATTTCTTTAATTATAAGGAAACGGCTCGATTAATTTTTTTTTTTTTTTTTTGTAGTCAAATGAAGATGTTAGCTTTCGTTTGACATACATTTCATGTTGGTTGATATCTTCCTAATATTTAAATTTCTCAAATGAAAATTGTATAAACACATGCACACAAATATGTGTGTGGTGTTTGGTTGAGTGTTTGCTGTTGGGCGATTTAAATGTACTCGTGCAGCCCTTTATTTGTATTGCATAATTTTAGGCGGGCAAGTTAAAGTAGAGTAAAAGAAGAGAAAATGCTGCCAAGCACTGCAAAAAAAATAATAAAATGGATTCGCGTATGTTATTTATCATTTATCTTTACTATTGATAACAGCCATTGACTTCGTTTTTGCGAGAAATTTAATTGATAATTTAAAAACATTTTTATCCTATTTTTCCTATCATAAGCTTATGTATATCATCCAAAGTAACTATCAAATAAAGAAATTCATTTGCTTGTATTATTTATCATTTATTGTTACATATGTTTTCTGTCTTATCGGATGGCGTATTCTACGTTAAACTTAATGGCCGTGTCTCTGACACAGCCTGCTTCTTTTTTTTATAAATATTTTAAATATTTTGATATATTTAAACACTTTGTATATTTGAATATTTTATCATTTTCCAAACTTTAATAACTTTAATTATAACTTTATATTTTTTTGGATCAACTCAATAATTTTCAATCTTTTTTTATTCAACTTGCAAATTCTTGCTAGTACTTAGATCTTTCCCATTTATCCGTTTAAAAAAAAAAAAAAAAAAAAAAAAAAAGTTTGGAAACATCTAAGTACTAATGTTTACCCTATACACATAAAAATTTTAAATATATATATACATATACATACGTATAGGAACAAAACAGTTACTTGTTGGTTATGAACCGCTCCACGGGTGTCCCGCTCCTCACATCGTGAAAATCTCATTCGAATTGTTCACCTGATGGGAAAGAAAGCAAATTAGTTTCAGTGTACAAAATTGATTAAACACAAAAAAAAAAAAAAAAAAAATTCGATCCACATTAATACTTTATAAACTTCTTTCTTTGCTTCCGATCATCCGCCATCTTCGCATGGCGTACTCCTCCTCCCTCCGACTGTGTCCTCGCAATCGAACGCAACACGCCACCATGTGCATGTAGATGTATATCGATATACATACATACACATGTACCTACTTACATATGTACGTAAAAAACTCAAAAATTCATATACAAGAAATTATTATATTATTATTAGTATAAATATATAAATACCACTTACCTAATCATCGCCGCCGTACACATGCATGCGTCCACCATCGCCATGAATGCGATGTATGCATATGTACGACAGGCACTGTTGGCCAGCTGCACATGGCGACATGTACGCCAACCTCAAAATGACGACCAACTGGGAACTGAAGCCCCGCTCGTGCTGAACGAGATACTGCCTTCGCCTTAGCTTTGCCAGAATCCTTGCCTGCTTTGCCTCCAGCCATTCTATTAATTTTTTAATTTTATTCACAAGCAAAACGGAAATGCTAACAAAATCTTGTAACACTTTTAACACTCAGCCTATATTTCTTTATACAGTTTTCCTTACACGAAAACTTTTGTGCTTTGGGCAGAGCAACGTCAAGTCCGGACACGACAAAGTTTTTTTTTCACGAATTTTCTATATTAACACAAATTTAGTTACCAAAAAAATTGCACCTACCACTCGCGCCAAAATTCACGTGTAAAATAATTTTTTTGTAACAGCCCTGTGGTCAGCAAATTAAGCACAGTGGCATACAAACTGTTTGTGGGTGGTAGGCCAGATTGCTGGATGCCAGATTGCCTACCTCACCACAATCAAATATCTAATGTACATAAACCACACAAAAAACAGAATGTTGAGCCATTTCATGGTGGGGGGCACTTTCCGCGATTACCGAAATACAGGAATAGGTGTTCATTTCCATATATTGCAAACATCATATGCAGTCAGGTGTTAGGTCACTACACTGACCAGTCCATCAAGTGTATTTACGATATATGCAAATATATCGTAATGCCATATACGTTCGCAACAGTGGAACATAGCCAAGTCCACCACCTTTAAGTTAGGCACCATCTACCGATGGGGGGCGCAAGTGTACCGATTCGATCACACCCAAATACATACCATTTTTTACAGTGGGTGATGAAAGTTTTTGGACACTTGGCGCATAAATACACCAAATACATAAATACATAAATACATAAAATTTACAATAAAATACATATATATATATGCATACATTTTTTGTCATGCCATAATTTCATAAAATAAAATCATTTTTTTTCTTTGGTAATTTTTTCTATATCACTTGCCACCCAATATTACGACCACTTTCAACGGGTGGCGGCTCGGAAACCTGTACTTTCCGACCGTCACTGCAGCATGATCGGCGAAGGCGCGGCTCGGAAACCAGTCCTTTTCGACGGCCCAGGCAGCGCGGCTTTGGATCCCGTCCTTTCAGACCGTCTGCCCAGAAAAAAGAAAAGACGAACGACTGGCGTGGGAACTCGTCTTTCCCGACCAGCTCAGCATCAGCGAACGGATGGCTCGGGAACACGTTCTTTCCGACCATCTGATATCCAAAAGAATTGGCGGCGAGTTGACTCGGGAACACGTCCTTCCCGATCACTACGACGAAACGCCCCATACAATTACTCCAACTAGCGCGACAACACACGTATGTTCAGCCTTAATATTCTTTCTATTACCGTCCTTCCTAGTAGAACACAGGAGACGATGACGGAGGAGCACGGAGCGGCTCAAGGAAACAACAAGCAAGCGGCTCAACAAACAAACAAAAAAATAATAATATTTTTTAATCAAATATGTGATGTGGTGTGAACTGGTAGTAGACTGTTGTCAACGCTCAGGATTTTTGCTTACCGCAAGGGGGCCGGCATGTTTACGCCGCATCGTAAATATTTTCTAACCGCCCTAATGTGCGCGTCTATACACATACGCATACATGTGCAACTGCGAATTATTCCCCATTTCCCGCCGGATAATTCCTTTTGTTCACATTTCCAATTTCTTCCTTTCTAAACTAAACACAATCTTTTAATTTCTCATTTCAAATATCCAACCGTGCGTCTGGACATTTGTACATCATACCAAAATGGAATAATAATTACTCCCTTACATATGGGGGCTGAAAGCATTTTTAATTTTCTTAAAAACATTTTCTATGATTACACTGGTGTACAAAAATAAAGTTATAAAAGTTTTCGCGGTATGTTGTGACCGCTGATTCCAAAAATCACACTCATTTTATCTACATGGTCCTAGTTTTAAACATATTTCTCTGCGCGGTATCATGATAAAACCACAAATGGTATACTTATTCTCCAGCACTGTTTATAACTTGCTGATCTTTTATAAAGGATAAGTAAAAAAATACGCTTAAATAAAAAAAATGGTATGTTGGCTAATTTTAAGTATTTCGTCAAATACAAAATTCTGAAAATTCACCAATATCGGTCGAATATGGTTAAAATAGACTTATTGCTAATATGTTCATTTGAAGATATCAAAGCGATAATTCGATTCAATTATACATATTATACTCGTAGTTACGCCGCATTTTCGATAAAAGGGCGAAACGCATGCTTTGGTGTCGAAGGATAAAATTCTTTTTATTGGTGTTTCAAGTACTATTTGTCACCGCGGACTCTATTTCAATTATTGAATTGAACGTAACAACGAAGCTAGCAGAAATTAAAATGAAAATAATAATTGAAAACTGGAGTTAGCGAAAGAGAGGAAATATTCCAAGTACGTGACAATGTGGAAATGCGAAGTCATCAGGAACGCTACTTATACGTTTTAACTTGAACACATACTTTAAATAGCGAATGGAAGCAAGCATTGATACAGCGGAATGGATATACATACATATATTTTTATAAACAAATAAAAAAGCAAAACAGTGTGCTAAAAATAACAAAACGTGATTATTAAGTTAATGCGATATTATAATAATTATAAAGGCGGCCGCCGTAGCCGAGTGTGGAGTGTGTCCGCGCTTCATTCGGTGAGTCCCAAGTTCGAATCCAGCTCGGGGAAAGTAACATCCAAAAATTATAGAAAAAGTTTTTTCTAATAGCGGTCACCCCTCGGCAGGCAACGGCAAACCTCCGAGTGAATTTCTGTCATGAAAAAACTTCTCATAAAAACATTCGCCGTTCGGATTCGGCGTAAAACTGTAAGTCCCTCAATTTGTGTTACAACATCAATACACACACCATAAATTATAACAGAAGTTCGGCCAAAATCGCTAAAGCGGTTATAGCGCCAACTAAGTAAGTAAATAAGTAACTACGTATGAAACCAATGAATTCAAAAATAAATTGGATGCACGATCGAGATTTTTTTATTTAACTCAAATATAGCAAAATGCGCGTTTTTACGTCTTGCGACGTGTTACGACGTGTCACGAATTTTCACCCGTGAATGATTTCAATAAAAAATCACGTGAATTGAGTGGCCGTGCGTGACTGTTATTTTTACGTACGTGAACACGATTTTTGTGTTTATCACGAGATTTTCATCTAAAGATATGTATGTACATATGTATGTACACAAATCCAACTCCACTTTTTGATGCATATTATTATGTATTGGTAGTTCAGGAATCCACAAAAATTTAATAGAAAATTTGTTTGCTTTTTCATCTCTGTTCAAAAACTTTTCCAAGTGTTCTCAGCTTAACCCAACAACACATAAGCATGTTTTGTGGTACAATATAAATAAATAAATAAAAGGTTCAGCCTACTTCAATACATTTTGATGATTTACTTTTTCACCCGTCATATAAAAAATTACAGGTTTTAACTCCTTGGGAGCGTGAGCAAGTAAATGAAAGTATAAAAGCAATGCTTGAAAATAAAATAGATAAACAAGATTAAAAGAACGCAGATAAATATAGCAATAAATAAAAATAACAATAATAATAATAATTTGACGATTACATCATATTTGGCTAAACTTCACCCACAATTTTTAGTGTGCGTCTTGATGCTGTAACACAAATTTAGGGGCCTACAGTTTTACGCCGACCTCGAACGGCAAATGAGTTTTGTGAGAAGTTTTATTATGGCAGAAATACACTCGGAAGTGTGCTAATGCCTGCCGAGATGAATTCTCAGAAACCATTACTGGTGAAATACAGCTTTATTTGAAACCAAAAACCAAATGTGACGACGTCAAGAAAATTAGCAAACGTGATTGACAAGAAAATTAGCAAAAACGGAAGTGTAATTGATTTACGAAAGTGTTGCCGTGAGCGTGCGTGAACGTAAG
This sequence comes from Anomoia purmunda, assembly GCA_951828415.1. Taxonomy (NCBI): domain Eukaryota; kingdom Metazoa; phylum Arthropoda; class Insecta; order Diptera; family Tephritidae; genus Anomoia; species Anomoia purmunda. Next base: position 22,619,568 of record OX639998.1, on the reverse strand, counting down.
CCAAAATCAGTCACGTACCTGTCTCCAATCAAAACCACGAAAAGCAACTTTTAACACAGCTAATAAATTCATTCATACTATTGTCGGAAATTTAATTGATACTGCTATGGCGAGCCCTATGTCAAAATTTAGATGATCCTATGAACGCTCAGAAAACTAAAATTATTATATTTTTTCATCTTATACACATAATCGATACTACCTATTATTAAAATTTGTTTAATTCAATTTTTTTGAGTGGAATATGAACCTTGAACCCGGTGCGACACTCATTAGCCGTATCCTTTTGGGACCAAAATTATATGTGATTTCTTCAACTGTGGTAGTAATTAACATAGGGGTCGAGGTTGAGGAAATTTTCTTCATGCCAATGACCAGCCCAATATTATACGAGCGGCCAGAAAAAAATGAGCTTTTAAAAATAAAACAATTTAAATACATAGATAACAAATATCATATAAAGCATAATATAATAATCACGAATCCTCAAACAATTATGTTAGTGAGAACCCCACTGAAATATTTGCAAAATTTACGGTATTTTATGGTGATCGAAAAAATCTCCACAATTTCTCGCCATTAGTTGATAAGGTAGACCTAAATACTTTTCAGGACTTACGACGACCTATCACAGGCAATATTTTGTGATATTACAAATTAAAAACTTAAAAGGAATCCAAGACAAACAACTGAAATTAATTGTCATGACACCACTTGGAGTTTAATTGATCGTTTCGAATACATTTCCGTAAACCCAGAACAAAACTTTTGATATCTCCTATAACCAGACTAGACTTTGTACCAATAACCAGCCGGGAGCAGTGGAAATGTCGAAATTGCTGAAAATTTAATTAATTATTATTATTAAAGTTAATACAAATCTAAATTACATAAAATTAGTCATATAAACAGAAGCAACAGACTCCATATTGAATCCTGGAATTTGCCACCCCAAGAGGATTCACAAAACTAACTCACCTTTTATAAAAACCTTTCTGGTGTGCGTTGACAAGAAGCGAGATTACTTATTTTAAAATAATTTGGCAGCCACGCCACTAATAATAATCGAGTTCAATGACTCATATAAAAGAATCAAGCTCAAAAATCTCACATATAAACTTTATTTACCAGACATTAATCTACATACATAACAATATTTTAAAACGTCGTCTAACTTTTTTTGTTGTGTAATAAACAACTGTATACTCAGAATCCCCAAAAATAGCATTTTATCGTAGAAGTCTCTTGCGATAAACTAAAACTAAACTAAACGTAAACGATACACGAAAAAATATCACGGTCAGTATTGTCCGCCATCGCAAAGTTTCTCGAGCGGCTTGCGCCCATCATAGTGGTAGCAATGATATTAATGCAACATATTTGGCTGGAAGGTACACAGTGGGATGAAACTGCTTCTTCAATGACTTTATAACGATTGCAGAATTTTACCCAACACTACCGCGAAATAGAAAGTATAAAGATGCCACGATGGGTACACTTTTCACCAACACACGACATCGAACTCGACGGATATTGTGTTGCATCGGCAAAGCCAAATGCGGCTACTGCATATATATGTGTGCTTTAGTTAGCCTACGTTTGGCAGAGACCAGAGCCGCCCGACCAAAACAATACCGCTTCCACGACTGGAACTGTGCGCAGCGATACTACATGCGGAGATTGTTAACTCGTTAATCAACAATCTCGATTCAGTACAAATCAGCGTAAATATGTGGACCGATTCAACGTTCATACCACACAGAATTACAAAAGTTGTAAAGAAAGTCGGAAACAAGAAGTGATTACATGCGCATTCAGGACTATAAACATACGAATTGGTAAAAAATCCTATTTGGTGGCAGGGACCTTCTTGGTTACAAGAAAAATACTCTAACTGGTTCACAAGAAACAGACTACAGTACTATAGTAAAGGAAAAAGGACACACGTTTATACAACAAAAGTGAATTATGTCGATATTTCAGACCGTTTCACAGATCTATCGAGAGCTTTGAGAGATTATCATATGTAATGAGATTCTTTCAAAGAACACATCGAAAAACAAGAGCTTCATTTCAAGAGAAGTCATACCTAATTTCATCCGGTAAAACTAAAGCATCGATACAACGCTTGATGAAAATCTATCAACAGAGTTATTACTGTGGGTAATACAGCAAATTGAAGTTCGAAAAATCCATCCACGCCAAGAGTGAACTACTCCCTCTTAATCCATTCTTGGATAGACATGACATCATTAGGGCTGGAGGTCGTCTTGGAGCATCGCAGGACCTAGCGTATAACGAGTGCCATCCAATAATCATTCCATATAAATGCAGGTTGTCCCGTTTAATCGTTTAGTTTATCATCAAATCTCCTTGCATGGAGAGCCTTATCCGAACACAATATTGGATTCCAAGAGTCAAAAATCTGATAAAGTCTACAATTCACAACTTTAAGGCCTGTATAATATACAAAAAACGAACTCAAACCTAACTGCTGGGAATTCTCACACAGGAGCGAACCACCTTCTAGCGCGCCTTCCGGAATCCAGGGGTAGATTTTGCAGGGCGCTTTGATATTAAAAGCTATAGCGGCCGAGTTTGCCGATTTCTTAAAGCATACGTCTGTAGTGTTGGGAACTATCGAGTGATTTCAACTATCGATTGTTAATGACTGAATGATTTTGACTATCGAATGAATTTTTTCGTTCATTCATTCATTCATTCATTCATTTATTTAATCAAATTCAATAACTAAGCAAAGGCGTGCTCTTCAAACAACAAAAAAGTACTGGAATTTTATTAATTTTTAATTAAACCAATACAAAGGTTTAATTTAATTCAATATTTTAATAAAACATAAAAATAGTAAAGCACAGAAAAGATATTCAATATCATATAAAATAAATATAAATATCGGAAGAACGCAAAAAATATTAATTTAATTCAATATTTTAATAAAACTTAAAAATAGTAAAGCACAGAAAAAATATTCAATATCATATAAAATAAATATAAATATAAATATCAGAAGAACGCAAAAAAGTATTAATTATATATTAAAATTGCTATTTAAAAATATTATTTGATCTAGCTTTTCACCTTTAAGTCTATTTCTTCTATCATTTATTATTTGCCCAGCTTTAGAAAAAACCCTTTCGGAAGGAACTGAAGTAGCAGGTATACAAAAATATTTTTTTGGAAAGCTCGTAGAGTTCTGGAAAAGTTGCCTTTTTGCTGTCCCAATAGTTTAAAGGGTTTTGATGTCTCTCAACGAAATCTTGTCTAAGATATTGTTCCAAAGAAATATGTGCATTAACACTAGGGGCGTTGTGACAAATAGTTTTTGCTTCCGCTACTTTTTGGTCAAGTAGAGTCCAAAGAGATAATTTACTTTTATCCGCGGGTAATTCTATTACTGGGGCTGTAGCAGTCCTTTGGTTCCGCTGTATGAATGCTGATACCTCTTCTCCCAACCATTTTTGAGCATTACTAGAGTTACTTTCATTTCCAAAGGCAATCTTTTTAAACCGTGGGTCTAAGAAGGTCGATTTGGCACACATCTTGTCAGACTCTAGTTGGCCAAGTTTGATGTGTTATCAGCAAACTTTACATTTTTTTTACAAATATTGCAGTTGACGTTATTACCATTTTTAGTAAAAAACTCCCACACGGCTGATCTCTTTAATCCAGGGCGCATTTTTGTATTATCTAATTATGTATAAAAACATTTTCAGCATTTTCTTTACAAAATACATAAATACATTTTATATTACCACAGAATACACTGCAATTAAAAATCTAATACCAATATTTATATAAGTTGCGATCCAATTCAAATGTTTTACTATTGATGCTGCAAATAATACCAACAGTTAAAACGGTTAAGTGAATGTATACATATCTACAATTTCGAATCGCAATACATAACCAAGTTGCCAACCTGCTTAATTCAAAGCCATTGGATTTTATCAAACCGACTAGAAGCTGTCATTTAATCTTGCCAAATACCGATGACCATATGAATCTACTTTAGTCATATTATTAATTTGGCGATGCCTCCTACATTATCGCTTTATAAGTCTATATTTATTATTATTAATACTTTTCACTTAAATCTATTTTAAGCATCTATTAACTTCTACCACTCATACATGCATTCAATTTAATTTCCATTATCACACATAATTCAACATAATTTTGAAATGCACACAATATAAGCATTATTCGTACATTTGCTGAATATAATACCATTTACTTGAAATGGAATAAATGAATTCGTACAAAAAATCTTTGCTAGATATCTACTTGCATAAAATCATTCATTCGAAAAATCATTCAATAGCGAAAAAATACTAATGAATGAAAAAATAGTAATGAACGAAAAATTAGTAGCGAACAAAGTATTCGTTTTGAACGAAAAATTGGTATGAACGAAAAAATAGTAATGAGTGATTTCTTGAACGAAATATTGGTATGAACGAAAAAATTCGAATGAACGAAAAAATAGTAATGAACGAAAAATTAGTATCGAACAAAATATTCGTTTTGAACGAAAAATTGGTATGAACGAAAAAATTCGAATGAACGAAAAAATAGTAATGAGTGATTTCTTGAAAACTATCGAATGAATGAAAATTGCTGAACTATCGAATAACGTGATTGTTTTTATTCGATAGTCCCCAACACTATACGTCTGTCTGCTCGTATGTTTTACGATAAAAGCGATTCACTTAGAAGCCACTGGCGATTTAAATACCCCGTCCTTTTTAGGCGCATTTTCTAGGTTCGTAGCTCGAAGACGTTTCCCAAGAAGTATGTATATTCCGACAACGACTTTAAAAAAAAAAATGTATGCAAAAAAACATTTCTTTAAACAAATTCATATCGATTTATTGCTATTTTTGTACTCCAAACATAACTACACACACATGTAAAATTTCACTCAATTATATACAGTGGTTTCAGAGATATCTATTTTTTAATTTAAGTGTGCGAAAAACTTTGACTGACAATAACATAAACAAATAACCGAATTTTTTAAAAATATTAATACTGTGATATATGCGTCACCTGCACTACACGATAGAATTTTTTTTCCAAAATCGGTGACTTGGCGGTTTTTAGGGGTCCCACTTGACATGGCTTTACTCATACCTATCAGAGTTATAGAAGCGCAACAAATGGAAACATCCACATACTAATCCGGAGACCTCATAGTCATCAAGGAGGATAACCTACTACCTAACGAATGGAGATTAAGAAGAATCATCGACCTACTCCCAGGTTCTGATGGCCAGGTACGTGGAGCCGTGAACTCATACAGTCCATTTAAATACAACAACACGTTTGCTAATATCAACCAGCAGCTCTGCGCATATTTGTGATAACAGTTTTTAATATACAAAACCGCAGAAATCTGCCGCTCCACACCATATTTGTCACAACACCAGCTTGCCTTAGATTGAAGTTTGCCACTCCAGAATCAACCTATCAAAAAATTTTTTCAGTTTTCAATTGCACTTTTTATACAAACGTTATTTATATTTGTGAAATATCGCCTTTCAAGGCAAGTGATTTTTTGTAAAAACGAAAGAGTGTTGCACTAAATAAAACATAAATCACATAGTAAATGTGCTAATTCTGTCTGTCTGCGAGCGACAACAACAACTAACGTTCGTGTACACACGCGAACAACAGTGAACAATGTCATCTTATTTCAACAGTTCGCTCCGCCAAATTTGAATTTAAATTTTTTAGTTTTAATTTTTGCACTTCAAATTTAGTTTTTTGGCGTAGAATACGTCTTACCTTACGATATGGGCACCAATGTCAGGTTTTTATTGTTGTAATCTCTATTTCTTTAATTATAAGGAAACGGCTCGATTAATTTTTTTTTTTTTTTTTGTAGAAAAAATGAAGATGTTAGCTTTCGTTTGACATACATTTCATGTTGGTTGATATATTCCTAATATTTAAATTTCTCAAATGAAAATTGTATAAACACATGCACACAAATATGTGTGTGGTGTTTGGTTGAGTGTTTGCTGTTGGGCGATTTAAATGTACTCGTGCAGCCCTTTCTTTGTATTGCATAATTTTAGGCGGGCAAGTTAAAGTAGAGTAAAAGAAGAGAAAATGCTGCCAAACACCGCAAAAAAAATAATAAAATTGATTCGCGTATGTTATTTATCATTTATCTTTACTATTGATAACAGCCATTGACTTCGTTTTTGCGAGAAATTTAATTGATAATTTAAAAACAGTTTAATCCTATTTTTCCTATCATAAGCTTATGTATATCATCCAAAGTAACTATCAAATAAAGAAATTCATTTGCTGGTATTATTTATCATTTATTGTTACATATGTTTTCTGTCTTATCGGATGGCGTATTCAACGTTAAACTTAATGGCCGTGTCTCTGACACAGCCTGCTTCTTTTTGTTTTTTGTTCAATACTGCTCATTGGTATAGCACAATTGATAACTTGCAAGTCACTTGTTCACTGTTTCGAGGATACATAACCTCTATTGCACATTAGTGCGTTTTCACAGAATTTTTGATTTTGAGTATCAAAAATGGGGAATCGCACTATTACAGCATTATTTAGTACCAACTTTACGATTTAAGACATATACATATATGCACGGCGACACTGGTGGGTGGCAAGTTCTTTTTTTTTGTTATATTTATAGAATAATCATCAAACATTACTGCAAAGGAAATTTTTAAATAAAGAAATTATTAATTATTAATATATTAAATTATTGGCAATTGTTTTTTTGGATTTTTTTCTGGCAATATCAGAGCGGTTACTGGTATTTTTTAAGTCAGTGGAAAAATTAAATATACATAGTTAGACTTCTTTTAATAATAATAACTTCCTTTAATTTTACAATGAATTCATATATCCGTTTGGCAGAATCGGTTGCAGAATTTGATGCTAATTTCAACAGCCCCCCTGCCTCAGAGAAAAACAAGCACGGTCTTGCTATCCAACAAGACGAGTTAAAAGCATTGTGGGGGAAAACCAAAGTAGCGTACGATACGCTTACAAATTCAGAAGGCTTATCTAAAGAAAATATTAGGGCAATTAGGAAGAAGAATAGAGTATGCTGCGCGACCTGTGTCAAGTGCATGTCTGATAGGGCTACTCAGGCCGAAATACTGTCAATAGTATGAAAAGGTGTAGAAAAGCAGTCGGTCCGCGAACACAATATCCACCTTCCACCGTGCAATACAGACGTGGTAAAGGGCGGCTATCTGCCATGGGCAACATTCTGTGATATATTTACGGCCATCTACATCTTAAACTAGCGCCGGACCCCGGTTGAGAAACTTTTTCATCTTAATATAGTTTCGTACTTTAACGAATTTGCGCTGAATAAGCAACTTACAGCGTTCTGAAAGTTAGAGGATTTAGAAAAAGCCTCAACGAAGAGGACAAATACCACGAGGAGCTTTACTGAAAGACTACCATCATAAATAATGAGGAAAAATACAAAGTCTCGTTAAAAATTAGACAGGAATTTGCACTAAACATCCACCTAGGAGACACGGTTAGCCAAGGATGCCGTCCTGCAAAAAGAGTATAATAGGAAGAATAAATGGTAACATATCGGCAGACTCTTTTGATAATTTCATATTCCCAGCCTCATTACGCCGTTGCAAAAGCGGAGAGTACTTTAACAAAAGTTCGCATAGTTGTAATATCTCAAGTGCAACAGCTAATTGAAACAGTCTAACTGACGTACAACTACCAGGCGCAGTACTACAAGAAGATCTTCCAATACTTATCCTATGCTGGAGGTTATATAGATATCTCTTCAACAGTGACGTCGAAAAGATGTATCGACAAAATTGTATATATGATAACCAGACGATATATCAGCGCATTGTCTTGCGGACAAATCTGACCAAATCGTCAAGCCTATATGAACTAAAGACGGTTACATTCGAAATAAACTGTGCTCCTTACCTGGAGATAGGGATACTTTTGCAGTTGGCCGATGACGTGGAAAACTCGCGTCCAATAGCACGGGAACCCAGATGAAAGAGATTTCCGGATTGGAGATTAGAGAGGCAATCAGTTGTTTAGCAAGTATTGTCTACGTTTGAGCCAATGTTTATACTTAAAAAATAGATTGCTAGTCGATAAAACAATAAAGTGGCATATATAAGGAATAACAGGAAATACTGCATTAAACTTGTTACTTGGTGTCTCTGAATTCAAAAAGCAGTATTCGAGGGGCTAAAGGAAAGCGGTTTGACTATTAACGCCAACAAATGTGTTGTTTACTCAAGGTAAAATAAACTTTAAAACTAAACTTAAACTTTTGGATGATCAGAGCATATTATGACTTTTGATAACGAATTCTTTTGACATGGTGTATGCAAAATTGAAACTGAAGATGAACATTGATTGCATATTTATTAACCGTTGAGTCAAAGGAAAAATAGCGAATAATACCATAGTTATTGGCTTTCAGTCAACAAACGGACTCTTCGAGGTACCGAAAAAAATTCATCCAAAACCCTTTGAACATCAATCTTGACATCCCGATGTATATTCAGGAAAGCTACGAGTAAACCGTTTAGTCGATCTTCAGTCTTATTTGGTCGATGATACGTCTTCAGACGACGTAACGTTGAAAAGGAGCGTTCATTCGTCGCCGTAGTTACGGGGAAAACTGTACCCGAACGAGAGGAATTGAATCACGCTTTTTCCACATAAACTTCGACATCTTTGTAACTTTACCTTCACATAATCACTGATATCTGCTAACGATCACCGACAGATTCCCACGACGGCCAGAAACGGTCCCGATTAAGGACATCACGGCTGGATCGCACTATTTGGTATACCCTCAAAAGTTACAACGGACCAGGGCTAACAGTTTGAACGACAAATCTTCAAACAACTTAACCCTTTCACTACCGCCAGCTTGTACGTACAACAAATTTATTTCCAAGTAATGTTTTTTACTATAAGGAGTTCAGGAAGCACTTCAGTGAAAACACAACCCGCCTACTTATATGGGCGTGGTAGAAATTTCATGTCCACCTGAGTGGGCATGGGTAGTCAAGGGAGCCAAAATAGCATGCAGGGAGCTAACTAAAATTTCGAAAAAAGATGCAAAATTGAAGTAGTTTTGTTATTGAATTCAGTTTTATTTAAGAATATATTATAATAACCAACATCTTACAGCTTAATATTTCATTTGCATTGAGTTATTTAGAATGATATTTATAAAAACAGTCAGAGTTTCGACGGATACATAGGTGTGCGTTACATTTCGTACAGAAAAAGACGGTTTTTTGTTTATAGTCTTTGTTTTTACAGCGAACTGCATTTTTTTGCGAAGAATCAAACTTTGGTAAGTGATCAGTTCTATCATAACGCGTATCAATTGAAGATTGTTATAAATAGTTCAATCGTTTAGGAGCTGGTTCTTCGTCGTCGTTCGACGTATTTGAGATACGACGCCGTCTGGTCACATTCTCAAAAGGCTGAGGATTTGCTGGGCATATTTTCGCAAGAGTATTAGCCAGTCCTTTCCTGAAACTAAGCAAGTCCATTTGCAATATCTAGAAAGTGCATGATTACTCGTAGAGTCCACTTTTTAGATTTGATAAAAATGCGGTAATACTGCAACATTTGATCAAAAAGATCTACACCACCCATTCCATTATTATATAGCTGAACAACCTCAGGTCTTTCAATTTCCCTAAATGGTTTTTCTTTTTTGTCGTAACGCTGTACTTTATCTTTGATGCCGATTCCCACAAAATTAAATGCTAAGTAAACGCCTTTGTTGTCGTACCATTTTGTTAGAACAACCTTTCCATCACGGCTGGTAACTTGCTCAGCACGTCCGCGACCTTTCTTTCGCATATCAGCATCCGTGGAAAATGGTGGGTTCCGGAAACGATTGACACGAATTGTACCAGCGGCAAGAACTTTCATTTTCTCTAAGAGTTCAAGTAGAGAATACGTGGTGAAGAAATTATCTATATACACTTGGTGACCAACTGACTCCTGGGGAACTCTTCTTAAAAGTTCTAATACAATGGAAGCACCGAAACCAAGATTGTTTAGAATATTGGGATCGATTTCAGTGGAGGACCCCTGATAGGCAATAAAATCGTAGGGCATTCCACTTTTCCCAAAGAGAAAATATAGTTTTATACCCCACGGGCAAGGCTTTCCACGTATATATTGCTTTATTCCCAGGCGCCCTTTGAATGGAATAATCTGTTCGTCAACGCAAAGAACCTCTTCCAACTGGTGTTCCGATAGTCGTTTACATAGCATCCATTATTGGTCTCACGCGATATAGTTTATCATTGTTTTGTGGGGGAACACTAATATCTACTAAATGCAAATGTGTTCGTAGCTCATAGAAACGATTGCGTGTCATATTGTTAGTAAATATTGGTAGTGCAGTACCTTTCTCCCAAAACATTGCTATGCGTGGAAACTTCAATATACCCATCATAATATGTAGGGCGAACAACTTTTGAATTTCTCCTGGACTAGTTGGTCTAAAGTTTAATTCTTTTTGAACACTATATAGATTAGTGAAATTAGATACATCTTCAAAGAGTTCATTGAATATCGCTTTTTTCAGTGACATTTGTCCAATCATAGCTTTCTCTTTCTGCTTCCACTTCTGGTGTACTTACTTTGCCAATACCTACTGAACGTAATACTCTCACCGAAAAATATTCATTTCGTGAAACATTTTCTTCGCTCATTGTTGAGGACGCTGTTGAAACGCGTGCAATAGGTGCACGACTATCTAGCTTATTTGCACTTCCTGGAGTCATATCTTCCATTTCTTCTTTGCTCGAATCATCGCTTTCCTCGTCCTTATCTCCATCAATTCGTGCTCTCTAGTTGAGTCGTTCATACAAAACGAGCATCAGAGATGTAAGCACGTATTCGTAAGAAACGACGCAATCAAACCACCACCGCCGAGATCAGCATCCCGTTAACGACAACCACAACACGCCTGGGAAGGAAAGTTCGCTTTCCTAATCGTCTGTGTTTTTAAGCCACACACACATACTTTAGGGGGTGGTTATGGTGATTTAGTGAGTAAATACCATCAACACTAGTCCTAAACTATTCCTGCATTTAACAACTGGACAGCACTGTCCATAAAAAGCTATCGCTTTTTTAATATATTTTTTAATGCATTTTTTAAATGTTTTTAAGGAAAACTCAATCTACCGAAATAAAGCAAACTATCACTAATAGAACGCTATAACATATAATATCATATGTCGTAAAGAATCCCAAGTTTTCATTTCATTGCAGTCCTTTAATAGATTTACAATTTTTCCTTAAATGGTAAATTCTACTGACTAAATGTATGTTATGCTGAACCAATTGGAGATGCGAAGAATGTTATCGGCATGGCAAAGTCAATATCTAGGCTTTTATAGATTCTATTCAGCTCACTAACTGCTCTCGCGATAGGAACAAATTTATGGTAATTACATTTAACAGCTACAACATGAAACGGATAACACGAACGAAACTTTACATTGAATCCTATCTGCTCAAAGATTGAAAAGTTCACCTACTCGCGAGGAGGTTCAGATCTATGTGTAATCACTTTAAGGTGGAACGGGGTCCACAAAATGAAGCGGTTGCAGAACGAAACGAATACGTAGATTTAACTTGCTCAATTTTAACCGCATATGATTTATAAAAGGGATTCCCAATAGTCAAGACATATTTCAACTTGGAGCGGATCAAAGGGTTGAACAGCGCTTTTCTAGTTTAGGGATGCTTGAAGTCTCTGCGTAGGGCTTTAAAATGCTAAACTGGAGTAAGCCTTAGGAATGATACCATTTACATGGTTAACGAAAGTAAAACCCGAGCCAAATAAAACTTCTAAAGCCAAAACTGCCTTGGCTGTGGAAAGCTCTCAATTAGAGACCGAATAATTGGTGTTGAAACGATTTTGAGATTACATCAAGGAGCATAACAATCGTGTCATCTCTTTCAATTACACTCCGCTGTATGGTAAGAGGATCACCATCCATGTTACCAATTTTTTCAACAGCTTTTTGTTATCTGCATGCAAAGCGGTGATTATGGTGATTACCGATACAGCTTCTGAAATTATGATGCATTCAAATGAAAGGGATTGTCCACATCTCGGAGTAAACGTCGATCCACTGTTGGAGCGCATACTTCTTCGTCACCTCGTTATAAATCATATCCCAAATATTCAAACGACATTATTTAATGTTCCATTTTTAATCACAACAAAAACAAATCACCGAATTTTAAATTTACCTTTTATTTAAGTTGAAATCACGAAATTCTCTTTTCTCGATTGAGTTAACAACATCAAATTTGTTGTCGTTTACTAATCGACTAAGTAACAACAACAGCTGATTCGGCGAATGCGAAAATCGTTAAAAAATGGCTGCTGAATAGCAGCATCGTTAAAATTTTCGTTAAAATAAGTTAGTGAATCGCACTACTGGCCTGCGAAACATTTTCGGACTTTTATGGTCGAAGATTTTCTATACAAACCAATCATTAACCTTTAATTTGGTTGCATAACGCAAAAGAGCCGAACATGAAGCTTCAGATATGGAATATCCTTCTGAATGAATACTATTTTGATATAAGCTACGTAAGGGAAACGGCAATTCAGTTGCTGATGCCTTAAGTAGGTACACGTAAATAGACACAATTGGGAATATACTTTACAGCCAACTGTAAGTTAAGTGCGATGAAAAACAAAGATGTAAATTTAACAGATAGTAGAGCTTATGAAGATAATTTTGACTATATATCAAAATAATCATCAAGAAAATAAGAGCAAGAAAGAAGGCTGCGATGATATAGAAGTCCACTGAAGAAGATCCACTGATGCAACTATTCACAGTGCTCTTGGAGATAATCTTGACTACATATTTATTACAGAAAAATTGATTAACTATTATAAACATCAAATATACTTAAGCTATGGTCAAAAAAATTCCTTTTAAAGTTACATAAACTCCGAACGTTTCAACGATTTAGTTCATATAGATATTTTATATCCTTGTAGAAATAAAACGTATCTAACGACTATAGATAAATTCGAAGTATGTCATTTTCCACAAAGTAAACAACATAAATTGGATAGCGATTTTAGAAGTTTTAAAACAGCGTATACAATACTCAGGAAAAGTGAATAAACTTATAAATATTTGGTAATGACAGTTGTATATTGCACAGTGCTGTTAATTTATAATTTTTAAAAGAAGAAAATAATGAAACACATGCAACTACTCCTTATATGAATAATGGTAATTCTGATATTGAGCGTTTACATGGTTTGTTAAACGAACACTTAAGAATAATGGAAGCAGATGAAAAGCATAAAAACTTTGACTTAGAAAATAAACTGTTTAAAATCTTCAACTTTTACAACAACACTATTCATTCCACAACATGTTTAATTGTTACCCATTGATTTTATGCAAATAAATTTCGTCAGGGAATTTATACATAATTTGAGTAAAAATATGAAATATATAAAATTCAAAGGATTAATAGATTAAACCAAAATAGAAACCATGAACCAAATTATGTAGACGATATTTTCAGGAACAGACAAATTCCAAAAACTAAATTCAAATATAATCAATTAGATAAGTTTGCTCTGACTATTGGAGACTATGTTATCGAGAGAAAATATAAATTTCAATAATATTTTTCATATCATCTTGATTAACATTATTTTGGTTTCTTTTTATATATTACTAAGTATATGTAAAACTTAATTTTAAACTAATTAAGACTGTTCCAGGACAAAATTATCTTAAGTGTATGTTAATAGTTAACCACGCGCTCTTAATTACGCCACTGTAACATAATTAAAGCAGTTTCTTCTGTTATTATTTAACGTAAGCCTAAATTGTACGCTTGGATTCCTGTAATGTTAGAAATAAGTTATAGTTCGTAACTGAGAACAAATGAATAAATCGTTAATGACTTTATAAGTTTATGCAAACCATTATGAATTTTCCAATGAAACTTGATCGGAATGTTGTATAAATGATTATTTCACTCAAACTAGCACTTGAACCCATAAATAAAGTACACTACTTAAGTTATTTGTTGTTGAATTGTATGCCAATTGTATACCAAACTTTCAATTATAAATTTAATTTATAACTTATATATTTATAATTAAATGGTTTGTGAAATGTTCGCATACATTTTATTAATTTTTACTTGTATTGTTTAACAGCATTTATAAATTTATTTTCTTTTCAACAAATATCCGAACAGGAAACCGCCACAAATGTGAGTTATGTACGCAGTAGGTTAGCGCTATTAGTTTTAGTACTATAGTTAATAAGATTATTTACTCTCTTTTAGTACTTAAAATAATACTCATAACTTTACTTTCTCTCCTTTTAGTTCTTAAGACAACAAAAATGCAAAATAGTTGTGAGTTTAAAAATCACTCCAAATATGTTCATCAAAAGAGAAGATTGACTTTTTCTATTAGTGAATTTGCTGAGAATCAATTAATAGTTTGGTGTAAGCAAATAATGATATTTTACTGGCGACGAGGATGGGATATGTTGTGTAAAAACATATCTGGTGATAATCGAAAACCCCAACATTTTTTTAAAGTTAAATTGAAAGAAAAAGTGAAATTTGTATAAATTTTTGGAATGTGTAAATTTTGTGAATTTTAAGAAACTTAAGAAATATAAAGTATTTCAAGTAGTGAGACTTCGCTTTGCCGTTAAAAGAAAAGAACTAAACAACAAATATTTCAATGAAATTTATGACATTAATTTGAACTTGAAAAAAAACTACAACAAAGTGTGGACTTCGATTTATTATTGTAACAGAAGAAAATTACAACTTATATTTACAACAATAACGCATCAACCGGAGAGAGCACTATTGAACTATAAAAACAAAAATACTACATAATAAAACAACAAGTGACAAGTATCAACTACAAGTGATCAACAATAAAAAAAACAACGAAGAGAAACCAACTGTAAGAATGGCTTTAACATTAGCTGAGAGCTTGCCCGAAGCGAGGTGTTTGCCAGCCTTCAACGGGAGCAGTGACTATACGCTCAACAACTACCTCAGAGACGTTGCGACTGTTCTACAGTTGACGCCAGCAGAGCATCAAGACACGATAAAAGCAGTTTTAAGCAATAGATTGCAAGGTGGGGCGTTGAAATTTTAATTAACCTCACTTGGGAATGGGAATTCATGAAGCGACGCGCTGAATGTAGAAGCAAAAAATATTGAGTAGTTACATTTTAAATTATGTAAAATTGTATGTCTTATGAATACAAAGTATTGCTTAGAACCTGATTTTTTACATACGCCTGAAAACAATGAAAAATTAATTTTTTGACATCATGATGTATGTAAACTTTTTACCTATCCATATAAAATCCGTATTATTACAAAATCTCATAAAATCTATTAGTACAGCCTATACTTTTTACATTGAAAATAATATATTAAAAGACATAAAACTAATAAATTCTAAACCCGCATATAGTTTTTCAAATAGTAATAGTAATTTTTCAAATAATAACTTTAGAAATCGTAATAATTTTCCAAATAGTAACAACTTTAGAAATAGAAATAATTTTTCAAATAGTAACAACTTTAGCGATGGTAATAGTTTTTCGAACAATGATTTTCAAAATTTAAGTTATAATATGAATGAAAATGTTAACATCGGCAGGAATAACAATTTTCGTAATTGTAATAATCAACGAATGTTTACAAATCCACAACCAAATTCAGGCAATTTCGGAAGTAGAAATAATTTGGGATACCAACATGATAATGCAGAGAATTTTTGGAGATTAAATGCAAATAGAAGTTTTAATAATATGCCAACGCCGATGGAAGTGGATTCTTTAAACCAAACTCAAAATTTTCATTTACAGCCTCTGGAGCACAGTTGCCGATAGTAATTTTAACAATAAACGATGTTAAAACCAGGTGTTTAATTGATAGTGGAGCTGCCACTACAATTGGAAATTATACCTTTTTCTCAAATACAGGTGTAAGAAGGTTAATAAGGCCAATTTTACTTAATACTTTAATAGGAAATGACATAATACCAGAAGAAGTAATTGTTAATGCACCAAGTGAATTTAATGCAAAGGATAAAATAATGTCAATTAAACTAGCCCATTTCAATGATAAGGCATTGATTGCATAATTGGTATTAATATTTTAGGTCCGATTGGCGCAATAATTAATTTTCAAACTAAAGTAATGACATTTAACGATAACGAAATTAACTTTCATAATAATGATTTTAAAATTACCTATGAGGAAATAAATTACAAAGAAAAATTTGAGTTAGCTGAGTTTAGAAAATTGATACCAAGTTATTTAAATCACGAAGAAAATAAACGTTTAGAAAATTTTTTACATAAAAACAAAAAAAACATTTTACATTGAAGGTGAAAATTTAACAACAACTAATTGCGTAAAACATAAAATAATAACAACTTCTGCTAAACCAACATATTGTAAAAATTATCGTCATCCCCAAATATTAGAAAATGAAATAGAAACGCAAATATATGACATGCTTAAACAATACATAATAAGACATAGCAAATCGCCATATAATTCTCCTCCCTGGATCGTTAAAAAGAAATCGGATAATTCGGACAAACAAAAATGGCGGTTAGTCATAGATTTTAGGAAGTTGAATGAAGTCACAGTGGATGACAAATTTCCACTTCCAAATATTGAATCATTATTTGACAAGTTGGGTAAGGCGCAATATTTTTCGTCGTTGGACCTTGCGAAAGGCTTCCATCAAATTTTGATGGAAGAAAGCGACATTGAAAAAACGGCGTTTTCAACGTCGAGGGGTCATTTCGAGTTCATTCGAATGCCTTTCGGCCTTAAAAATGCGCCACTTTTCAGCGAACGCTAAACTACGAGTATGCCTTGTCTGATTACATAAATAAAATTTGTATAATTTATATGGATGATATATTAGTTTTTTCAACTTCGTTAACTGCGCACTTTGAAAGTTTACAAAAAATATTTAATAAACTTAATGAATATAACTTGAAGGTTCAAATTGATAAGTGTAAATTCTTATCAAAGGAGACAAATTTTCTTGGACACATTATTACAAATAAAGGGATAAAACCGAACCCAGAAAAAATTAGTATAATACAAAATTTGCAGTTACCAAGAACAGTAAAAGATATAAAATCTTTCCTGGATATAACCGGATATTACCGGAAATTCACCAGAAACTATTCCTTGGTAGCAAGCCCCATAATTAAATATTTAAAAAAAGATACTAAAATAAATCTAACTGATCAATCTTACATAGAATCCTGATTTTAACAAAAAGTGTGTTTTAACTACTGATGCAAGTAACATAGCCATAGGGGCTGTGCTGAGCCATGAAGGTAAGCCAGTATGTTACGCTAGCAGAACTCTTAATGGACATGAAAAAAGTTACTCGACGCTTGAGAAAGAGTTGTTGGCAATCGTTTGGTCAGTGAAATATTTTCGCCCATATCTCCATGGCAGAAAATTTTTAGTACAAACCGATCAACAACCCTTAAAGTGGTTGTAATCATTAAAAGATCCAAACTCAAAGATAATTAGGTGGAAAATATTGTTAGATGAGTTTCAATTCGATATCGAATTTCTTAAAGGGAAGGAGAATAGAGTGGCCGACTATTTAAGGCGAATTCAACTCTATCACAATTCATTCAATATTGTCCACAGCGCAGAAGAAGATCTAAATGAACATTTTCATATTACAGATAATATTGTTAATAAATATAAAACACAAATAAGAAAAGTCAAAAATAAGGATAAAGAAATAGAAATACTTTTTAGAAAATATTAGATAATTTACGTTTCTGAAAAGGATATTTTCAACACACACTATTTGAACGATTTATTTAGAAGGGATTTAAGAAAGGGTACGGTGGGGATATTTTCAGAACTTCCGGATGATAAATATAATCAAACACAAGTAAAACTAATTGAACTCTTTTCTAATGAAAACAATTTAAAATATGTAAAATGTACAAAATTAGCCACAGACGAAGAGTCTGAGAAGTCTTTACTAAATATTATTCACGATATACTCTTAAAAGGCAACCACAGAGGCATCCATGAAAATTTCGAGCAATTAAAATACTCATATTTTAATCCTAAATTATTTAAATATATAAATAGATACTGCAATAGCTGTAAAATATGCATTGAAAATAAATACGAAAGAAATCCACTTAGAAAAAAATTTCAATATACGTATACGCCAGAGAAACCAAACGAAATAGTACATTTAGATATTTTTACAAAAAACTTGTTTTTTAACTACGATAAGTTTTAAAAAATTTTAGATTAACTAGTGATCGGAAATATCTTGAGTTGCATTTAAATTACAAAAATGGATTTGACGAGCTAACCATAACTCGCTACAATACCTACATATATAGATAATCTTGAAGCTAATATAAAAACCAACCCTAAATGTTTCTGGCATTATATCAAGTCTAAAAAGAAGGTTTCCGGCACACCTAAATCTGTATTTTATAATGGCGCTTCAGATTTTTTTGCGGCTAATTTTGTTACGGATTAGGATATTCTCAATGCTGAAAGTACCAATTTACTTTCTACCGATTTTTGTACCAGTAGCTCGTCTTTTGATCTCGGGTTTTTGGTTCTCACAAATATTCTACCGTCACTATTCTGATGGTCTCTCTGTGATCCTTCTAAATAGTTGTCCTTCTCTAATTGAGCCCATAAAACATATTTTTAATAAATCTATCTATATTCTATTCCATATAATCTATTTTCTATATTTTTAAATGAGTGAAGAGAAAGATCTCGGAGTTTTTTCTATGCAAAGTTCACATTTGCTGCGCACATCAAATATTCAATTTCCAAATCGCTTTCAATGCTTACCTTTATTCGTCGCAATAGTAAATGTTTTTCCAATCCATATATCTAAAATCTATTTATACAGCTTTTGTTCGGTCTAAATTAGAATATGTTTTTCCAATATATATACTCTAAAACCCATTTAGACAGCTTTTGTTTGGTCTAAATTGGAATATGACACTTGCATTTGGAGACCTTATCACCCAGTACATATCAATCGGTTGAAATCAATACAGAAGGTTTCTATACGGTATGTGTTAATTTCTCTGAGCCCCTCCCGCCGTATCAAGCACGCTGTCAGTTGATTAATCTTATATCGCTGAGCAATAGATGAATGTTTTTATCCGTATATTTTATGCTGGGTATTTTTTCTAGTATTATAGACTTTCCTCTTCTTTTCAGTAAAATCAAATTTAAGGTCCCGGCGAGACCTTTTCGTAACTTTGATACATTAAGGGTTGGTTTTCGTAAAACACTCTATTGCTGTAATGCACCAATGAAACGAACGCTGTCTGAACATAACAAGCTCTCAAATTATTTAGATGTTGATATATCGTTCCCAAAAAAAGGTTTTTATTTTTTTTTCTCTTCCTTATTTTTTCTATTATGTACTGGTCTGTAATTGTATTATATTAAATTGAATTAAGGGTAAGGCTTATGTAGTTATTTATATTTACAATGGTTTCGGCGTATTGTGTCTAAATGCGAGACTCGAGAGAAAATGTTAACATGCATGTGAATTCAAAGGATTCAGATTTACTTTAAAACAAAACTTTGACAAAAATACTGTGAATGGAGTAGCCGGTGTTGGACAGACCCGGATTATTTTTTAAAAACGAGGTCGATGGCCGCAAACAAAAAAATCTGCTCAAATATACTGTGGATGGCATACATGGAGTGCAAAATTCCTATGTAAATATGTTAATTTCAGCAGAGTTTGTGGAATGGTCAGAAGGGCGACCCCTTCTGGCCATTAACCCACAATTTTTGTACGAATGACTAAGCAATCCCCCGATCATAAATTCCATATAGCGAGAAGCGTATACTACTTACCTTTGGATCTTAGGGATAACCGAGGGTTAGAGTTTGGAGGAATATCCAGACAAAATTCGGTCAACGGAGCCGCTAATACCCTTGATTTAAAAGCATGTGGCGAAAGGTACTATCATTTAAAAAAGTGAAAGTTTTTAATGTAAAACATGTTTTGTTGAAATAGTGAAAGCATTTATTATAAACAATAATTCAAAGAGGTAAAAGACTTTATTTTGAATAATATTTTAAAATGTGAAAGTTTTTCTTATAAGCAAAAAGCGAAAGTTTTTCTTATAAATTATATTTCAAAAAATATTAAAAAACTGAAAGTTTTCATTATAAATTTATTAAGTGGAAACTTAGTACAAAAAATATTTCAAAAGTGAATTTTTTACTATAAATAATATTTTAAGAAATGAAACTTTTATGCAAACAATAAAAAAATTAAAATTAGATTTAAAATCGCGCGATATGCACTATTGAACAATATTTTACTTTTCCAATTAAAAATCACAATGTTTTTTATAATTGCTGTACTGCAGTATATTTAATTGTACTTCTCTGACAGCATTTATTTCTCCGCCATTATTTCACTATTTGGCATCACCAATATGTTGGTTGACAATAGACTTCTGCTTATATAAGTTAAGGTAACAGAGGCGCATAATTGAAGCGGCCCACATCTTAACATTATTGAGTGTTGCAATAAAGCATAAGATTGGCTAGCATTAAAATAGGAATGCAAAGCAAACACACTTAGAAACAACATGCCTATGCACCCGCTTAACAACAACACTCACTTGGAAATAACAAACCTGTGTACCTGCTTAACAACAATCCTCACTTGGCGCCTGTTACTGCAGTTATTAATATAGTCAAAGCATCAGAGTGTCGAGCATTGCAACAAGAATGCAAGACAAATTTTATCAGCAACAACATGCCTATGCACCCGCTTAACAACAGCACTCACTTGGCAACAACATACCTATGCACCTGCTTAACAACAACCCTCACTTGGCGCCTGTTACTGCAGTTATTAATATGGGCAAAGCATCAGAGCATCCCACTTAGCAACGCGTACTTGACCGCCCGCTTGGCAACAGATGTCTGAACACCAGCTTAGCAACACTATAGCTTAAGTTGCCGAAACGCGTGGACAGCGAAGCGTATCTTAACGGCGGACACTTGCTTAGCGACAATTACCTATACCGAGGAAAAACAACAACGCTTCTTGATATCCCGCCTAAAACCAGCAAAAGCATAGGAATCCGTTCATATTGCGGACACATCAGAGGTTGCCTAAAAGGAAATCGATTGATAGTAGGGCATTAAGACATTAGTCACAGAGCGAGTAACATCGCAGTAAATTATTAAACAAGTTGCATTGTTGTAAAATAAAAATTGATTCATTTTATTAATAAATAAAATTGTAAAAAGTGTTTTGAATAAATTGGCGCCCAACTCGAAGGACCTCTAAAGGATTTCTGCAACCGGACCATAAGATCCCAGGACTTCATTCCCACGACAGTCGGTTCTACGTACCGGAATGACCCGGGTTTCACCCGGCCAAGGACTGTTGTTTCGGCGATCTAACCCTGTTTAGATCGGCCTACCCCATAAGTTGCCTGTCTCTCCTGGAGCAACTCCTTGCAGCAGGGTTGCTTCACCTTCTTCTGATCAGGGCTGGCATCGAGCCTAACCCTGGCCCAGAAACCTATTTTTGCTGCGTTTGCCAGAAAAAGCTCCATCCGAACTCCACTTCGGTAAGGTGTAATTCGTGCGACGGATGGAGCCATCTTAAGGTCTGCTCAGGCCTTAAGACCCATAAGGAGTGGTCCCCAAATTATGTGGCCCCATGTTGTTCGCGTCCTAAGGCGCCCATAGCCTCTACGGCTCCCCTAGTTGCACCTAGTGCACCTCTACGGTTCGCAGGAGCACACAACAACATGGACGTCTTCTGATGTCGCCTGAGGAGCATCTCCACCAAGAGGTCAATGGACTCCGAGTTAAGGAGCACAACCTCATGCTCAGCAAGCAGTTCCTTGCTGGATGTCACCGCTCGGGGCATCCAAATAGGCACCTGCTTGCAGTGGAGCTGCCCCCCAGGCACATTAGAAGACATCTTCTTGAACTAAAGGACGAGATCCAGCCACTCATCACACAACCGCTGGATCCGGAGGCGTACCGGCGGGTCCTAAGCAACATCCACAGAGACTTAGTCACTAACATCATTGACTCCCGCCAGGCAAATGCGGTCATCGGAGCCCAACCTCCACCTGTAGCAGATGAGGAGTCCCTGCTGCCCCGCGAGTCCCGCGTCACTCTGGCACAACTACGATCTGGATACTGTAGCAGGCTCAACTCCTACTTATCCAGAATCAACCCTGACATACCCAACACATGTCCGGCATTTGGAGATTCTTCGCACGACACCAACCACCTATTCACATGCCCTCTCAAACCCACTCATCTAACCCCCCTCTCCCTCTGGTCCAACCCTATCGAAACTGCACGTTTCCTGGGCCTCCCCCTAGATGAGTTCGACGGCAGGGACCATGGGTGAATCCGCTCTTTACGGGGCGCGACTAGCCGCTACAACAACAACAACATCCCAGGACTTAAAGGAGGACCCATACCCACAAGGATAAAATTAAAAAAAAATTGTTAAATGTAATAATCAAAGGTGTTTTCTGTAAGTATTGATTCAAAATCATAAAAGTGAATATTCAAAAATAGTGAATAGTGATAAATTTTGTGAAAAAATAAAGTTAGTTTAAAGAAAAATATGCCAATATATCCTTTATTCATTTAGTTTTCGAAAAAAACTTGTGGTTAGAAAGAGTGCATAGAACTCCAAGGTCACTTTCAATATCTTTTCTTAAATTAAAATATAATTTTGTGAATTAATTTGTATTAATAATCAATTTAGATAAATAAGTGTTAGTAATTAAAGTCGAATGTGTTGACTTGCGCGTAGTTTGAATTATAGAGCTAATTTAAATCTTAGTGTCTAAGAGCAAGAATCCCCTTAAGTAATTGCGTAAGTTTAACTTCTATACCCAACACTCGTTTTCGGTCTTAAATTTATTTTCAAAATCTATCTCATTACAATTAATATGAGTGTCAGTAGAGAACAAGTGCTGGAAATAGTGAAAACATGTACCGAACGTGCGAGGAACGAATTTTTTTCCGAGCAGCTTAGGGAAATAACAGAGGCAATAGCAGGATTAGCTCCTCCAACAGTTCAGGCTTACAAGCCCGTATCTATTGACCCCTTAGTTACAGATAACAACGCCAGCTTGGACTTAATTAAGTCTCTCCCAGAATTTAAGGGCGATGCTTCATCATATCCAGCTTGGAGAACCGCTGCGACATTCGCAATTAAATATTACAAATCAGGTTCGGAAAAGTACTATATTGTCACAGGAATTTTTCGTTATAAAATTACAAAGTCTGCGAACTCTACGCTTTCATCGTTTAATACGGTTCTTAATTTTGAGGCAATTATAGCCAGGCTTGATCAAACTTATTCAGATAAAAGGCCATAATACGTTTTAGAAAATGAGCTAAGCGTCTTGAGACAAGAAAGCTTGTCAATCTCCGATTATTATGACAAAGTTGACAAGCAACTAACTCTTATCATTAATAAGCAAATTATGTCACATAATGGCAATAGAGAGACTATTAATGCTCTTAATGAACGCGCCAGAGAAAATGCATTGCGGGTTTTTATTTCAGGGCTCCGTCGTCCAATGTGCGACATTTTATTTTCCGCAAGACCAAAAGATCTCCCCTCAGCACTCGCTGTGGCTCAGGAACTTGAAACTAGTCGCATGCGTCACGATTTTGCTCGAGCTTTCGCTGTAGGTAACAACATAAAAACATTCCCCCAGCTTCAACCGATGCATCGGCAAGGTCAGCAAAACACTCACAATTTTCAGAATACTAGACCAACACCTATGGAGATCGATAACAACACCTCCTATTATCACAGACGTCCCTCTCCTCAAATCCAATATAACCCTCATAGTCAGAAAAACAAGCCTAGTTTTCAATCGTATCCACTTGTTAGAAACCCATCCCCGCAAGTTTCCCTTCCTGCTCAGCCTGTTGTGTTTAAAAGACCACGTGAGCAGTCCTCGTCCAATCAGACACCTTTTCATAAAACGCAAAAAATCAACTTTATGCCCGAAAAAGAAATTTTCAGTGAAAGCGGAAGGTATAGTTGTGATTGTCTTAATGGCGACGGTTATAAAAATTATGCCGAAAGCTATTGCGCTGATAGCGATACTCACAATTACAGTCACATTGAAACAGACACCGAACAAGTCGAAGAAGTTAATTTTTTAAACTAGAATCGCTCCTACCGTTTATAACCAAAACTTCCAAAAACGGTCAGGAGCTACGTATTCTAATCGACACCGGCACATCTAAGAATTTTATAAAACCTTTTTCGTTTCTCAAAGGCATTAAAACTATTGATATACCATTTAAGTTGAAATCCATCAACGGCATGAATCTTATAAACAAAAAATGTTTACTAAATGTGCTTGACCATACCTCAACGTTTTACTTATTACCCAACTTAAGTACTACGTTCGATGGTATAATTGGTTATGATTTCCTGAAAGAAATCGATGCAACTATTCATACCGAAACAGTAGTGCGTTTCTGTAACTTTTCGTTATGCATAATAACGAACGATATATCGAATTCACTAGTATAACGAAGTGTAGTGTTTCTGTAAGTCTGGGGAAAAGCATTTTCGTTATTTCTTTCGTTATGACATTCGTTATCATATCATTAAAAAAATTGCAGTGATATTTTGCGCCAAAATAAAGATGAGCGAGGTAAGCTGGAAAAATTTTGATGTTTTGTTTATGTTTATATTGTTTATATTATTTACAGGAAAAAGTAAAAAGTGGAAAAGTTACCAAACAACAAAAACAAAAATTTCTAGATTTATTGAAAAATCATAGAAATGTTGGTACCGGACAATTTGGTGGCCCAAACAGCGGCAAAGCTGCTAATGCTGTATGGGCAACTCTCACAGCGGAATTGAATGCATGCGGAGGAGCATGTAAACCGTTGAGCAGTGGAAAATGGTTCGTTCAGTATATTATATATAAACATATGCATGTATGTATGCACAATTGTGCATTCATTGATATTTATTTCAATTCGCAGTGCTGTCTGCCCAGGCGTAAAGAAGCAGCAGGCCGCAATTATGCGTTTCCAGAACGCTACTGGAAATCGTCCTGCCTCTGAAGGTCCAGCGCCGCTAGATGGTATGGACCTGCAAGTGTTAGACTTTTTCCCAACTGCACTTGTTGATGGCGATGGCGTTACTAAGGAGTCGGGGTTTCAAGAGGTAATATCTTCGTATAACAAAAAAAAATTATTGAGTTTTAATCACAAAGTTTCATATTTAGATGAATGATAGTGCAGATGAAGAATTGCAGAAATCACTTGATGACGTGTTGGATGCACCTCAAAAAACCTCAAATGCTGCACTGCCATCAACAAAACCCAATACAGTGCCATCGCCCACACCAGACAGAATGCGACAGACTGCCACTTTCTTCAGTGCATTTGAACAAGTGAAAACCACTCTTGCTGAGCAGGAACGCAAACGACAGGAGCAATTTGACCAGTTGCTGTCCGTGGCGAAAGACATTCGTGCCTCCGTGCAATCCATGGCCGCTTCGCTTAAACAATTATGCGAAAAATAATAAACAAAGCTTTTTTTTTATATTATATTATATTTTTTTTATTATTATTATTTAAAATGAATTTTTTTTTTTTTTTGTTGAAATGAAATCCTTTTTTTATGTTAATTAATTTGTGAATTTTTTATAATTAAAATAATTAGTTAGTTAAAATAATTTCGTACTATATTATCCCGACATCTTCTGCCTTGATTTAGCACACTACAATTTTCACGATTCTCTTCCAAATTGTCAACTTCCATACTGAAATTTGACGATACGTTTATGTCTGGAATTGGTAAATTTCTTTTTAATCTGATATTGTGCAAGGTTAAACACGCATTTATTATTGATCCAGCATATGCTGGTTTAAACAATACACCCCGTTCATGTGATAAGCACCCAAATACCTTTTTCAAAACTCCATTAAGCCTTTCAACACAATTTCGAGCCCGAATGTGGCAATCATTGTAATTATTTTGCCCAATCGTCTGTGGATTTCGAAATGGTGTCATCAACCATGGTTGCTGTGGATAGCCTGAATCACCAATAAGCCAACTTGAATCTACACCACTGGCGTTTTGCCTTTCCAAAAATTGTTTACATTGGCTGTTCTCCCAAATAAAAGCATCATGGGTACTACCACCATAACGCGCGTTCCCAGACACTATGTTTAAATTGTAGTCACAAATAAGTTGCACATTTTTGGAAAAGTAGCCCTTTCTGTTTATGTAGCAGCATTCGACATCAGCGGCCGGCTTTTTAATTTTAACATGGGTGCAATCAATAGCACCAATGCACCCAGGAAAACCCGTAGATGAAAAAAATCTGTAAAAATATAAACACATATGTACATACACAATATTTTTTATGTACATATATAATGATTTTCTTTTTCTTTTATTTTGTTTTGTTCCTCTAAAGATGTTGGAAATTTAATGTATTTACACATTAATTTTCCTTCAATGATGTTTGTGACTTCTTTTACTGCACGACACACAACTGTCTTGCTTAATGAGCGCACAAAATCTTGGCCAACGCCTCTCAAATATGATCCTGTCGCAAGGTAATGAAGTGCTGCAGTCATTCTTAATGATTTTGGGACAAACGTACGCCTTTCGCCACTTTTCATATGAGGACTTAGCTCTTGTAACAATTCAAAACAATTGTTCGTTATAAACCTTTCGTTACGCAAAAGTGATATTTCTTTCGATATCATAACGAAAAGTTACAGAAACGCACTACAGGATATTTATTTTACCGTAATGGTAAAGAGAAACTTAAACATCTATCAGGCAGTGAAAGCAATTTGATAACTATAGAAGCGAATTCCGTCCCATCGCAGTTAAACCCCTATTTCGAGACATGATTACCAAAAACATAAACGCATTTGCTGACCCGAACAGAGCACTACCATTTAACACCAATGTTAAGGCTAGGATTCGTACTCACACAAACGAGGCGATTTACAGCAAAAGCTATCCGTATCCGATTTCTGTTGCGCCGTTCATTAATAACGAAATTAAAATTCTTCTCAGAGATGGTATAATAAGACAATCCTGTTCTCCATATAACTCCCCGGTTCACGTGGTATCCAAAAAAGGCTTAGACGAACTTGGTAAACCAAAATTACGCTTAGTGATTGACTATAGAAAGATTAATGAATTAACTATTCCTGATCGGTACCCAATACCGAATACAGCGGTGATCTTAGCCAATTTAGGAAATTCAAAATATTTTACTACCTTTGATCTAAAATCCGGTTTCCATCAAATTGTCATGAGCGAGGAAGATATAAAGAAAACAGCTTTTAGCGTTAACAATGGGAAATATGAATTCTGTCGGCTGCCCTTCGGCTTAAAGAATGCTCCAAGCATTTTTCAAAGGGCTATTGACGACATTATACGTGAATACATCGGAAAATGTTGTCACGTTTATATCGATGATATCATTATTTACTCCCCTGATGAAAAATCACATTTGGAAGACATCGATAAAATCTTAGTTAAACTGGAAAAATGTGGCATGAGGGTCTCAACAGAGAAATCGAAATTTTTCAGGACAGAAATCGAGTTCTTAGGGTTTTTAGTATCTGAAAAGGGTATCAAAACGTGTCCAAACAAGGTGCAAGATATTTTAAATTATAAACTTCCAACTACACTACGCGCATTGCGATCATTCCTTGGTTTATCGGGCTACTACCGCCGTTTTGTAAAAAGCTACGCCAATATGGTAAAACCACTGACTAAATATCTTCGTGGTGAAAACGGGCATGTAGGAGCAAAAAAATCAAAAAATGTTGAAATTGTACTTGATTGCGAGGCGGTACGGTCATTTGAAAATGTTAAACGAGTCTTAGCTTCCGAAGATGTTCTACTTCAATATCCAAATTTCAACTGTCCCTTTGAACTCACAACGGATGCCTCGTCAAGTGCTTTGGGTGCAGTTTTGTCCCAAAATGGCCGCCCTATAACAATGATTTCGAGAACTCTCTCTATTACAGAACAAAATTACGCTACGAATGAGCGTGAGTTGCTTGCTATCGTATGGGCCTTGAAAACGCTCCGACATTACCTTTATGGTATGAAAAATATAAATATTTTTACTGATCACCAGCCTTTAATTTTTTCCATCTCAGACAAAAATCCAAACAGTAAAATGAAGAGGTGGCGCGCATTTATTGAGGAGTTTTCTCCAAACGTTTACTATAAGCCTGGAAAAGAAAATAAGGTAGCAGACGCTCTTTCCAGGCAATTTGTTAATAATTTGGAAGAAACAAAGACAGACGAAGCCGTTCATAGCGAGGAGTCTTTGACTTAGACTATAAAAACTATAAATCGTCCCATTAATCAATTTAAAAATCAACTTATTCTTGCTAAATCAAGTAGTGTGAGCAAAAGCACAAAAATCTTGTTTCAAAAGTCGACTCGACACTTCATTTTTTTTAATACCGTTGAAAATTTGATTTCCAATTTTAAGTGTGCTTGGAAAATAACGTCACAAATGGGATTCACTGTGACCTTGCTACTTTAGCCGAAATACAAAATCCTATTTTGGCGAAATTTCCAGGTGTAAAATTTGTGCATACTGAGTTATTGGTAATCGATTTGACCAACAAGAATGACCAGCTGGAAACAGTCACCACAGAACATAACCGAGCACACCTTTGCTTATCTGAAAATTTCAATCAAATATCTAGGGAATACTATTTTCCAAATTTGAAAAGAATGCAAAAAAACATAATTGTAAATTGTAAAATCTGCTTGGAAAATAAATATCAGCGCAAGCCTCCAAATCCGGGAATTGGCAAGACACCCATACCAAATTTCCCCGGCGAAATCCTCCACCTGGACATTTTTATCTCCAGCAAGCAACATTTTTTGACATGCGTTGATAAATTTTCTAAATTTGCTATAGTAAAACCTATCCAATCAAGGTGCACTGTTGACATCAAGGATGCCCGTCTAGAAATTTTGTTAAAATTTAACAACACTAAAACTATAGTATCGGACAACGAGAAGGCCTTTCACTCAAACGTAATCAGTACCCTCCTAAGAGACAACTTCTCGATTGACCAGTTCTTTGTTCCAACACTTCACAGCGAAAGTAATGGTCAAGTCGAAAGGTTTCATTCCACCTTACTAGAAATAGCTCGTTGCATTAAACAACAGCAACAAATATGCGAAACTATAGATCTCATTTTACTTGCGACCTAAGTATAAATACAATCATAGCATTCATTCCGTCATAAACGCCAGGCCTATTGATGTGTTTCACAATTACCCAGTAGAAAAATTAGATGCTATTAGGAAAAGGTTACTGGATGCTCAAGAAAAATCTATGAAAAGATTTAATGCCAGTAAAGAAATTAAAGCATACAATGTTGGTGAGAAAGTTTATTTGAGAAGAAACAAACGATTGGGTAACAAATTTGATAAAGTATTTATTGAAAAGGTTGTTGAAAAGGACCTTGGTACAGCTGTACTGATTGAAGGAAAAAAGATACATAAAAGTAACTTACGATAGCTTCCGCATATTTTTCTTTAAGGAATTAAATTTGACAAAAGATTTATCCGAAATATTTGATAAAAAAAAAAATTTCTTTATTTGCTTTGAAAAATTTGATTAAAAAATGAAATAAAAATTAATTTTTTTGATTTTGAATTACTACCGTTTTTAAATAAATTTGTAACTAGTATTAAGTCTTTAAAATATAACCAAAAGTCTAGAATTAAGTCATTAAAAATGTAACTAAAAACTTGCTTAAGCCACGAAAAAACTATATCGATTTTTGAGATAAAATTAACCTTTCGTTGAAACGAGGACGTTCCAAATTAAACAAGGGGAATAGTTAAGGTAACAGAGGCGCATAATTGAAGCGGCCCACATCTTAACATTATTGAGTGTTGCAATAAAGCATAAGAGTGGCTAGCATTAAAATAGGAATGCAAAGCAAACACACTTAGAAACAACATGCCTATGCACCCGCTTAACAACAACACTCACTTGGAAATAACAAACCTATGTACCTGCTTAACAACAATCCTCACTTGGCGACTGCAGTTATTAATATAGTCAAAGCATCAGAGTGTCGAGCATTGCAACAAGAATGCAAGACAAATTTAATCAGCAACAACATGCCTATGCACCCGCTTAACAACAGCACTCACTTGGCAACAACATACCTATGCACCTGCTTAACAACAACCCTCACTTGGCGCCTGTTACTGCAGTTATTAATATGGGCAAAGCATCAGAGCATCCCACTTAGCAACGCGTACTTGACCGCCCGCTTGGCAACAGATGTCTGAACACCAGCTTAGCAACACTATAGCAGAGAACTTGTAAGTAATGAGAAGGCGCAAATGTTAAAACAGCCTTTTCATCAACAAAATTTGCGGGTGCGATGGAGAGAATTCACCTCCGAAAAGTACTGAATTTAATTCTACCACACGAATAAAAACCATTTTCACCATATTTTGCTATATTTAGAGCAGAGGGGCTCTTTTGCGGAGGCGAGCGGCTGCATGTGTACAAAAAGAAGATAAATAATAAATCAAAACAAAAACCATAGAAGGAAAATAAGTAAACAAAAAAACCAGTTTCTGGATAGCGAAACGCAACTTGAGACGGCAGATGAGTTATTCAACAGTTGAGGATAAGAGAAGGGTTGAAAGGGATAGGGGGAATCGTCAAAAGAATATTCTTTCGAGTTTTCGGCAATTTTTGTGTCAATCGCCATCAGCGCGTGCACTTGTACGCAAATGGGTTGATGCGCGCATTTGGACAAAAGTTCTAGAATGTTCTAGAATGTTCCAGAATATTCTAGAATGCCAGCAATTTGTCAGACTACGTTGGCCAATTAGATTATTGTCTGATATTGCGATGTTGAATCTTTTCAATGACCGTCAATGGTTTGTAAAATTGAAGATTTTAGCATTTTTGTGT
The DNA here is from genome assembly GCA_951828415.1 of Anomoia purmunda. Taxonomy (NCBI): domain Eukaryota; kingdom Metazoa; phylum Arthropoda; class Insecta; order Diptera; family Tephritidae; genus Anomoia; species Anomoia purmunda. The sequence goes on along the minus strand of OX639998.1, from coordinate 22,588,432 downwards.
TCGTCGTAAAAATGATTGTTGCGGGGAACATTTGCGTGCGCGGGGAGATGAAATGCTTGCGCTTATGAATGAACATACATACATACATATTTTGTTTTCGGAAATACACGCGAGCGCTTATGAATGAATTTTTTGTTGTTGTATGTATGTACATACGTAAATATGTAGATATGCATATACAATGTTTATACAATGTTTCGCTGTGCACTTGCGCTGAAAAATTGCGCATGTGTGAATGAATCTTTTCTTGATTCCACTTATGTAAGTACATACATAAGTATGTATAATGAACCATAGTTGATTTTTCATTAAAAAATATAATTTTGTCATGTTTTTATTAAACTTATTTTTGACTTAGAAAATTAGTAAATAAAGATTAGTTGATAGGTGCATATACATATGTATGTATGTAAATATGTACATACAATGTGCATGTGTATAACTTCAACCTTGACCTACGCTAAATCTTAATCACATCACAGCGCATCGCAACCGCAGCTGCAATTGTGCCTGCACCAGCGCTAAATATTCTAAAATATCTGAAACTACATACATACGTACATACATACATACATGGATGCATTTATTAAGCAATTCATGCGCGCATCAACTCATTTGCGTACATGTGCACGCGCTGATGGCGATTGACACAAAAATTGCCGAAAACTCGAAAGAATATTCTTTTGACGATTCCCCCTATCCCTTTCAACCCTTCTCTTATCCTCAACTGTTGAATAACTCATCTGCCGTCTCAAGTTGCGTTTCGCTATCCAGAAACTGGTTTTTTTGTTTACTTATTTTCCTTCTATGGTTTTTGTTTTGATTTATTATTTATCTTCTTTTTGTACACATGCAGCCGCTCGCCTCCGCAAAAGAGCCCCTCTGCTCTAAATATAGCAAAATATGGTGAAAATGGTTTTTATTCGTATGGTAGAATTAAATTGCTATGTTGAATTCTCCCGACGGCACGTAGAAATTTTGTTGATGAAAAGGCTGTTTTAACATTTGCGCCTTCTCATTACTTACAAGTTCTCTGCCTATACCGAGGAAAAACAACAACGCTTCTTGATATCCCGCCTAAAACCAGCAAAAGCAGAGGAATCCGTTCATATTGCGGACACATCAGAGGTTGCCTAAAAGGAAATCGATTGATAGTAGGGCATTAAGACATTAGTCACAGAGCGAGTAACATCGCAGTAAATTATTAAACAAGTTGCATTGTTGTAAAATAAAAATTGATTCATTTTATTAATAAATAAAATTGTAAAAAGTGTTTTGAATTAATTTATACATACATATGCACGTATTAATAAATTTTGTTACGTCGTGTATTTTATATAAATAAAACATATAATTCGGTGAAAATAACTACTATTTTTTTTTAAACAGTTTAATATTAGTAATTTTAATGTGTTTACGTATTTATTTCTGCTTAAATCGGCTTATTTGCACAAACTTTATTCGGAAAGTTTTGCAACTTTAATAACAAATTACTAAAAAATCATGAGTTTCTTCACGGAGCGGTTTACAGTTTTGTGAAGCGTATATTAAGAACCTTTGCTAGAGTGTTACTAACCTATAGAAAACGTGAGGTGAAATCCTTCTATGGGGTTAAGCCTGTCAAAGGTGAAATTTAACGTATGAAACCGTTCTCATCATAAATGGCTGCTCTTGGAAAACAATAAAAATTAACATAATAAATTATTCAAAAAGTTATCATATAATGCATATCTTTTTACATAAGAAGTCGTAGAATAATTTATATAAAGTGTTCAGTACAAATATTTATCGTCAAGTTGGTTTCTTCTCATATTTTTAACAAAATAAAATTGGTTATTGGATTGCTCGGAACGCTGTCACTAAGAAAAATGTTTACACACAAATGCAGCTGTTATCCTTCGTTGCTAAATTTGATAGGGGTAAGTTCGCGTCACAGGCAAATTCCCGTATAATGGTGCCCACAGTCACCGACGTGTCCGTTTGCCGTGTCTGTTTGTCGGGAGATACACAAAATTGAGCAAAACTTGTGCCCGCACGTATGTTTTGTAAACAAACTTTGCGTACACAAAACTGTGTTTGTATGCATCAACACAATGTTGCCATTCCTTTGTTTGCATACATACTTTTACACACATCCGCGTTGTCAATTACAATTTTTCATTGTATAATAAACCAAAGCCAAAAACCAACAAATGCAAATAGTTAATTTATCTATAATTAACATTATTAAACATCGATTTTAAATTAATTTAATAAAAATTTAAATTTTTATAAGGTTATTTGGTTAATGATTTTAAAAAGTTCTGCTTGGCAACACTGTGCGGTGAGAGAGCACTCAGCTGACACGGCTTCACGGCAAAAATCTAAATTTCTCAGTTTACACACGTACACGCCGCGCGTACCCGTCACACGAACACGTTGATGAGTTTGCATTTACATGGCGCTCTCATAAGTTTGATCGTGTCAGCTGACACGTAGCGTACGTTTGCGTCGGTGACTGTGGGCACCATAACAAGTGGAAAAATGATAGCATTTAGAACAGGGCCGGCCACGCGTATACTCCTATGTGCTCTTTGACTGCGCTGCCGCAGTCACACGCATACGCTTCGCCGCTCACATGCACGCTACCAAGCAACACAGAATTCTGCTTAAGTAGAAAGCAGCAGACACTATGATTTCGTCAACAAGCATGTGCACTGAGCAGAAAAATATTATTTTAAAATTGTATTCAAGATGTAGAAAATACAAAGGTAGCGCTTTCATCAAACCGCTACTTTAGCTATGTCCGAATGCGCAATCTTGTATTCTATCATTCTTGGAAGTTGATATTGATCATTTAATTTAAAAAAAATAAGCCGGCGACGCTTATACTCCTGCACAGCAGTAAGACACATTCATATCTTTTCGGATCGTCTCCTACATGCACGCTAGCAAGCAAAACAAATTTTACGATCAGTTGATGTTACAACTTCAAGGAAGCGATTTCAGGCAAAATTTTACCGCTTGTAAAACTGATACAGCAAAATAAAAAACATGTTTAACAAATTGTGGGAAATTAAATATTTTTTTTTAAATGCGCAAGGCCAGCCGCAATGTTTTGTCTGCTCTGGCACAGTTTGTCGATTGAGCAAACATGCATTGGAAAGGCATTATATTTCTTGCCATAATAATTTATGAAATGTTGAAGGAGATGCCCGAAAATAATTACTTACTAGTTTAACAAATGAACACCGAATCCGATCTGATTCGGAATAAGCAATACAACGAAGGAGTTGATATTGATCATTTAATGCTAAACAATTATTAAAATTTCTCTTTTCTGCTCAGTGTACATGCTTGTGACGAAATCATCGTCTCTGCTGCTTACTAACACAAGCTCAACACTCACACAGTCAATTTGGCCGGCCCTGATTTAGAATAACTAAATAGTATTGCATACTTATATATCACCGAGTAGTGAAATGGGCCCTATTTTAAACATTTGCGTGAGTCTTGTTTCTGCCTTAGTATTAACATAGCCCAGAGTAGTATTTAAAGCAATTGCTCGAAGGAGTGTTTAAAATTGAAATCAAACCGAATTGATTCTATCATTTCAATCAAATCTTAATTATGCATAGCCATAATTAGGTTGGTACTTAAAGTCTCATCTCAAGTCACTAAATTTGAGACATTCAATTAAAGACATTTTTTGTGACTTGAGACGATTTCAGTATTCAGTAAGCAAAAGTCTCTCAAAATTTCTGTGTTGAAAAGCACTAGAGACAATCAGCTGATCTAGATCTAGAGATGCACAATCAACTTCAATGAAAATGTGTTCATCGATAGCACACAATATACTGTTTCAATTCTTTGTCAAGAGCATTATTGCTCTTATCTTAATGCTGGTTATCGTAAAATGAACATTGAAATTAACCGTTCAATTTCTTATTACTGCATTTTATTTCAACCGATTACTTAAAATACTGTATATGTGAAAATTAAAACTATCAACAAACGATAAATGCAGCACATTCCGTCAAAGTGACAGAACAAGGTAAAAAAGTGTAAACAAATAAATTTCTCTTATTAAACTTATCTATTGAAAATATTTATTTATTTATTTGCTTTACATAGTAACAAGTTAATATATAAAGTTAAAAATTAGCAGCACTAGCATCATAGGCCATCAGCTGTCTCTTGTAATGCATATCGGTTGATTAGGGCTTAAAACTAAGTTACAAAATAGTAGATAATAATAACTAAATCCGCCTTAACAGGTCATTGGCTCTGAGAAAATTGTATATTGTTGTTATGTTAATTTTTGAAGGATCTTTTAGGCAATCGATGGGATTCAAGCATGGGAAGAAAGAATTTCTTGAGGATGCCGAAATTCGGCAAGATGTTAATATGTGCTCTACTGTTGCAATTTCGTCACATAGTGGACACACGTTAGGTGGTAATCGTTGCAGTAAGTGAGCGTGCGTAAGTATTGTGTGCCCGAAGCGTAATCGAATGTACGGTTTTAACTCCTTGAGATGAACATCTGACGCGAAAGTCGGCTTCGTCCTGTACGGGTTTATGTTTGCATAGTGATGATTGTAGAGTTGCCGTTCCTGGAGTAGTGTGTCACGTTGCCGTTTGTTAATTTCGCGTAGTACATCTTACTTGGTAAAGTAATTATGTATACATATATGATGGAGTTTTTGCGACACTTTTTGCTGCATCATCAGCCGACTCATTGCCCGCGATGCCAACATGACCTGGAACCCACATGATTTTGAGTTTCCTTGGAGATCGTATTATCCTGTTCCGAATAGAAATAATTTCTTTTTGTGTATTTAATGGCGACTCGATGGCTTCCAGGCAGGATTTACTGTCTGTGCATACATATGATAGTTTTTCCCTTGGATTGGCTAGCATAGGTGATAGCTTCCGTTAATGCGGCTAGCTCAGCAGTAAAGGCTGAGCAAATTGGGTTTAGTATGCCATGCTTTATTATATCCCTGTTTTCTTTAGTGACCGCAAAAGCCGTTGTGTCGGGTGTTTTTGCCATCCGTAAAGAGGAAGTTCCATCCAAGATTTGAAAACTTAGATTTTTCAGCGTTAAAAATGGCTCGGTAAGTCTCTTTCGCTGTACTCTCTCTCGGAAGCTGAAGTGCTTTGATTGAAAAAGTGATGTTTTTAATCATCCAAGGGGGTTGAGTTTCCGCATTTGGTTGCTTTACGGTCAGTGGCAGCTCAAGCTTATGGTAAAGATCGGTGCATTTCGATACGACTGATGGCAGCTTAGGTTGCCTTTTTCTGGAGGCTGCATTGTTGAAGTCTTTTATAAGATTTGTGTTCGACGTGAATAGTAGTTTACTCAGGAGCGAAAAGGTTTCGAAGCGGTGTTGTTGGAAATACCCGAATGCTTCTACGGATTGCTGCATGGTAAGGTGATGACAGTTTGTGTATGGACCGTTTGTCGCTGTTGCCGTAAATAGGAAGGGCGTAGTCGATTTTTGCCAAAATGAGAGCTCTAGTTGCGGTGACCAGAGAAGACGGATGTACAAAGCTTTTTTTCGATGACAAGTACTTGATTACATTTAATCTCTTATTTATACTATCTCTAACATATTTACAATGTTCCTTAAAGTTATATTTCGTATCTACGATTAGACCTAGTATACTAATTTGTGATGCACAGCTGATTGATATGCAGTTGAAGTTTATTGTTAAACCAATGCAGCAGCGTTTTCTACATATGTGCAGGGTTTTAGTTTTTTCGTACGATATGGCGGCACCTGATGATATGGACCATTCTGTGATTTCTTTTAGGATGTTTTGAAATAGGTTAGTGACAGTTGAGAGGTTTGAGTTTTTAGTGTAAAAAAGCACGTCGTCCGCGTAAAGTTGACATTCTATACCGCGAAACTTATCGGCTATCTGTGCAATTTCATCAAACGCAATAGCAAAAAGAAATGATGAGAGGGGAGACCCTTGTGGAGTGCCATTAGCTAGGGGTTTGGCAGTTGAGAGGAACCCGTTAATTCGTACTCTGCACATTCTGTTCCTGAGGTAGCTTTTAATAAATTTAATTACCTTTGGACCCACTTTCCACTTGTCTAGTTGTCTTAAGATGATGTGAACGCCGATGCGGTCAAACGCTTTTTGAAAGTCGATTGATAGCAACGAGACATGATTTTTAGATGAAAGTGCGTTTGATACAAAGTGGTCGAGATGCAATAGCGCATCGATGGTCCCCATACCTTTTTTGTATGCTACTTGGTTCGGGTTTAACAACTTTTTACTTTTGGCATACCACATGAGCCGATTGACGATAATTTTTTCCATCACTTTTCCTAGACACGATAGAAGAGAAATTGGCCTGTAACTGTTTATATCTGGGGCAGGTTTGCTAGGTTTCAATATTGGTACAATGCAGGCAGTTTTCCAGGATTGCGGGTAGTGGCCACTATTGTATATGTTGTTATACAGGTCGACAATCCTATCCTTAACGGTGTGCGGTAGATTTTGTACCATCGGATATGAGATTCTGTCTACGCCAGGGGTTTTGCCTTTCACGGAGGAGAGAGCGAACTCAAATTCCGCAAGTTGTATTCTAAAATCAATCTGCTTTGCCGCTATTGAGAGTGGGTGTAAGGTGTTGGACTGTCGACTTAGGTAATTCAATTTATTATTACAAAAAACACTAGAGAAGTTTGTATCTTCCGAGGCAGAAGACAAGAACGAGACAAAGTGATTCGCAATGTGTAGTGGTGCGCATAGGGTCCTGTTAGAAGTATTTATGTGGGTAAAGCTTGTCTGCCTTGAAGCTGCGGTAAGCATTTTGATATTGCTCCATATCGCCTGGATTTTTCTTGCCGGATTAATGCTAGCTGTAAGGTCCTCAAACGCTTTACTTTTGGCGATTTTTGCGGAATGTTTAAAAAGCGAGTTAGCTTTCTTGTATTGAATTAAGTTAATTGTGGAGCGAGTGTGCTTATATTGGTACCATAAATTTTGTTTGACTGCGCGGAGTTTGATTAATTCCTGATTCCACCATGGTATATTCTTTCTAAAAGGTTTTGGGGTCGTTTGCGGTATGGTGTAATGAGCTGCAGTGCGTATTATTTTTGAAATTTTCGCAGCTTCTTGATTTGTGTTTATTGAAACTTGTATAGTGCTGCACCGCTGGAGACACTGCTTTTGAAAGTTTTTCCAATCTGCTTGATCCAATTTGAATTTAGGAATATATTTGAAGTCGCAAGCTGGATTGTTCGAATTTATTTGGGTAAGTATGGGAAAGTGATCACTACTGTGTAATGTATCTAGTGTTTTCCAAGAACATAGAGGAGCTATGTGGGCAGAACATAGAGTCACGTCAATGTGCGTAAAAGAATTGCGTGTCGAAAAGTGCGTTGGTGAGCCATCATTAAGACAAATAAGATTTGAAGACAATATAGTGTCCTCAATTTTTTCTCCTCTGGAATTGGTGCGAGGGGACCCCCACATGGTACTCCATGCATTAAGGTCTCCACCAATAATGAGTTGTGAGGGGGATTGATTTAAGAGTTGTGTAAGCTCAGCACAAGAGAAATTCTGTGTTGGCGGGATGTATACGCACATGACTGTTAATTTTAGAGGGTGCTCTATTTCGATCGCTACCGCGCCGATATGAGCTATTATGGGTATTGTTTTGTGAGTAATATGTTTTTTTTATTAATATAGCTACACCTTGCTTACTCGTGTTTATATGGGGTAGATTACAAAAATAGCCAATATAGTTTTTTGGTGTATTTGGCACGAAATTGTGTGGTATGTGTATTTCGTTTAAGAGTAGAATAGAGGGAGAATAGCAATTGAGGAGAATTTCAAGTTGAGTATAATTATTAAAGTATCCATTCATGTTCCATTGTAGTATAGAGAACATTAAGAAAGAAGAAAAAGCTTAAATTTAAGAGCGGAGAGGTGCTGCCCTCGTTTACTACAAGCGTACGCTCTGCAGAACAGAGTGGCTGTAATAACGTACGGCAGTGCTCCTAATTTTCCAAGTGCTGTCGACCGTCGCCTGATTTAGCGTCAGCTAAGTCAAGCGATATCTCTTCATCACTTATTGAACAAAAGGAGTACTGAGAAATATTTTTACTACTGTTATTGTTGGGATTTGCCAGAAATGTGGGATTAAAATTGAAGGTGTCAATAGTGGAGGTTTCATTGTGAGTGATGCTGTTTTGAGTGTTGATGTTTGGTGAAGCCGTAGGCCTACTACCTAAAGCTTTGGAAGTGAATGGGGAAGAGTCACTGAAGTTATTGCTGTTGTTTTCCATACTGAAGTTTTGTGAGAATGTGGGCTACATGCTAGAAGCATTGAGATCGGGTAGTTTACTTATTGTTGTTTTGTTTGAGGAATTTAGAGTATTGTTTTTTTGGAAGTTGAATGAGGCCGAACCTGAGTTCGAGTTTGAAGTTTTGGAGTTAATATTGTTTGTTGCTGTTGTGGGAATGATGCTTTTGTCAGTGTTTTGGTTATTGCTATTGTTGGGTGAGTGAGAAGATGAATTAACAGCGCGCGAATATGATTGAAGAGGCAAGTTTTCTGGAGTTTGTGCTTTGTACTTGTTTACTGCTTCTCGCATACTACATTTGTTAATTGTCTTAATTTTTAGAATTTCTTTCGCTTGGGTATATTTTGGGCATAAGCTCGAAAATGCGGGATGGGCACCTGAGCAGTTTGCGCACATAATTCTGCCACACTCGACTTCTGCGTGTGGAGGTAGGCTGCAGTTGGCGCACACAGGGGAGTTCTTGCAATACTTCATTGTTTGTCCGAGTATTTGGCATGTCTTGCAGCGCATCGGATTGGGGTAGTTAGGGCGTACTGAAATTTTTCTCCATGCTACATCAATTTTTTCTGGTAGATGGAAGCTATCAAATGAGAGAAGCAGTGCACCGGTTGGAGTTAAGTTGTTGTTTATTTGTTTTTTAAATTTATAAACTGAAGTCACACCGTACTCTTGCAAGCCTTCTATTATTTCATCGTCGGTTACGTTGATAAGGAAAGGTGCAAATATAGTCCCTTTGACACAGTTCAAATTAACTTGGTAGGTGGCTGTGATCGGACAAATGCCTGGGAGAGATTTGACCTTCAAAAATTTTTCAGCTATTTTCTTATTCTTGGTTAAGACTAAGAGGCTGCCGTCACGTAGATCACTAATGCTTATTATTTCTTTGCTAATAGCTAATATAGATTTGTGAACACCAAACTAGTCAATTAGCAATTAGTCTCAAAATCTATCTCACCACCGATAAGTCTCAATTAGTGACTTGTGGCTGCTACAAAATACCGGCATGAATCTCGTTTATTTGAACTAAATGTACTATGTTCTATGTTCGATGATACTGTACTTACGCAGCCAAGAGGATAACAAAAGAAAGATAGAACTGCACACACGTCTTACTTGTTCAAACATTTATTAGCGAGTAAAAATCAAACCAAATTAATTCATTAGCTGATGCTTATTTGACATATGAGAGGGCATGATATAATTACAGTGGTGGCGAACATTATTAGTTGCTTTCTTACGATATTATTTCTTACACTCATTCTCAACTTATAATGTTCTTCATTTTACTACATTTTAATATAAACCCATGTTAATTCTGAATTTACAATGCTTTGTTTTTTGCAAATTTGTTTTAACATATCGGAAATCATTTCTTCCGTACAAATATAAATCAATACAATTTCACCGTTCTTATACATATTTCGAACGTGATGATATTTGAAATCAATATGTTTGCTCCTGGCATGGTATACAGGATTTTGAACCAAATGTGCACTTTGGTTATCATTGTTGATAACTGTTGGCTCGGATACCTTAAAGCCCATTTCTGCAAGTAAATCGGCTGACCCCTTTAAATAACGTAGGATGTGTTTTGCGCCCGCTTCATATTCAGAAATTGGATTCGTATTTCTTTGTGAAAGCTTGCATGCGGAATGTAAGATATCCGGACTTGTGGATATATCCAGATACATCAGATTTCTGATTAACCATTGATATATACTAGAATCAATGCGCCTACACTCATCATTATCACAGCTGAGTTGAAAACCCGCATTCAACGGTGTAACCACTGCTTTATGGGCCGTCTACATAGAACTTTCCTCGCTTTGCTTGGCAGTTCGAACTTTAACAACAAAGCGTGAGGCGTAGAAGGTCAGCTACATAGAACGCTTTGACAGTTTCAGCGCTAGTAGTTTGTTATGAGCTGCGATTTGTGTTTGTTCAGAGTGTTTTGTTTAAAGATAGAATAAAAAATTGAATTTTACTGATATGATGGAAGTAGTAGTAGTTATGCTACTAATGTTTGAAATTCGCGAGTGTCTGTAGTGTGTATACGCACGCCAAAATAAAAATAAAATGGAAATGATAACAGCTCATTGCCAAAGCGTACAAAAGTTGAGAGTTGCCCATGATTTTGATTCGCGTTGCTTTGCTCTACTTTTCTCGCCTTGTATTTAGCAGGACTCATATAACATAATGTATTGAACTTATCTGTCAAAGCGAAACTCTGAAGCAAAGCAAAGCAAAAGTCCTATGTGAACGGGCCTTAACAGTCTTTCATGTAGTATTGTTTCAGCAAATCATCAATATACTCTCTTTGACAAACCGTGATGGGTCCGGTTGTGCCTTCGCGTGTAATTTCCATGCCAAAGAAATAATTCAAGGGACGACAATGTACAACGTCGAATTCATTTGAAATCTTTACTTTAATTACCACAACGTCCTCTAACTTTGAGCAACCTATAATCAAGCCATCGACATATACAGCGATTATATTATAGTTACCATTTGTGTCCATGGTATAGAGGCAGGGCGCACTAACATACAGTGAGTACCCAAATGGTTTCAGTACTGCATTCAGTCTCGCATTCCACACACGGCCGCTCTGCTTTAACCCAAAAAGCGCTTTGTTTAGTCTCAAAACCATGTGAGGAAATTCTTCGCTCACGAAACCTTCAGGCTGCTTCATGTAAACTACTTCACTTAAATCCCTGCTCAGGTATGCTGTTGATACATCCATTTTATGTAGATGTAATTGATGCTCGCACGCCAACGCCAACAACATGCGCACTGTTGAATACCTGACAACCGGTGAAAATGTCTCAGTGTAATTCAGCCCATACTGTTGGCTACAGCCCTTCGCTACTAAACGGCTCTTGAACCGTTTTACACCAAATACCCACTTGCTATTGATAGCCTTCTCACCTGCCGGAAACTCTACCAAGCACCAAGATTGATTTTTCACTAATGCATCAAACTCCTTCTGCATTGCTGCCCTCCTGAGGTTACTCGTTGAGGCTGCTGGTGCTATACACGTCCGATGACGTATTTTCGCTGCTAAACTCAACTATGTCGGGAGTAATTTCATTTTTAGCTACATACTTATCTTCCATGAAAACAACGTTACTGCTAACTATCACTTTTCTTGTATTAAAGTCCAATAATCGGTACGCTTTTGCTGTGTCAGAGTAACCAACCATTGTCATTTCCCTACATGTTGGTCGAAACTAATATTTTTGTTGCAGCCCTATTACGCAATTATGCCGCCGTCGAAACCGCCTCGGCCCAAAGATACTCCTTTAAACCACTATGTACCAACATACTGTGTGCCATTTAAACCAATGTACGATTTGCACGCTCTGCCACACCATTTTGCACAGTTGCACAGTGGCACAGTTAACTGCCGTTGAATACCATTCTCATTTAAATATTTTTCAAATTCGGTACTTAGGTACTCACGACCATTATCACTCCTTTATATTTTAATTTTCCTTTCAGTTCGTTGCTCAATTATAACTTTAAACATCTTAAATGTATCGAAAACTTCACTTCTAGATTTAAAAAAATAAACACTTATGTATCGACTTTTGTCGTCAATAAATGTGACGAAGTAGCGAGATCCACCAATAGAATTCTTGTTCATTGGCTCGCATACATCACTGTGCACAATGTCTAATACATTTTTTGCACGACCTTCCGATGCCTTTGGAAATGGCTTCACACAAATTTTACGTTTTGCACAGGTTATACAGACTATTTTATTTACTTTATTTATTTTTAGTCCCTACACAAGTTTTTGTTTCACCAGATCGCTTAAACTGTCATAATTTAAATGACCAAAACGATTATGCCACAGCAAAGAACATAAAACTATAAGAAGGGACAACACGTTACTTTTGCTTTTCTCGTTGGCCAACAGGATATCTCCTTCTCTTTTCATTCAATCATTTATGCATGTGATCGAAAGGATACGCGCTACCCTGTTGATTAACGAGTCAAGCAAAAGTAGCGTGTTGTCTCTTCTTATAGTTTCATGTTCTTTGGCCACAGCTCCTCACTCGTTACTTGTAATTATTTGTTTGTCTGTCGTTTAATCATAAACAAACCACCCTTTGAAGCGCTCTTAATAGAACATCACTGTCTTTGCCTCTCATAATCGCTTGATTGTTTTCAAACACTACAGTGTGCCCGTGTTCACATCAGAGAACGTATATTTACAGAGAAGTAGCATCCCACTTCATTCCTGTTGTCGTTCCGCGTTTTTGGGAAAAGGTCTATTTCTCGTCCAGCACACCACTCAATAATTTTTCACCGACAAGGGGCAAAATTTAACATCGGTTGAGCGAAAACAACAATTTTAGAGAAAATTTATGTACGTTCTCTGTTATCAGCTACATTGTGTGGTTGCAGATGTTTTTTGGCGAAAATTTTCCTATTGTTTTGATAAGGAATTTTCGCAATTATATTTCCAACATTTAAAAAAAAATATTAAAAATATGTATTCTTCTATAATTTCAATTTTAGTGTTTTATTTTATTCTACTAATATTTTCCATACATATGTATGTAACTTTCAATAAATATTTTAAGTAGTTAAACAAAATCTTCAAAAACACTAAAGAAATTGCATTTATTGTTTATCATATGTATGCACATGCATGCATTTATTTATCAATGCATATTTAATCGAATTACTTCCATGCAAAAGGGCGCGTATATGTGTAGATATGTAAATAGAATAGAAATAATTATGTATGTACATATGTTTGTTCACATGCGCGCACATTCAACCAAACTCTAAGTCTGCGCGCAAACTTTGACAAAATGTCTTATCTCCAGTTAGACTTCAATTTTTACCATGTCAAAAATAACAATGTTCTAATGAAATATTTATACAAATAGTTAAACAAAGCTATAGTTCCACAGGCCATTGTGTTAAAAGTTTAATTTAAATATTAAATTTGTACGTCAAAGATAGAAATTTATTGATTTGAAAATAAAAATTCGAAAGCCAAATAAGCTGTTTTGTCAAAACTCCACAGAAATAGTTGATTCTGTCCGCAATTCACACGAAAAAGCTGCGTCGCAAAGCCGCCATCATTAATCAGGGTTTAGTTGAATTAATTTGTATTTGAGGAAGGTAGAAGAAAAAAGTGGAGTATAATACAAATATTGATATACTAGATCGAATAGAGGAATATCTGAAATAAAACACTTACATATAGATACATACATAAGATGTTAAGTTATTTGCCACAGAATTAAATTTCTAAATTAAAATTCTGGTACTTTATACCCCCTCAGGACAAAAATGGTACGGTTTATTTGCAATTTCGGGTTGAAAGTCTTCTGTATAGGTCATTGACCGAGATTGTTGGTTCAGGAAGAAGCAAAAGTAGTATAATTAATTAAAGGTCTCACAAAATACAATTAATTATAGCAATGTTTGCGTTTAATTAGACAATTGTAGAAAAATTTGTTAAAAGGTAGTAGATTTTCCACTCCTAAATATATTATTCTGGTACTTGTGCTACATTTGTGATAAGACGTAAGCCCTGACACAAATGCGACCAAAATTTAGACTACATATTGACATACATATGTGTAATGTACATATGTATGCAAGTAGGCGTAGCGGTAAGGCGTTTGGTTGCGCCGATTTGGAATAATTAGGGCTTTAAATGACATATATAACAGGATTTCGTGCAAAACACGTTTATAATGATAAGGGGTCGTGCACATATTACGTAACGCAATTTTTGATCATTTCAGACCCCTCATCATGTCACACTTTCAGAAAAATTGTTTTTATTAATCGTAAAATAAAATACAATGTTAATTGATATACATACATATGCTATATATTAGGTAAAGGGAAATCACATGTCACACTTCGTCACAAATACCAAACCCCTGCCGCCCCCCTATCGCGTTACGTAATATGTGTACGACCTCTAAGCAAACATAATAGATTAATAATAGATGAATTTCTTCATGAAATATTTTACGGGCACAAGCGGGCCAAAATAATACCTACATTCCCATTTGAAGTTGTGAGCATTTGGACCAAAATTACCAAAATCTTCAATTTATGATTTTTAGATTTTTGTCTTCGTCGCGAAAAATGTGATGGATGAGGGGCGCATGTGTTTGTGGGGAGATGAAATGTTCGCATTTATGAATGAACAGAATTTACTATCAGAAGTGTGCGCGTGTGTTTATGAATGAATTTTTTGTTGTTGTATGTAGCACTTGTTGCGCGGTTGTATATATGTATGTATGTATGTGCATACGTATGCAGTATAAATGTACATACTTATGTACATCCATATGCAAATGTTTATCAATAAAAATAGATATACATACATACATATGTAAATACATTTGAATTACATATGAATGTACTTGCACTCAAATATGATAACGATTTTTATGTTTATAAAATATGTAAGTCCACAGATACCTTGTCTATATGCATATGCGTCTACATACATACATACATATGTACTTGCATAGTTATATACATATGTAAGTGCTTATGTAAGTGCGTATGTACGTGCATAAGTGCGTACTTTCATACATATTTATTTGGATATTATAATCTCCTCACACTCACTCATTAATAAGCTTTATAAATCATAAATTTGTATGAAAATACCAATCTATAAAGCTTTTGAAATTTATATCACTTATTATAAATAATGTCATTTATTTTTTATGAATTTGTGTAATGTATGCACATATGAAATGCTCTCATCAAAACAGCCAGTCAGGTTACTTTTCCGATAATTATACTTATCCATCGTGATAAAAATGAAATTTGTCTAACTCTTTTCATTTTCTACCTAATAGATAAAATTTCTAGTTTTTCATCATTTCATAAACTTCATACAATTTTACATCCAAAATATAAAAATACTGTGCATATTACATATGAAATGCCGTCGGCAAAACAGCAAGTGCAGTAAGCTATTTATGGCATATGTATACAATGCATGCATATAACCAAAATAGGCTCACTCTTATCATGCACATATTTAAGTAAAGCCAAATTTCACGTCTAATTATATATTTAGACATTTATATCAATTGGTTAATATATTGGCAAAATCTAAAATTCGAGCCAAAACAATTAAAATTATCAGAAATCATAGTCTGTTAAACAAATTTTGCCTTCGCTCAGCTCTGTTAACTCGCCACTCTCACAATTTCCCCTGTCGGCCATTAGAATGGTGAGCTGGACGAGAATTATTGATGCATTTTGACAATTCACACCGGCATCCTAACTTAATGCTTCTCTGTCTAATATACGTTCTCTGTTCACATGCTTTACTTTCTGAGATAAAGTTACAACGTAAATTGGGAACATAAAATGCATTCCTCAATTTCAACAGAAATTCTTCACTTTACAAATGAACTTCCCCTACTCCTTCTGCTTCCACATATTTCTCACCCGCAAGTTTAATTCTTTATCTCTTTTCTGCATATGCAACGAACATAGATCGATCACAGGAAAGATGAGCCGTCGCTCCACTGTCGATACACGAAGCGCTGCGTTAAACTGTATGCGAAGAAACAGATCGGAGATAGCTAACGATTTCTCTGATTTCTGTTGTATGTAGTTGTGACTCTCGTGGGTCTCTGCACAGTGATGCGAAATGCCTATACTTTCCGCAGTTGTAACATTTACCGGGCATCTTCTTTCTTTCACAGTTTTTTCTGAATGCTTCCATTCTGTGCCGTCAACACTGCTGCTGAAAACTAATTGTTGGATAGAAATTATATAAGTATTCAAAAACTACAATGAAATTTCTCACACTTGGGCGGAAAATTTTTTTGATACAATGGATGAATAACTCAGTTTTACCACAACCTAGCTTATTCATTGTTCATAAAAATATTTCCATTGCACTCCATTACACGTTTTTGGTTTCATCAAAATCGGATCATATATACAGATTTTGTGAATAATTCGCCTCCGGCGCCACCTAATGCATTTATTATTCCTTAAACACTTTTTTATCGCAACAGCGACATACATTTTTAATATTATCCATATCTGACCATAAATAGAGATTTCCTAAATATCTCCACTCAAGTGGCACCTACCGAATCGATCAGTTTGGCACCCATAATAGCTATGAACTTTCTTCCGAGACGAATCGTTTGACAACCATTTTTTAATATTTTACATAACATTCAATTACACTTGACTTTTAAAGAGGTGGCTATCCTCTCTAAAATATTGGTATGAACCACCCTCTCGCGAACCGTTAACACCCTCATTTTAAAATTTCATATACACCTCGTGTATAGTTAAATTAAATTCGACTTTTTAATCAGGTGGCAACCTTGTTCAATATATAGCTGGCTCTAAACCTGATCCTCAGAGAAACAAGCCGTTTGATACTCGTATTTTAAAATTGTTTATACTTCTGTACAATTTAATAAAATTTGACCTCTCAAAAAGGTGGCATCCAACTCCAAAATGAATGTATGAACCTTCTCCTCCCCGAGGCAAACCCATATTTTAATATTTTATATAAAAGTTAGCTACCGAGACGAACCGCTTGAAAGCCATATTTTTATTTCTTATCACGTGTGTATATTTTAATCAAATATACTTTACAACCTATTCTCATACCTACCAAGTAATCACACAAAAATTCATAAAAATCGGTGGACCAGTCTCGGAGTAGTTCGACCTCAAACACCGTGACACGAGATTTTTATATACAAAAAAAACACAATGGTTTTTTATAATTTCTATTAGGAGCTTCTCAAGGACTCATAAAAATAAAATTGTTTTCCATATAAAAAACAAATCAATACATCTACATACATATGTTCCCTATGTTTCTCAAACTCTGCTATTCAATCAGATGCTCTTTGTTTACTTTAATTCTTCTTCATTGCAGGTGTTTGCCAAAAAAAAAACAGAACTGAACAACTGCATGCGGAAATGTTGGAAATAATAAAGATAAATATTATAAAATATAAGCTTTTGAAATGAATATATGTACCTAAGTAAATTGCATTTTTAGTTTCAGAATAAGCGTACACGAACACGGATTGCTCCAAATCGAAAGTGAACAAACTTAGATGAAAATGCGCCTGTGGAGTGGAAAATAGGGGGGCAATTCAACATTGATATTTACTCCCATTTGTACATACATATGTATGTAGAAACCGAGTGCGCAGGCATATTACAAATGCTTTGGTGAGGAGAAAAGCATCGCGGTTGACGGGAATCATGGATGCTACCATTAAAAGTAGATTTAAATTAAAAAGTTTTTGTTGAAAGTTATTTACAAATACCTTTTATATCTCAACGCTAAAGAGGTGATTGTGATATCTGAAAGCGTGCCAGCAGAATTAGACTGTAAGCCTTCAACTAGGCGCAAGGGAATGTATTCCCGAACGGCAATGTCTGATATTGTAAATATCCAGGCAGAAGCAATGCATTTTAAGAAACAAAAGATTGATAAAGACTTAGCTATGAGGAAAGAGAGATAACGATTAAGGGGGGAGAAGTAAGGTATTGAGCCACGAGAAGCTAAAAATACTTGAGCTGGAAATGAAAGAATGATTGGCGAAGGAAAAGTTACTTTTTAAAAACATAATTTTATAGTTACAACTTTGTACAAGCAGAGAGCACAAATGACGAGTTTTATTTTGTTAATTTTTTATACAAATGTTCTTCATTCTCTAACAAAAGCCATAAAGAGCCAAGTTATAATTGGTGTATAAATGGATCAATGACTCTTCATCAAATTTCAACTTATTTATCGGAATTTTTAAGAATGTTTTGGGCATCTAGATAACTTACCCATCCTTTTTTTAACAATAATGTCTCAAGTGACAAAAACTCTCAACGGATTTTTCAAATTTTCTGAAATATTGGTTTGAAGCACTTTTATCCATATAAACTGCACCCGTTTTACACATTACTACAACTATACATTACAACTACGTACAACAAAGTACAGTTTCTGCAACAGGTTCTTTATGCCTATTTGTTAGAGAATGAAGGTTATTTTTATAACAAAATGAACAAAATAAATTCATTATGTATAAGTACTTTATTTTTTTTGGTGTGGAAATATCAATTTTTAAGTTTGTTTGTAATTGACATTTTTAGTTATGGGTGACAATAAAACCGCAAATACCTGAATTTATTACATACATATGTACATCTATGTGCTCATTTCTTGCAAAGCATTTAATTGATTTTGTAAAAAGTTTAGCAAACTTTTTCAAGAAATGCTTGATGGAGATAAGCTTATGAGGGAATATGGCGTTACAATTCAGTTTTCACTGCCTTCGTGATTGAAAATTATAAGGATGTTATAAAAAATGTAGCACACCATAAACCAAGTTGTTGAATTCCTTCTTATTTTTTCCATTCAGCATTCTAAATTTAAGTTCCTTCAGACTACAAAATGTTTTCGGGAGAATGCCAACACCATTCTCACACGATATTCTTTTTTTGTTGAACTGTGCTCTAACTTCGCTAGTATGTTTCACATTATTTTGCCTGAAAGTTGTGATTAATAATGACTTATGTAAGGGGATATGCACTATGTTCTGCTATCCATTGCTAACCTGACAAAAAGCTCTCAGGATATCAAAATCAGTTCAACAAAATTTTAGAGTCATGCACACTTTCAGTATACCCGAGTGTTAGTTGTCTGATACGTAAGTTATAAACGCAAATGACTTGCATTTTGAGACCATATTGGCGTTTGCGGGGATAAAATAATTCATGGTGTATTACAGGTGCTTGTGCCAATTAGATTTCTGAGCCGACACATCCATGTAGCTCACGCCTTATCGCTGAAATTAGCCTGAGTCTTTGTATTTCATTGGGCTGGTACAAAACTCGATCCTTTAGTGCCAGGATCGCTTTAAAAATTGCCGTTGTAACTTTTTTATGTGCCACCATCACCGACTACAAAAATAGTTGCGATTTTCCGGATCCATCACTAGAAGAAGCTAAACGATACACCACAATTTGAAGTTGGAGTTCGATTAAAAGTTGTGGAGAGTAATCATTTTAGAACACAGAGTGATCCTCATTTGTACAAATCTGTTGTCGTCCAAATTGGATAAAACTGTTATTCCCCATTCAATCGATTTTGGCAAACATAGTTGAACACTTCTGCGGTTATTCAGTATACCTCCTCATCATCAATTGTAAGAGAACTTTGCAAAAATGAACCAAATTTTTCCTTCGATTCAAGCAATAACAAGTGCAGTGCACATTTTTGTACCATACATTTAAAACTTCTTCCTTTTCATATACATTTGGCATTTTGATTTGTATACATTTTTTTGAGGTAATCAACTGATTTAATAATGAACTATTTCATGCTAAATGATAGTGCATTCACACACTTCTAGTTTTTGTTCAATTACTACAGTATGAAATATGAGATTATGAGATCTTGTGAACTCCCTATATATTTCAGTATATTTAATAGTACTTTACTTCTCTGGCAGTATTTATTGATCCACCAATATTTCACCATTTGACATCACCGATATGTTTGTTGATATTTTATATAAATAACAATTTTATTTCGGTGAAAATAACTACTACTTTGTTTAAACAATTTAATATTAGAGATATTAATATGTTTTACGTACTTATTTCTACTTAAATCGGTTTATTTGCGGAAAGTTTTGCAACTTTAACTCCAAATTATTCAAAAATCATGAGTTTCTTCGCGGAACAGTTTCCAGTTTTGTGATGTTGCCCCTATCCATCTTTGACCAACCCTCTTAACTAGATGTTGGGCTCCTTGATTATCGCTGTTGATAACTATAGGTCCAGTGACTGAAAATACCATTTCAGCAAGCAGTTTTCTGATATATACTTTATATACTTTGCGGCAGCTGTCATCGCTACATATTCCGCCTCTGTGCTACTTCAAAAAATAAATATTTACATATCGAGATTTGTCATCGATAAATGTGACAAAGTATCCCGACCCACCAATAGAACTTTCATTCATTGGCCCATCTGTGTGAACAATTTCTAGCAGATTTATTTGCACGATTCTCAGACACCTTAGGAAACGGCTTTGCACTTATTTTGCTTTTCGCACACGTCACATAGGCAATTCGTTTTAAAACTTTTCTTATTTTCCGTCTGTGCACTAACTTTTGGCTTACTTATTCATCCAAACTGTCATAATTTAAATGTCCAAAAGGAGTGTGCCACAATTTGCTTTAGTGTTTTCGTTTTTTTGCATATAAACATTTAGTTGCTACATTTTCCACAATAAATAAACCATGTTCTTCTTGCACTGTCAATATTATATCACCATCTTTGTCTTTAAACACTGCGACACGTCCATGCCCGCAGGTTTTGCTTACTGAAACAAAATTGCATCGCAATGAGGGAACATGCAAAACATTTTTCAGTCTTAGCTGAAATTTACCACTTTCTAAGTGCACTTCACGTACTGCTTCTAAATATTTCCCCCCTGCAAGTTCTTTTTTCTCTTTTCTTTCTTTGTATGTAACAAATAACGAGCGATCACAACAAAGATGTGCTGTTGCTCCATTGTCAATACACCAAACATCAGGACGAACCGCAAATGAAGAAGCAGAAACGAGAATACTAACGATTTGTCAATTCTCTGCTGCTCTACTCGTTGATCTTGTACCTTCCTCGAGCAATTTGACGTTGAGGATATTCAAGGACGGCAAATCATCACCCGATTCTATGGCTACTACGAAATTCTCGTACGATTTCGGCAGACTTGCCAACATAATTATGACCGATACCTCTTCTGGCATGTAAAGGGCGGTTAAATTTTAAGGGCCGATGTTGATTTTGAATAAAACGCAAATTATTTTGGAAATTATTGTAATTTCTTTTTATTATGATAACATGGTGTGGTTCAATTTATGTATGGAACAAATTATTCGCCAAATGTCCGCCGCGACCTCGGCGGCACACCTCCATCCGATGGTCCAAATTTTCGATGACGCTGAGGCATAATTGAGGTTCTATGCCGTTAATGTGCCGAATTATCTCATCCTTTAGCTCTTGAATTATTGATGGCTTATCGACGTACACCTTTTCTTTCAAATAACCCCAAAGAAAGTAGTCCAACGGTGTCAAATCACATGATCACATGATTGACATCGCCACCACGTGATATAACACCGCCATTGAATTTGTCGCGAAAAAGAGCCATTGCTTCGTTGGCTGTGTGGCAAATGGCACCATACTGTTGGAACCACATATCGTCCACATCCATATGTTCCGATTCGGGCCATAAAAAGTTCGTTATCATCTCACGATAGCGAACACCAAAAAAATACGGCCCGATGATGCCGCCAGCCCATAAACCGCACCAAACAGTCACTCTTTGTGGGTGCATTGGTTTTCCGACAATCACTCTTGGATTATCATTCGCCCAAATGCGGCAATTCTGCTTATTGACGAATCCACTGAGGTGAAAATGTACCTCGGCATAGAACCACAATTATGCCTCAGCGTCATCGAAAATTTGGACCATCGGATGGAGGTGTGCCGCCGAGGTCGCGGCGGACATTTGGCCGATATTTTGTTCCATACATAATTGAACCACACCATATTATCATAATAAAAAGAAATTACAATAATTTCCAAAATAATTTGTGCTTTAAAATTTAACCACCCTTTACATATGTATATACCTATTTCAGCCAACCTCTCGTTAATTTCGCAAAACTCCGATATGTGGTTTGAAATATAATCGCCCTCTGAAAAATTAAGGGACAACAATTATCGAAATAGCGTAACCTTTCTCCCAGGTCCACCAGGCTGATGAACTTCTTCCAATTTAGTCCAAGCTGCCACCGCTGTCTGACAATGTCTTACGTGGTTAACCTGTGAACTTGATACACAACAATATACTCGCCATCGCCTTTTCATCTTTAGCATCAAATGCCGCTACATCTTCAGCTGTTGAATTTTCGATTTTAACTAGCTTGCCGCTAATTATTGCCCACAATTCCGAGTGAACTAGCGCACTTTTCATGTGCACCGACCACGAAACATAATTCGCGTCATCTAGTATCTCGATCGCATATAAACCGCTAGCACTTATTTTAATAGCAAACAACAATTACTAGTTATTTTTAAAAATGTGACTTTTCTATACGAACGTATATTTGTGAATTAATAAAATTTATTACAGGAAAGAAAATTTATTTTCTGTATCTAATAACAATTACTTACTTACTTAATTGGCGCTATAACCGCTTAAGCGGTTTGGCCGAACTTCTCCTACAATTTGTGGTGTGCGTCTTGATGTTGTAACATAAACTGAGGGACCTACAGTTTAACGCCGAATCCGAACGGCGAATGTTTTTGTGAGAAGTTTTTTCATGGCAGAAATTCACTCGGAGGTTTGCCGTTGCCTGCCGAGGGGTGACCGCTATTAGAAAAAACTTTCTATAATTTTTGGATGTTACTTGCCCCGAGCTGGATTCGAACTTGGGACTCACCGAATGAAGCGCGCACACGCTACACACTCGGCTATGGCGGCAATTATTATATTAATATAACAATTAAGGCAAATATTATTTGTTGCTTTATTTTATGTTGCATTTATTATTCTAACAGGAATTGAATTAGAGAGAGAAATAATAAAAAATTTAAATTTTGAGAAATAGGAGGGGTATGCCGAAATCATGCAATTTCATTTTGCTTTTATTTAAATCCATAATCGTCGCTTAATGATGATATACTAGCCTGCTATGATACACCAATAAAGGCACTTTTTATTGTGTTTGGGCTTACAATAACCTATGAATATTTAAAGGAAACATTTACACATCGTGTATCATATATCTACGTCAAATAGCTGGAAGACATAGTGAATAGTATTTTCGTCTTAAATCGGGGCGTGAATCCGCCTTTTGCCCCACAAAATAATATATAGCCGCACATATAGGATATATATACTAACTATTGTGCATCAGCATCATATAGTTGGGGAGTTATAAGGAATTAAGCTTTTTATTGTAGAAGGCGTTGCACCGCCCATTTTTTCTAAAACGACAACATTAGGTTTGAAAGTGAAATACATGGAATCATAAATGTTAAATTGGCCATGCTATCGCCCACCCTGGAACAAATAGGTATATCTCCGAAACTTCTTTGTCAAGTTTTACCTGCATTGCGTACCCTTTTCATTTCCAGCCAGAAAGCTAATTTTCGAAAATTATAGAATTTGCAACAGTTCAATAAAAGAAAAAGTTCGAGAAAATAGCTGTATTACTTTAAAATCATACTAATTTCCTGTTGTTCCGTTCGCTCCGGAGAACGAGCGTCTCGGCACGATTCGCATCAAAGCGAGATTCTTTAACATCTCGCTGATTTGTGTCCCCGACTCGACAGAAAAGAAGGACGATATAAGCAAGGATCACTTAAATGAGCGCCTGAAAGCATCTACGGATACTGCCCCCGTCACGATATCCCAATCGTGCTTGGCGACTTCAATGCCCGGGTGGATAAGGAAGGGATCTTTGGACGCACTGACGGAAAATTCAGTCTTTACGACGAAATCTCCGCCAACGGACTAAAGCTGATCGACTTTGCCGGAACCCGACACATGGAGTCTGTAGCTCCAGATCGCAGACGCGAAACCAAATCCTTCATATTGCGGTAGACGGAGGGCATGTTCGCGGTATATCAGATGAACGTACACATCGAGGACCGAATATCTACTTGGCTGATTATCTTGTCACAACCAATATATGTATACGCCTCTTCGCAGCAGTAAACGTGCATCTAAATACACGAAGAAAGCTCGACGTAGGAAATCTGCAATCGCAGAAGACAGCTACTAGCCGCGCTACTCGACCCTTCGCAACAAACCGGGATTCGCGAGCACTGAGAGCACATTTCTCTATCGCTACGTGCCGCCTCCGATGAAGTCGTGGGTGTACAGCGAACCCGAGATACTACGCTACGATTGTGCTACAGGGCCAGCGCGAGTTGTATGGGGACGCTACCGAAAGTTGAGAAAGGAAGAGAAACGTACTGTTCGCAACAAGAGGGGTCCAAGGCAAAGGGATGTGGACCACAACCTCTCCTTCTCAAGACAACCACACACACTGCCTGTAGGCTTGGTGATCCCTGTTATCTCTAACGAGGCTCTGTCGACAGAATTTGTGCACTCGCCGCCTGATAAGTTGTTAAAATAGTTGGTTTAAGCGGTATAGTGTTGGTATGAAGGGCGAAGTTCCGACAAGGGCGCATTTGCCCCTATGTGACCCACGTCTGGGCTGCTGCACATGTTGCACACATATGGCCGTGCTCGGACCGCTGCCGGGAGATAATGGAAAAGAAGACAAATTGGTAAGCGAGAGAAAGGAGATGTCAGAAGGAAGGAGTAAGAGGTGCCAGAAAAGTGGGGCTGTAGTCTTGCTGAAAATCCCTGTGTCGAGGCTGCCGCCCAAAAAAGATGCATGCGCTTTTCAAAACAGGTGCATTGAGAGAAGTTTAAACGCAAAACGATGTGGGAGCTCGGCTGGTAGTGGTTTCGACCGCGAAGTCTGGCCAGGGATTAGAGAGGCGCTGATCCCTTTTTGGGCTCCCACATGACTGTGACTAAATGGTTGCCATTCCGAATGCGGGGAGTATCATGGTGGCTGTGGTGTAATACCTAATTGCCGAAAGAGCTTGGCTTGGTTCTGGTAACCGCGTTAAGCACACCGGATGATGTTCGCAGAAAAAACAGAGATACCGAAATACGTGAGTGCGAAAAGATTGAGATGCTATCCGACAGGAAAAGCGCCCAAAAATGTGCCCAAAAGGTGCGGCGGCTTACGGACGGTTTTAAGGCCAGGGCAAATTTCTGCAAGAACAAGAAGGGTGAACTGGTAACTGATGTCCAAAGCACACTTCATTTGTGGAGGAAAAACTTCTCCACTTTGCTAAATGGTCATAGCGAAAGCGTCACCGGAGAAGACACATTAACGTCCCGTCACACGACCTCGATGGAGGTCGAATAGCAATTACACGGCTGAGAAACAACAAATCCGCTGGAGTTGATAGTTATTAGCTAAGCTATTAAAGCAAGGTGGCGAAGAGCTGATAAAGTGCATGTACCAGCTCATTTCCAGAATATGGTCGCACGAGTGCATGCCCACCGATTGGAGTTTAAGTGTGTTCTGCCCAATTCACAAGAAGGGTGATCCTGCAATATGCACCAACTACCGCGGGATCAGCCTCCTTAATATTTTATACAAGGTTCTATCGCCCATATTGAGAGAAAGGCTGAAACCAGCCATCAACGAACTGATTGCCCCTCATCAGTGTGGATTTAACCTGGTAAATCTACCATTGACCAGATATTCACAATACCCCAAATGGAAAATAACCGTGAGAAGAGGACGACAGACACCATCTCCTTGTCGACTTTAAATCAGCTTTCGACGGCACAATGACTGAATTTGGTATCCCTGCAAAACTAATACGGCTATGTAAAATGACGTTGAGCACATCACTAGCTCAGTCAGAACTGCAAAGGACCTCTCCGAGCCGTTCGATACAGGGTAACAACCTATCGTGTGACTTCTTTAACATTATGTTTAAAAAGGAAATTAAAGCACCAGAATCAAACCGTTCAGGCACCATATTTTATAAGAGTTCTCAACAACCGCATCGTTAGTTCTGCCTTTTCCAAGCTAGAGAATGGAGCGAAGCGAAAGAGGTTGTAGGTGAACGAGGTCAAACGAAGTATCTCCTGTGATCAAATAAACAGTCGGTGCATTTGCGTCTTGCCTCTCACGGCACTGTTGACAGTTGCAATTTTGACAAAGTAGGGGCGTTTATTTATCTTGGAACCAGTATTAACACCAACAATAATATCAGCTTGAAATTCAACGAAGAATCTCATGCCAACAAGGGTTACTTTGGGCTAAATCGGCAAGGAACAGTGAAGCCTTCTCTCGACGAACGAAAACGACGCTCTATAAGTCTCATATCTTGCCCGTTATGTTGTATGGCGCATAAGCATGGACACTCCCCACATCAGATAAGAAAGCCCTTGGAGTTTTCGAGAGAAAGATTTTTGGACCTTTACGTCTTTGCGAGGACGAATACTGCAGACAATGGAACAATGAGTTGTATGAGCTTTATATTTATACTTATATCTATACCTACTAGTACTTATAAAATAAAGTCGCTAAAAAGCTATGTACGGAATTGGCTTCGCACAGAATGCTCCGATTTGAAAGCGGTTTTTTGCATTTTAAAACTTATCTGTGTGAGATGGACTTTTTTTTTATATAATGTGATAGAATATATAAAGGGGGCGTGGCAATCGGACAAAATGTGGTAAAAAAACATAAATTTTTGGTTTACACAGCCATACATCATAACCTAATCAACCGATTAGAATGAATCTTCCTTGAAGTTAAACTTTGAAATATTTACTTTCGTTCTGCATCAAAAAAAATAGTTGATTTCTTTCTAATTTAACCAAAATTGTTTAAACAAAAGCAGCACTTTTTCCAAAAAAATCTGTTTGTGTGTTTGTTCGCTGCCAACCGAATTAGTCAGCGTGCTTCAAGCGACAGCTGTGGTGAGCCATTCAATTGATGAATTCGCGAAAGAGCTCGGTAGCGTTACTTCACTTCGGACGTATGTGTGTATGTATGTATGTTACATAATTTCGCTTTTATTTCGGCTTCACATACATACTTATGCATGGTGCCAGATTAATGCAACAAAAAAGAAAAAGAATGCATGCATATTTTTAAACATACATACATACATATATACTCCTAAAGTTTAAACAAAAGTACTATGTTTTCGTATGTTTGTATGAATGTATATATGCATATATGTATGTACTTATTTGTGTAGTAGGGAGATTGAATTCTACAACATTTTATTTTATCCAAATTTGTATGATGATTTCCAAAGACTGAGTACCGATCCATTTTAATTTTTTTTGTTCGGCAACCATGAATATCTTTCTTCAAAAAGAACCGTTGCTTTTCACGAATTATGCTATTAAAACTTGTATGTTACAGTACATTAAAACGATCGCAGTTCATAAAGTTTTATTTTGAAGTCATTTTTATTAATCAAAAGTGCAGATTTAATAAATAATTTGACTTTTGAGTGGTAAGTACATTTCAGTGCAATTTTTTATATTATTTAGTGTAATTTTACAACCAAATTTTCCTTAGGGCCATTTTCACAGTTGCGAGTTAACTTACATTCCACAGTTAACTATGAATTTTCGATTCAATTTTAGTAATTTAACTAAATATTCACTACCCAATCTACGATAGACAACATTTTATTTCTAACAAAAGGTTAACTCACCAATATTGGGCAGTTAAACTTGAGATAAGTCGACATGAAAATCGAAAATCGAGAGTTAACTGTAGAATGTAAGTTAACTCGCCACTGTGAAAATTACCATTAGAAAAATTAGTGATTTCTATGAAACATAGTTGTTACTCAAAGCTTAAAGATTTCTATAAAATTTATAAAAGTTCTCAAAATTAGATAAAAATATAATTTCGTATTTTTTATTATAAAAGTTCTCAAAATTAGAAAAAAATATTTGGTTTTTTTATACGAAATTTTAGTAAGTTCTTAAATATGCAATTGAAATAGATTATAAATTACTAACATACCGGGCAGGTGTTTTTCTTTTCAACCATTTTCTTCTCAGCTATGACATTTGACCAACTTTCCAGAGCAAAAAATATACATAGTATATGTACATTAGAGTGCTTAAAAAAAAAATGTTTGTTTCTTTTTTTAACACTAACCTTTGATGGAAAAAAATCCTCACCAAATATGGCGGCCGCCGTGGTATGTGGTAGCGCGCTCCGCCTACCACACCAAAGGTCCTGGGTTCAAGCCCCGTGCAAAGCATCATAAAAAATTTAGAAACAGTTTTTTCAATTAGAAAAAAATTTTCTAAGCGAGGTCGTCCGTCGGCAGTGGTCTAACAAACACTCCGAGTATGTTTCTGGCATGAAAATTCATATGCCTAGCAGATGCCGTTCGGAGTTGGCATAAAACATGTAGGGGACCCGCCAGTTTGTAGGAAAAATTAAAAAGGAGCACGACGCAAGAGAAGCTCGGCCTAAATCTACTCGGAGGCAAATCTTGCCAAGTATTCATTTTATTTCAAGGATGGGTCCTATAGCTGAACTCATAGGGGTCGCTATTTTTTTTTTAGTTTCCCATGTAAAATTGGCTTTTTGATATGTAAACATCTTTGCTCACGGTATGGGGGAATACAAAATGAAAGATGTAAGATATGAAGTGTGAATTGCAAGGTACGGTGTGACGACTCTCCAATTTTTTACAAATTTCACTCTTAATAAAATCTCCATATCGCCGCCCTTACCTACATATCGCTTTTCAAAATTACGGTCATTATCCCCAAAACCGCTTTATTTTGGTGTTCTTTAATCCACATTTTCATCCATATCTCCAGAAAGGGTTAACATCGGCTTGAAAGAGGCTATTCATTCAATACTTGAAGTGTGAAAAAAGTTATTTTCCTTGAAACTATTTCATTTGGCAGCTTCCTCAAGTATTCAACTTAGCAACGAAAAGGTATCCATTTTTAAAATTCCCACGATTTGTTCTGTAAGCTTACTGAAAGCCCTTTTACCCTTTTAGCTTACTTTTATATTAAAAACCACACGAATGGGTAAACATCCCATAACGCATCTCTGAAAATGTCTTATTTTTGGCCGTATATAAATAAAGTACAGCTCAAAGAAAATATGAGAGTTTCTACTTCCGGACAAGGAAATGCACTTTTTGCTAATAACTTACTAAAAATTGGTAACGGACAGTTCCCTACCACATGTGGGCAAATCGATCTGACAAATATTTGTAATTTAACCCAAACTATTGAAGATCTAATTGAGAAAGTATATCCCGGAGTTGGTGGTCTTATAACCAATTCATTGGACTGGTTTAAGCAGCGGGCAATATTGTCAGCTATCAATGATCAGGTGGATGCAGTAAATGCCTTAATACTTTCAAATTTTACTACGGAAGTACAAGTTTTCCACTCAATAGACACAATAATAGATATTAGCGAGGCAGTACATTACCCAGTAGAATTTATATTTTCTCTAAATCTCCCCGGAACGCCACCACATAAACTAATTGATAAAGTAGGAGCTCCTGTAATATTACTACGCAATTTAAATCCACCAACTTTATGTAATGGAACTATGTAGGCTGCTGATCAAAACAATTAGAACGCATTTGATTGAGTGTTCAATTTTGACTGGCTGTTGTGCTGGAGAAAACATCCTGATTCCAAGAATCCCGATAATACCAACAGATCTTCCATTTCAATTTAAACGGCTCCAGTTTCCAGTCAAATTATGTTTTGCAGTAACAATAAATAAGGCTTAAGGTCAAACACTTAAGGTGACCGGTTTGGACCTTAGATCTCAATGTTTTACGCATGGCCAGTTATATGTTGCTCTATCCCGTGTAACAAACAAAGACAATTTATTTGTTTTGGCTCCTGATGGGAAAGCTGCGAACACTGTATACAATGAAGTGTTATAAAACTGAAAATAAAAACTAACTGAATATGAATAATTAATATGTATGTACATAAATATATCTTCTAATTGGACTTTATTTATTTATGAAATTTTCTTTATTTACTATGGTCATTATTCCGAAATATTACAAACAATTACTTTTATTTCAATTATAAAGTTGTTTTAAACATTATCAACCTGTGTGAAACAAGGTGCGGGTTGCTAGTATATATATCTTAATATATATATTTCTTCTGTCCGTGTGTATGTGACTGTACTCCTTCTAAACGGCTGAACCGATTTTGATGAAATTTTTTGTGTGTGTTCAAGGGGATTCGGGAATGGTTTGGACTCACAATTTGGTCCACTGGAATATGTTTTTTATTTAATTTTTAAGTAATTGTTGATTTTGGAATGTTTTACATTGGGCCCGACAGATTGCGCTAAGATAGACTGAAGTGCAGTACGATAATAATTACGTTTAGCACAGATACACGCCGCCACCAGTAGGTCAAAATTTGCTATGCGCAAGTACTACCAAATTGTATCAAAGACACAAACCTATATAATCTGCGGATTTGTATGTACTAATATTCACATAATTGGAGACTATCAAATTAATAAAAGTGACTTGGCAGCATTTATACAGCAATAAGGAAATGACATTAAATGATATAAACAGTTAATATTCGTTGTGTATGATTTTAAACTATATTATATTAAAGAAAAATGCCACGTCTTAGTGGAAAAGCAAAATATATTGGTCGACGTACACGACACGCGCAATTGGTCAATAATCGTAGATTAAAAAGAACTGTTGTTGTGTTTTGCGGAAATTTTGTGTGTGTGTTCAAGGGGATTCGAGAGTGGTTTAGATTTACAATTTGGTCCACTGGAATATGTTTTTTTGTTTAACTTTAAACTACAGTTGATCTCCTTTTAACGCGGTTCAGTGGGAAATAAATTTGTTCGCGTAAAAAAACGCGTTAAAAACCCTAATTTGAGTACAAATTTATTTATTCGTTCCTATTTTGCGAAAAATCCGCGCCAAAAAAATAGCCGCTTTAAAATATCAAAGTTTCCACTCGAAACCCAAATTTGGGGAAGTGTACAAATTTATTACAAACGCACATATTCGCTATGCTTTGATATATATTGTAAAGCCTCTGTCTTAAAGGATCTTAACAATAAAATGTATTAATATTAATCAATCAAAGTTTTTTCTCTCAAGTATTCTTCTTCGTTCTGGCATTTGGTTATCTTTCACATGTCAGAATTTTTGAATTTTTTTAATATTTTCAGTATCAGAATGACTCGGGTGCCGCGTTAAAAAAGTAAAACCGCTTAAAAAAGACAGTGGGGGATGGTAAAAAACTCCGCGTTAAAAGGAGATGGACTGTAGTTGTTGATTTTGGAATGTTTTGCATTGGGTACGACAGATTGCGCTAAGATAGACTGTATTTCTTGATTTTGGAATGCTTTACATTGGGTCCGACAGACTGCGCTAAGATAGACTGAAGTACGATAATAATTACGTTTAGCACAGATACAACCCGAAACCAATAAGTAAGTGCACATAAAAGTCGAAGGGCGATTAGGTAGGTCACAATTTGCTACGCGCAAGTACTACCAAATTGTATCAAAGACACAAACCTCTATAATCTGCTGATTTGTATATACTTATATTCACATAATTGGAGACTATCAAACTATTAAAAGTGACTTGGCAGCATTTAAACAGCAATAAGGAAATGACAGTAAATGAAATAAACAGTTAATATTCGTTGTGTATGATTTTAAAGTATATTATATTAAAGAAAAATGCTACCGCTAAATCCACCACCGGAACCTTTAAAAACACTGTTAGCTGGTACGTCATCTCAATCGAAATTGTTTTTGCGGAAAATTCGTAAATTCAATTCGTGCTTCCAAATGACATCATTTGGAGCAACAAAAATTGTTCATAATGAAGATGGTCGTAATTTTGAATCTACATTCAAGATTCAAGGTCAAGTGTACCACCAAATTGGTTCATTGCTTCCAATGCCGGATGCCGATCCAAAATTTTTACAAATTTACTTCATGGGCGATGAGGAGCAACAATCACATACACGCTGCGCTTACAACCATGTAGAGCAGATGGAGGAACGGGAAATCGTGGACATTTTGGAAACGTTTCTACAAAACCATAACCAATTATTACAATTGTTCAAGACTGTTTCTAACAGATTGCAAAACGACAACTACGTCATTATCATTAAAGCAGATAAAGTGCCATATGGAGAGCACGCAGGTACATGTAATGTTCCAACTGTTAATGAAGTTGCAGTTGTTATGGCTGGTGACCCATGTGAACGTCGAGACATTCGCATACAACGCAGAGATAGTACGATGCAAATAATTCAAGACAACCATCGTTCTTACGATGCTTTGCAGTATCCGTTGATATTTTGGGAAGGAGAAGATGGATACCATTTAAATATTAAACAAAGGAATCATAGTACAGGTACAACTTATAGATTATCTTCAGACTTGAAATTAAAAAAACAGCGTATCCTAACATTATACATATGTATGTAGTTGTTATACAAACAAAAAATTAAAAATTTAAAAATTCAATTCATTCATATAAATGAGAAACAGGTAACTTTAATTTAAAGAGGTACAAATTGTCTATCGACCATTTTAAACTATTTAAAAAAAACTAATTACAATAATTTGGTGGCTCAAATATGTTGCTTTTTCGCAAACTTCTTTTATCAGAATGTGATTGCGCACTGTGCTTTGTTTAAGGCGGTTTCGATTAAAATTTTTTTGAGTTTGATAAATTTTTTTTTGAGCCAATAATTTTTGTTTTTGTTTATCACAGGTGGAGAACTGACCAAGAAAGTCAGTGCTATGAACTTCTACGCATATCGGCTGATGGTTCGTGCTAATGAAGAAAACAACATTCTCCGCTGCAGACAGCTATTTCACCAGTTCATTGTCGATATGTATGCAAAAATCGAAAGTGAGAGATTACGATACATAAAATTTAATCAAGCAAAACTTCGTGCTGAGGAGTACATACATTTGCGTGATGCCGTAATCGGTAACGTAGATGCAACGAATGACATCAACAGCATTGGTACCGCATATATTCTCCCATCATCATACATTGGTAGTCCGCGTCATATGCAAGAATACATTCAAGACGCCATGACTTACGTGCGTGCATACGGCCGACCAGATCTCTTTATCACATTTACGTGTAATCCACACTGGGACGAAATTAAAAATTTGCTGTTGTTAGGTCAAACATCACTGCATCGCCATGATATCACTTCACGCGTCTTTAAGCAAAAATTAAAATCTTTGATGAATTTGATTACACATCACTCGGTATTTGGTGAAACACGTTGTTGGCTTTACTCTGTTGAGTGGCAAAAGCGAGGTTTACCTCATGCGCATATTTTGATTTGGTTGGTGGATAAAGTACGCCCTGAAGCAATTGACAAAATCATTTCAGCGGAAATTCCAGATCCGAATGTTGATCAAGAATTGTTTGACATTGTGACCACTAATATGATCCATGGTCCATGTGGTACTCTAAATATGATGTCACCATGTATGGACAATGGAAAATGTATGAAACGTTTTCCAAAACCATGTCAAAATGATACTATCACCAATATTGACGGTTATCCATCTTACCGGCGTAGAGACATAGACAACGGCGGTCAATCATATGAACTGCGTCTGTCAAACGGTGTGAGAGTAGATATTGATAATCGCTGGGTGGTTCCATATTCGCCATTGCTGTGCAAAACCTATAAAGCACACATAAATGCTGAACTATGCAGTTCGGTTAAGTCTATTAAATACATTTGTAAGTATGTTCACAAGGGCAGTGATAAAGCTATATTCGCTGTTCAAAATGTAAACGAGAATGACGAAATAACACGTTATCAAATGGGTCGATACATAAGTAGCAACGAAGCTATTTGGCGCATTTTCACGTTTCCTATACATGAAAGGGATCCTGCTGTAATACATTTGGCTGTGCATCTTGAAAACGGACAGCGTGTTTACTTCACAGAACAAACTGCACTACAACAAGCGTTAACGGCTCCAAAAACAACTCTTACGGAATTTTTCAACCTTTGTAGTCGACAAGATGTTGTTGGTCAATTCGCAAAGACATTGATGTATACTGATGTTCCTAAATTTTTTACTTGGAATAAACAATCAAAAAAATGGGAACCACGGAAACGAGGCATTCCAGTCCAAGGATTCGCTACAACAAGGAGGATTCTTTTTTTTAGACGCACCAGGCGGCACTGGCAAAACATTCCTCATCTCACTGATACTTGCGCGCATTCGATCACAAAATCAAATTGCATTGGCCATTGCTTCATCAGGCATTGCAGCAACTTTACTTGATGGTGGACGGACTGCGCATTCGGCACTTAAATTACCTTTGAATGTTCATACAAATCCCGAAGCAATGTGTAACATAAAGAAGCATTCAGGCATGGCTGAAGTTTTGAGAAAATGCAAAATTATTATCTGGGATGAGTGTACAATGGCCCACAAGCATTCGCTTGAAGCTCTCGACAGGTCGCTGAAAGATATCAAATGTAATACTAGGCTTTTTGGTGGTGCTCTACTGCTGCTGTCTGGTGATTTCAGGCAAACATTACCAGTCATTCCACGTGCAACGCATGCAGACGAAATAAACGCATGTTTGAAAGAATCCTATCTATGGCGAAATGTCACTAAATTATGCCTCAATATTAATATGCGAGTTCAACTTCAAAATGATCCATTGGCATCAAGATTCTCTGAACAATTGTTAGATATTGGCAACGGTAAAATTCAAATGCATGAAGATACTCAATATATTCGACTTCCGGAGAATTTTTGTAAAATGGTGGCTACTAAAGATGAGTTGATAAAAAGTATCTTTCCAGATTTGACACATAATTATACTAACCATGGATGGCTACGAGAGCGAGCTATTTTAGCCGCAAAAAATTTAGATGTTGACGCCATCAATTTCAAAATACAACAGTCATTGCATGGTAGTGAAGTTACATTTAAATCGATTGACCCTGTCGTGGATCCTGACGAAGTTGTCAACTATCCAGTGGAGTTTTTAAATTCACTAGATTTACCTGGAATGCCACCACATTATTTGCGACTGAAGATTGGCTCACCTATAATTTTGCTTCGAAATTTAAATGCCCCGAAATTGTGTAATGGCACGCGATTAGTTATAAAAAAAATCATGGGCAACATTCTTGAAGCAACTATTTTAAGTGGAAAATTCCAAGGTGAAGTTGTGCTTCTACCACGGATCCCAATGATTCCTTCAGAGTCACCTATACCATTCAAACGTCTACAATTTCCAATTCGCTTGGCATATGCTATGACAATAAATAAGTCACAAGGACAAACAATGACAATTTGTGGATTAGATTTAGAAAATTCGTGTTTTTCTCACGGCCAATTATATGTTGCGTGTTCCAGAGTTGGAAAACCATCGAATTTGTTTGTTTATGCTCCTCAAGGATTAACAAAAAATATTGTTAATCCAATGGCATTAAGATAAATTAAGTTTTTGTAAATTAAAAATATATGTTATAAAATAGTTAGAGTGTAAGCTTTTTCCCCGTTAAATAAAACACGTTAATGTTTTTATTTACGATGCTGCCATTTATTTAACATAGCTTCTACCAAGGCGAATTTATACCAGGTGAAGTTACTACGACAAATACAAAGTTTACATGTATTTTGTTTTTGCTTTCGCTACATATTTGTCAAAATAGAAAATTCAAAATTCTTTTGCTTTTTCACTCACTCACCATAGCGATATACAAATTTTGAAGTACCAATATAAACAACTATGCTGACTTCACCTGAATAAATTCGTCTTGGCTTCTACATTTCACTTCCATCACACATTCCGTACAATTATATGGCATTAAACACCGTGAACAAGTGTTTAATTTATTCAAATCAAAATTGAACGGGACGAAGTTCGCCAGGTCTACTAGTATATATATATATATGATTCAACGATTACGCTGGCTAGGTCATGTTTTCGAGAGAAAGATTTTTGGACCTTTATGTCTTTGCGAGGACGAATACTGCAGACAATGGAACAATGAGTTGTATGAGCTTTATATTTATATTTATACTAGTAGACCCGGCGAACTTCGTCCCGTTCAATTTTGATTTGAATAAATTAAACGCTTGTTCACGGTGTTTAATGCCACATAATTGTACGGAATGTGTGATGGAAGTGAAATGTAGAAGCCAAGACGAATTTATTCAGGTGAAGTCAGCATAGTTGTTTATATTGGTACTTCAAAATTTGTATATCGCTATGGTGAGTGAGTGAAAAAGCAAAAGAATTTTGAATTTTCTATTTTGACAAATATGTAGCGAAAGCAAAAACAAAATACATGTAAACTTTGTATTTGTCGTAGTAGCTTCACCTGGTATAAATTCGCCTTGGTAGAAGCTATGTTAAATAAATGGCAGCATCGTAAATAAAAACATTAACGTGTTTTATTTAACGGGGAAAAAGCTTACACTCTAACTATTTTATAACATATATTTTTAATTTACAAAAACTTAATTTATCTTAATGCCATTGGATTAACAATATTTTTTGTTAATCCTTGAGGAGCATAAACAAACAAATTCGATGGTTTTCCAACTCTGGAACACGCAACATATAATTGGCCGTGAGAAAAACACGAATTTTCTAAATCTAAGCCACAAATTGTCATTGTTTGTCCTTGTGACTTATTTATTGTCATAGCATATGCCAAGCGAATTGGAAATTGTAGACGTTTGAATGGTATAGGTGACTCTGAAGGAATCATTGGGATCCGTGGTAGAAGCACAACTTCACCTTGGAATTTTCCACTTAAAATAGTTGCTTCAAGAATGTTGCCCATGATTTTTTTTATAACTAATCGCGTGCCATTACACAATTTCGGGGCATTTAAATTTCGAAGCAAAATTATAGGTGAGCCAATCTTCAGTCGCAAATAATGTGGTGGCATTCCAGGTAAATCTAGTGAATTTAAAAACTCCACTGGATAGTTGACAACTTCGTCAGGATCCACGACAGTGTCAATCGATTTAAATGTAACTTCACTACCATGCAATGACTGTTGTATTTTGAAATTGATGGCGTCAACAACTAAATTTTTTGCGGCTAAAATAGCTCGCTCTCGTAGCCATCCATGGTTAGTATAATTATGTGTCAAATCTGGAAAGATACTTTTTATCAACTCATCTTTAGTAGCCACCATTTTACAAAAATTCTCCGGAAGTCGAATATATTGAGTATCTTCATGCATTTGAATTTTACCGTTGCCAATATCTAACAATTGTTCAGAGAATCTTGATGCCAATGGATCATTTTGAAGTTGAACTCGCATATTAATATTGAGGCATAATTTAGTGACATTTCGCCATAGATAGGATTCTTTCAAACATGCGTTTATTTCGTCTGCATGCGTTGCACGTGGAATGACTGGTAATGTTTGCCTGAAATCACCAGACAGCAGCAGTAGAGCACCACCAAAAAGCCTAGTATTACATTTGATATCTTTCAGCGACCTGTCGAGAGCTTCAAGCGAATGCTTGTGGGCCATTGTACACTCATCCCAGATAATAATTTTGCATTTTCTCAAAACTTCAGCCATGCCTGAATGCTTCTTTATGTTACACATTGCTTCGGGATTTGTATGAACATTCAAAGGTAATTTAAGTGCCGAATGCGCAGTCCGTCCACCATCAAGTAAAGTTGCTGCAATGCCTGATGAAGCAATGGCCAATGCAATTTGATTTTGTGATCGAATGCGCGCAAGTATCAGTGAGATGAGGAATGTTTTACCAGTGCCGCCTGGTGCATCTAAAAAAAAGAATCCTCCTTGTTGTGCTGCAATTGATACGTTAATTTTTTCATATACATTTCGTTGCTCAGCAGTAAGCAATTGTTCATTAATAGCAACAAAAGTAGTCAATGAAGTCTTATCGAACTGGTGTTCACGTTGAACATCACTGTTGATGATGTCTACTGTTGGGCGATTCGGCGCTGGCATTCCGAAATGGATGAGCGGCAGATTCGAGTTAAGAATACAAATATCCTCAATCATTATTAATGACTCGTTGTATATTTCTGCGGAGAACTCTATATTAATATTTTGATTGATAGTTCTAATTCGATGCAAAATATCCTCACTCATTGAGTCTTTATATTTGTTCCACAGAGCGGATGCTTCAGACGGAAAACACGTTGTTAATATTATTGAAAATAAATGACGAATTTGTTGTGGATATGAGCTCAGTGCTGCATCTGCGAGTGTGAGGTCCCAATGGTTATCATCCTCCAATAAATGTAACTCACGACACGCATCGAAGAAAGTGTCGTACAAAGTACCATTGACTTTTCGCAAATATTGGAAGGATGTCGGTCCGGGAACGTTAACCAATAACAAACGCAAAAAAAAACATTCGCGTTGCTTAGGATGAACTGTATATAATCGACCTAAAGTGTTTGTCGTAAATATGTTAGCGAATCCTTGGACTGGAATGCCTCGTTTCCGTGGTTCCCATTTTTTTGATTGTTTATTCCAAGTAAAAAATTTAGGAACATCAGTATACATCAATGTCTTTGCGAATTGACCAACAACATCTTGTCGACTACAAAGGTTGAAAAATTCCGTAAGAGTTGTTTTTGGAGCCGTTAACGCTTGTTGTAGTGCAGTTTGTTCTGTGAAGTAAACACGCTGTCCGTTTTCAAGATGCACAGCCAAATGTATTACAGCAGGATCCCTTTCATGTATAGGAAACGTGAAAATGCGCCAAATAGCTTCGTTGCTACTTATGTATCGACCCATTTGATAACGTGTTATTTCGTCATTCTCGTTTACATTTTGAACAGCGAATATAGCTTTATCACTGCCCTTGTGAACATACTTACAAATGTATTTAATAGACTTAACCGAACTGCATAGTTCAACATTTATGTGTGCTTTATAGGTTTTGCACAGCAATGGCGAATATGGAACCACCCAGCGATTATCAATATCTACTCTCACACCGTTTGACAGACGCAGTTCATATGATTGACCGCCGTTGTCTATGTCTCTACGCCGGTAAGATGGATAACCGTCAATATTGGTGATAGTATCATTTTGACATGGTTTTGGAAAACGTTTCGTACATTTTCCATTGTCCATACATGGTGACATCATATTTAGAGTACCACATGGACCATGGATCATATTAGTGGTCACAATGTCAAACAATTCTTGATCAACATTCGGATCTGGAATTTCCGCTGAAATGATTTTGTCAATTGCTTCAGGGCGTACTTTATCCACCAACCAAATCAAAATATGCGCATGAGGTAAACCTCGCTTTTGCCACTCAACAGAGTAAAGCCAACAACGTGTTTCACCAAATACCGAGTGATGTGTAATCAAATTCATCAAAGATTTTAATTTTTGCTTAAAGACGCGTGAAGTGATATCATGGCGATGCAGTGATGTTTGACCTAACAACAGCAAATTTTTAATTTCGTCCCAGTGTGGATTACACGTAAATGTGATAAAGAGATCTGGTCGGCCGTATGCACGCACGTAAGTCATGGCGTCTTGAATGTATTCTTGCATATGACGCGGACTACCAATGTATGATGATGGGAGAATATATGCGGTACCAATGCTGTTGATGTCATTCGTTGCATCTACGTTACCGATTACGGCATCACGCAAATGTATGTACTCCTCAGCACGAAGTTTTGCTTGATTAAATTTTATGTATCGTAATCTCTCACTTTCGATTTTTGCATACATATCGACAATGAACTGGTGAAATAGCTGTCTGCAGCGGAGAATGTTGTTTTCTTCATTAGCACGAACCATCAGCCGATATGCGTAGAAGTTCATAGCACTGACTTTCTTGGTCAGTTCTCCACCTGTGATAAACAAAAACAAAAATTATTGGCTCAAAAAAAAATTTATCAAACTCAAAAAAATTTTAATCGAAACCGCCTTAAACAAAGCACAGTGCGCAATCACATTCTGATAAAAGAAGTTTGCGAAAAAGCAACATATTTGAGCCACCAAATTATTGTAATTAGTTTTTTTTAAATAGTTTAAAATGGTCGATAGACAATTTGTACCTCTTTAAATTAAAGTTACCTGTTTCTCATTTATATTAATGAATTGAATTTTTAATTTTTAATTTTTTGTTTGTATAACAACTACATACATATGTATAATGTTAGGATACGCTGTTTTTTTAATTTCAAGTCTGAAGATAATCTATAAGTTGTACCTGTACTATGATTCCTTTGTTTAATATTTAAATGGTATCCATCTTCTCCTTCCCAAAATATCAACGGATACTGCAAAGCATCGTAAGAACGATGGTTGTCTTGAATTATTTGCATCGTACTATCTCTGCGTTGTATGCGAATGTCTCGACGTTCACATGGGTCACCAGCCATAACAACTGCAACTTCATTAACAGTTGGAACATTACATGTACCTGCGTGCTCTCCATATGGCACTTTATCTGCTTTAATGATAATGACGTAGTTGTCGTTTTGCAATCTGTTAGAAACAGTCTTGAACAATTGTAATAATTGGTTATGGTTTTGTAGAAACGTTTCCAAAATGTCCACGATTTCCCGTTCCTCCATCTGCTCTACATGGTTGTAAGCGCAGCGTGTATGTGATTGTTGCTCCTCATCGCCCATGAAGTAAATTTGTAAAAATTTTGGATCGGCATCCGGCATTGGAAGCAATGAACCAATTTGGTGGTACACTTGACCTTGAATCTTGAATGTAGATTCAAAATTACGACCATCTTCATTATGAACAATTTTTGTTGCTCCAAATGATGTCATTTGGAAGCACGAATTGAATTTACGAATTTTCCGCAAAAACAATTTCGATTGAGATGACGTACCAGCTAACAGTGTTTTTAAAGGTTCCGGTGGTGGATTTAGCGGTGGCAGTGAAATTTTTCCAGATGCGCAACATAAACCAGCTGATTCACCTTTGTACTTGAAAGCATGACAATGTTGACACTCTTTATCCATAGTACCGATCGTGATTAATGCATGTGACGAATAATCTATTTCAGGATCATATTCAAACGCGAGACGATTAAGTGATGCTCGAGCCAATGCCCGACTATTTTGCACTCGCCGTTGGTCACGTTCTCTATGTGCGTTGGTGGCTCGTTGACGTGCCTCTTGTTGTCTTAATGCATTATCACGAAGGCGTTGAGTACGATGTTCTGAAGTTTCAGTTGCACGTGTACATGCAACTTGTTCTCTTAAATATATATTATCCGTCGAATGTTCTTCAGCAGTTCTATTTAATCTACGATCATTGACCAATTGCGCGTGTCGTGTACGTCGACCAATATTTTTTGGTTTTCCACTAAGACGTGGCATTTTTCTTTAATGTAATATACTTTAAAATCATACACAACGAATATTAACTGTTTATTTCATTTACTGTCATTTCCTTATTGCTGTTTAAATGCTGCCAAGTCACTTTTAATAGTTTGATAGTCTCCAATTATGTGAATATAAGTATATACAAATCAGCAGATTATAGAGGTTTGTGTCTTTGATACAATTTGGTAGTACTTGCGCGTAGCAAATTGTGACCTACCTAATCGCCCTTCGACTTTTATGTGCACTTACTTATTGGTTTCGGGTTGTATCTGTGCTAAACGTAATTATTATCGTACTTCAGTCTATCTTAGCGCAGTCTTTCGGACCCAATGTAAAGCATTCCAAAATCAAGAAATACAGTCTATCTTAGCGCAATCTGTCGTACCCAATGTAAAACATTCCAAAATCAACAACTACAGTCCATCTCCTTTTAACGCGGAGTTTTTTACCATCCCCCACTGTCTTTTTTAAGCGGTTTTACTTTTTTAACGCGGCACCCGAGTCATTCTGATACTGAAAACATTAAAAAAATTCAAAAATTCTGACATGTGAAAGATAACCAAATGCCAGAACGAAGAAGAATACTTGAGAGAAAAAACTTTGATTGATTAATATTAATACATTTTATTGTTAAGATCCTTTAAGACAGAGGCTTTACAATATATATCAAAGCATAGCGAATATGTGCGTTTGTAATAAATTTGTACACTTCCCCAAATTTGGGTTTCGAGTGGAAACTTTGATATTTTAAAGCGGCTATTTTTTTGGCGCGGATTTTTCGCAAAATAGGAACGAATAAATAAATTTGTACTCAAATTAGGGTTTTTAACGCGTTTTTTTTTACGCGAACAAATTTATTTCCCACTGAACCGCGTTAAAAGGAGATCAACTGTAGTTTAAAGTTAAACAAAAAAACATATTCCAGTGGACCAAATTGTAAATCTAAACCACTCTCGAATCCCCTTGAACACACACACAAAATTTCCGCAAAACACAACAACAGTTCTTTTTAATCTACGATTATTGACCAATTGCGCGTGTCGTGTACGTCGACCAATATATTTTGCTTTTCCACTAAGACGTGGCATTTTTCTTTAATATAATATACTTTAAAATCATACACAACGAATATTAACTGTTTATATCATTTAATGTCATTTCCTTATTGCTGTATAAATGCTGCCAAGTCACTTTTATTAATTTGATAGTCTCCAATTATGTGAATATTAGTACATACAAATGCGCAGATTATATAGGTTTGTGTCTTTGATACAATTTGGTAGTACTTGCGCATAGCAAATTTTGACCTACTGGTGGCGGCGTGTATCTGTGCTAAACGTAATTATTATCGTACTGCACTTCAGTCTATCTTAGCGCAATCTGTCGGGCCCAATGTAAAACATTCCAAAATCAACAATTAATTAAAAATTAAATAAAAAAACATATTCCAGTGGACCAAATTGTGAGTCCAAACCATTCCCGAATCCCCTTGAACACACACAAAAAATTTCATCAAAATCGGTTCAGCCGTTTAGAAGGAGTACAGTCACATACACACGGACAGAAGAAATATATATATTAAGATGATTCAACGTTACGCTGGCTAAGTCATGTTAAATATTGTACGAATCCGCCGTTTTCCCCAAAAAATAATTTGTACCTATATGTGTGGATATAGCTTGCGGAGTGTGGATAAAGGTTGCGGAATAGATTACGGTTTCAATTGCATAGAACATGGCACCGCCCAATTTAATCCAAACGAGCTTCAGTTTGATCTATGAAATATATGAATGTTTGTATATACCCATATATTTTCATCAGCACCACCACCGGCCACTTTTCCAAATTTATATATGTATATCCTTAGTTGGGCCCGGAAATAGCATGCAACTACGGTAAAAATTTCATATATATATTATATATATATATTGTGTATGATTTTAAAGTATATTATATTAAAGAAAAATGCCACGTCTTAGTGGAAAAGCAAAATATATTGGTCGACGTACACGACACGCGCAATTGGTCAATAATCGTAGATTAAAAAGAACTGTTGTTGTGTTTTGCGGAAATTTTGTGTGTGTGTTCAAGGGGATTCGAGAGTGGTTTAGATTTACAATTTGGTCCACTGGAATATGTTTTTTTGTTTAACTTTAAACTACAGTTGATCTCCTTTTAACGCGGTTCAGTGGGAAATAAATTTGTTCGCGTAAAAAAAAAACGCGTTAAAAACCCTAATTTGAGTACAAATTTATTTATTCGTTCCTATTTTGCGAAAAATCCGCGCCAAAAAAATAGCCGCTTTAAAATATCAAAGTTTCCACTCGAAACCCAAATTTGGGGAAGTGTACAAATTTATTACAAACGCACATATTCGCTATGCTTTGATATATATTGTAAAGCCTCTGTCTTAAAGGATCTTAACAATAAAATGTATTAATATTAATCAATCAAAGTTTTTTCTCTCAAGTATTCTTCTTCGTTCTGGCATTTGGTTATCTTTCACATGTCAGAATTTTTGAATTTTTTTAATATTTTCAGTATCAGAATGACTCGGGTGCCGCGTTAAAAAAGTAAAACCGCTTAAAAAAGACAGTGGGGGATGGTAAAAAACTCCGCGTTAAAAGGAGATGGACTGTAGTTGTTGATTTTGGAATGTTTTACATTGGGTACGACAGATTGCGCTAAGATAGACTGTATTTCTTGATTTTGGAATGCTTTACATTGGGTCCGAAAGACTGCGCTAAGATAGACTGAAGTACGATAATAATTACGTTTAGCACAGATACAACCCGAAACCAATAAGTAAGTGCACATAAAAGTCGAAGGGCGATTAGGTAGGTCACAATTTGCTACGCGCAAGTACTACCAAATTGTATCAAAGACACAAACCTCTATAATCTGCTGATTTGTATATACTTATATTCACATAATTGGAGACTATCAAACTATTAAAAGTGACTTGGCAGCATTTAAACAGCAATAAGGAAATGACAGTAAATGAAATAAAC
The DNA here is from genome assembly GCA_951828415.1 of Anomoia purmunda. Classification (NCBI taxonomy): domain Eukaryota; kingdom Metazoa; phylum Arthropoda; class Insecta; order Diptera; family Tephritidae; genus Anomoia; species Anomoia purmunda. Next base: position 22,544,076 of record OX639998.1, on the reverse strand, counting down.
AGTTAATATTCGTTGTGTATGATTTTAAAGTATATTATATTAAAGAAAAATGCCACGTCTTAGTGGAAAACCAAAAAATATTGGTCGACGTACACGACACGCGCAATTGGTCAATGATCGTAGATTAAATAGAACTGCTGAAGAACATTCGACGGATAATATATATTTAAGAGAACAAGTTGCATGTACACGTGCAACTGAAACTTCAGAACATCGTACTCAACGCCTTCGTGATAATGCATTAAGACAACAAGAGGCACGTCAACGAGCCACCAACGCACATAGAGAACGTGACCAACGGCGAGTGCAAAATAGTCGGGCATTGGCTCGAGCATCACTTAATCGTCTCGCGTTTGAATATGATCCTGAAATAGATTATTCGTCACATGCATTAATCACGATCGGTACTATGGATAAAGAGTGTCAACATTGTCATGCTTTCAAGTACAAAGGTGAATCAGCTGGTTTATGTTGCGCATCTGGAAAAATTTCACTGCCACCGCTAAATCCACCACCGGAACCTTTAAAAACACTGTTAGCTGGTACGTCATCTCAATCGAAATTGTTTTTGCGGAAAATTCGTAAATTCAATTCGTGCTTCCAAATGACATCATTTGGAGCAACAAAAATTGTTCATAATGAAGATGGTCGTAATTTTGAATCTACATTCAAGATTCAAGGTCAAGTGTACCACCAAATTGGTTCATTGCTTCCAATGCCGGATGCCGATCCAAAATTTTTACAAATTTACTTCATGGGCGATGAGGAGCAACAATCACATACACGCTGCGCTTACAACCATGTAGAGCAGATGGAGGAACGGGAAATCGTGGACATTTTGGAAACGTTTCTACAAAACCATAACCAATTATTACAATTGTTCAAGACTGTTTCTAACAGATTGCAAAACGACAACTACGTCATTATCATTAAAGCAGATAAAGTGCCATATGGAGAGCACGCAGGTACATGTAATGTTCCAACTGTTAATGAAGTTGCAGTTGTTATGGCTGGTGACCCATGTGAACGTCGAGACATTCGCATACAACGCAGAGATAGTACGATGCAAATAATTCAAGACAACCATCGTTCTTACGATGCTTTGCAGTATCCGTTGATATTTTGGGAAGGAGAAGATGGATACCATTTAAATATTAAACAAAGGAATCATAGTACAGGTACAACTTATAGATTATCTTCAGACTTGAAATTAAAAAAACAGCGTATCCTAACATTATACATATGTATGTAGTTGTTATACAAACAAAAAATTAAAAATTTAAAAATTCAATTCATTAATATAAATGAGAAACAGGTAACTTTAATTTAAAGAGGTACAAATTGTCTATCGACCATTTTAAACTATTTAAAAAAAACGAATTACAATAATTTGGTGGCTCAAATATGTTGCTTTTTCGCAAACTTCTTTTATCAGAATGTGATTGCGCACTGTGCTTTGTTTAAGGCGGTTTCGATTAAAATTTTTTTGAGTGTGATAAATTTTTTTTTGAGCCAATAATTTTTGTTTTTGTTTATCACAGGTGGAGAACTGACCAAGAAAGTCAGTGCTATGAACTTCTACGCATATCGGCTGATGGTTCGTGCTAATGAAGAAAACAACATTCTCCGCTGCAGACAGCTATTTCACCAGTTCATTGTCGATATGTATGCAAAAATCGAAAGTGAGAGATTACGATACATAAAATTTAATCAAGCAAAACTTCGTGCTGAGGAGTACATACATTTGCGTGATGCCGTAATCGGTAACGTAGATGCAACGAATGACATCAACAGCATTGGTACCGCATATATTCTCCCATCATCATACATTGGTAGTCCGCGTCATATGCAAGAATACATTCAAGACGCCATGACTTACGTGCGTGCATACGGCCGACCAGATATCTTTATCACATTTACGTGTAATCCACACTGGGACGAAATTAAAAATTTGCTGTTGTTAGGTCAAACATCACTGCATCGCCATGATATCACTTCACGCGTCTTTAAGCAAAAATTAAAATCTTTGATGAATTTGATTACACATCACTCGGTATTTGGTGAAACACGTTGTTGGCTTTACTCTGTTGAGTGGCAAAAGCGAGGTTTACCTCATGCGCATATTTTGATTTGGTTGGTGGATAAAGTACGCCCTGAAGCAATTGACAAAATCATTTCAGCGGAAATTCCAGATCCGAATGTTGATCAAGAATTGTTTGACATTGTGACCACTAATATGATCCATGGTCCATGTGGTACTCTAAATATGATGTCACCATGTATGGACAATGGAAAATGTATGAAACGTTTTCCAAAACCATGTCAAAATGATACTATCACCAATATTGACGGTTATCCATCTTACCGGCGTAGAGACATAGACAACGGCGGTCAATCATATGAACTGCGTCTGTCAAACGGTGTGAGAGTAGATATTGATAATCGCTGGGTGGTTCCATATTCGCCATTGCTGTGCAAAACCTATAAAGCACACATAAATGTTGAACTATGCAGTTCGGTTAAGTCTATTAAATACATTTGTAAGTATGTTCACAAGGGCAGTGATAAAGCTATATTCGCTGTTCAAAATGTAAACGAGAATGACGAAATAACACGTTATCAAATGGGTCGATACATAAGTAGCAACGAAGCTATTTGGCGCATTTTCACGTTTCCTATACATGAAAGGGATCCTGCTGTAATACATTTGGCTGTGCATCTTGAAAACGGACAGCGTGTTTACTTCACAGAACAAACTGCACTACAACAAGCGTTAACGGCTCCAAAAACAACTCTTACGGAATTTTTCAACCTTTGTAGTCGACAAGATGTTGTTGGTCAATTCGCAAAGACATTGATGTATACTGATGTTCCTAAATTTTTTACTTGGAATAAACAATCAAAAAAATGGGAACCACGGAAACGAGGCATTCCAGTCCAAGGATTCGCTAACATATTTACGACAAACACTTTAGGTCGATTATATACAGTTCATCCTAAGCAACGCGAATGTTTTTTTTTGCGTTTGTTATTGGTTAACGTTCCCGGACCGACATCCTTCCAATATTTGCGAAAAGTCAATGGCACTTTGTACGACACTTTCTTCGATGCGTGTCGTGAGTTACATTTATTGGAGGATGATAACCATTGGGACCTCACACTCGCAGATGCAGCACTGAGCTCATATCCACAACAAATTCGTCATTTATTTTCAATAATATTAACAACGTGTTTTCCGTCTGAAGCATCCGCTCTGTGGAACAAATATAAAGACTCAATGAGTGAGGATATTTTGCATCGAATTAGAACTATCAATCAAAATATTAATATAGAGTTCTCCGCAGAAATATATAACGAGTCATTAATAATGATTGAGGATATTTGTATTCTTAACTCGAATCTGCCGCTCATCCATTTCGGAATGCCAGCGCCGAATCGCCCAACAACGTGTTTTCCGTCTGAAGCATCCGCTCTGTGGAACAAATATAAAGACTCAATGAGTGAGGATATTTTGCATCGAATTAGAACTATCAATCAAAATATTAATATAGAGTTCTCCGCAGAAATATATAACGAGTCATTAATAATGATTGAGGATATTTGTATTCTTAACTCGAATCTGCCGCTCATCCATTTCGGAATGCCAGCGCCGAATCGCCCAACAGTAGACATCATCAACAGTGATGTTCAACGTGAACACCAGTTCGATAAGACTTCATTGACTACTTTTGTTGCTAATAATGAACAATTGCTTACTGCTGAGCAACGAAATGTATATGAAAAAATTAACGTATCAATTGCAGCACAACAAGGAGGATTCTTTTTTTTAGACGCACCAGGCGGCACTGGCAAAACATTCCTCATCTCACTGATACTTGCGCGCATTCGATCACAAAATCAAATTGCATTGGCCATTGCTTCATCAGGCATTGCAGCAACTTTACTTGATGGTGGACGGACTGCGCATTCGGCACTTAAATTACCTTTGAATGTTCATACAAATCCCGAAGCAATGTGTAACATAAAGAAGCATTCAGGCATGGCTGAAGTTTTGAGAAAATGCAAAATTATTATCTGGGATGAGTGTACAATGGCCCACAAGCATTCGCTTGAAGCTCTCGACAGGTCGCTGAAAGATATCAAATGTAATACTAGGCTTTTTGGTGGTGCTCTACTGCTGCTGTCTGGTGATTTCAGGCAAACATTACCAGTCATTCCACGTGCAACGCATGCAGACGAAATAAACGCATGTTTGAAAGAATCCTATCTATGGCGAAATGTCACTAAATTATGCCTCAATATTAATATGCGAGTTCAACTTCAAAATGATCCATTGGCATCAAGATTCTATGAACAATTGTTAGATATTGGCAACGGTAAAATTCAAATGCATGAAGATACTCAATATATTCGACTTCCGGAGAATTTTTGTAAAATGGTGGCTACTAAAGATGAGTTGATAAAAAGTATCTTTCCAGATTTGACACATAATTATACTAACCATGGATGGCTACGAGAGCGAGCTATTTTAGCCGCAAAAAATTTAGATGTTGACGCCATCAATTTCAAAATACAACAGTCATTGCATGGTAGTGAAGTTACATTTAAATCGATTGACACTGTCGTGGATCCTGACGAAGTTGTCAACTATCCAGTGGAGTTTTTAAATTCACTAGATTTACCTGGAATGCCACCACATTATTTGCGACTGAAGATTGGCTCACCTATAATTTTGCTTCGAAATTTAAATGCCCCGAAATTGTGTAATGGCACGCGATTAGTTATAAAAAAAATCATGGGCAACATTCTTGAAGCAACTATTTTAAGTGGAAAATTCCAAGGTGAAGTTGTGCTTCTACCACGGATCCCAATGATTCCTTCAGAGTCACCTATACCATTCAAACGTCTACAATTTCCAATTCGCTTGGCATATGCTATGACAATAAATGAGTCACAAGGACAAACAATGACAATTTGTGGCTTAGATTTAGAAAATTCGTGTTTTTCTCACGGCCAATTATATGTTGCGTGTTCCAGAGTTGGAAAACCATCGAATTTGTTTGTTTATGCTCCTCAAGGATTAACAAAAAATATTGTTAATCCAATGGCATTAAGATAAATTAAGTTTTTGTAAATTAAAAATATATGTTATAAAATAGTTAGAGTGTAAGCTTTTTCCCCGTTAAATAAAACACGTTAATGTTTTTATTTACGATGCTGCCATTTATTTAACATAGCTTCTACCAAGGCGAATTTATACCAGGTGAAGTTACTACGACAAATACAAAGTTTACATGTATTTTGTTTTTGCTTTCGCTACATATTTGTCAAAATAGAAAATTCAAAATTCTTTTGCTTTTTCACTCACTCACCATAGCGAAATACAAATTTTGAAGTACCAATATAAACAACTATGCTGACTTCACCTGAATAAATTCGTCTTGGCTTCTACATTTCACTTCCATCACACATTCCGTACAATTATATGGCATTAAACACCGTGAACAAGCGTTTAATTTATTCAAATCAAAATTGAACGGGACGAAGTTCGCCGGGTCTACTAGTACATACATATATATATATACTAGCAACCCGCACCTTGTTTCACACAGGTTGATAATGTTTAAAACAACTTTATAATTGAAATAAAAGTAATTGTTTGTAATATTTCGGAGTAATGACCATAGTAAATAAAGAAAATTTCATAAATAAATGAAGTCCAATTAGAAGATATATTTATGTACATACATATTAATTATTCATATTCAGTTAGTTTTTATTTTCAGTTTTATAACACTTCATTGTATACAATGTTCGCAGCTTTCCCATCAGGAGCCAAAACAAATAAATTGTCTTTGTTTGTTACACGGGATAGAGCAACATATAACTGGCCATGCGTAAAACATTGAAATCTAAGGTCCAAACCGGCCACCTTAAGTGTTTGACCTAAGCCTTATTTATTGTTACTGCAAAACATTATTTGACTGGAAACTGGAGCCGTTTAAATTGAAATGGAAGATCTGTTGGTATTATCGGGATTCTTGGAATCAAGACGTTTTCTCCAGCACCACAGCCAGTCAAAATTGAACACTCAATCAAATGCGTTCTAATTGTTTTGATCAGCAGCCTAGTTCCATTACATAAAGTTGGTGGATTTAAATTGCGTAGTAATATTACAGGAGCTCCTACTTTAACAATTAGTTTATGTAGTGGCGTTCCGGGGGGATTTAGAGAATTTAAAAATTCTATTGGGTCATGTACTGCCTCGCTAATATCTATTATTGTGTCTATTGAGTGGAAAACTTGTGCTTCCGTAGTAAAATTTGAAAGTATTAAGGCATTTACTGCATCCGCCTGATCATTGGTAGCTGACAATATTGCCCGCTCCTTAAACCAGCCCAATGAATTGGTTATAAGACCACCAACTCCGGGATATACTTTCTCAATTAGATCTTCAATAGTTTGGGTTAAATTACAAATATTTGTCAGATCGATTTGCCCACATGTCGTAGGGAACTGTCCGTTACCAATTTTTAGCAAGTTATTAGCAAAAAGTGCATTTCCTTGTCCGGAAGTAGAAACTCTCATATTTTCTTTGAGCTGTACATTATTTATATACGGCCAAAAATAAGACATTTTCAGAGATGCGTTATGGGATGTTTACCCATTCGTGTGGTTTTTAATATAAAAATAAGCTAAGCTTACAGAACAAAACGTGGGAATTTTAAAAATGGATACCTTTTCGTTGCTAAGTTGAATACTTGAGGAAGCTGCCAAATGAAATAGTTTCAAGGAAAAAAACTTTTTTCACACTTCAAGTATTGAATGAATAGCCTCTTTCAAGCCGATGTCAACCCTTTCTGGAGATATGGATGAAAATGTGGATTAAAGAACACCAAAATAAAGCGGTTTTGGGGATAATGACCGTAATTTTGAAAAGCGATATGTAGGTAAGGGCGGCGATATGGAGATTTTATTAAGAGTGAAATTTGTAAAAAATTGGAGAGTCGTCACACCATACCTTGCAATTCACACTTCATATCTTACATCTTTCATTTTGTATTCCCCCATACCGTGAGCAAAGATGTTTACATATCAAAAAGCCAATTTTACATGGGAAACTAAAAAAAAAATAGCGACCCCTATGAGTTCAGCTATAGGACCCATCTTTGAAATAAAATAAATACTTGGCAAGATTTACCTCCGAGTAGATTTAGGCCGAGCTTCTCTTGCGTCGTGCTCCTTTTTAATTTTTCCTACAAACTGGCGGGTCCCCTACATGTTTTATGCCAACTCCGAACGGCATCTGCTAGGCATATGAGTTTTCATTCCAGAAACATACTCGGAGTGTTTGTTAGACCACTGCCGACGGACGACCCCGCTTAGAAAATTTTTTCTAATTGAAAAAACTGTTTCTAAATTGTTTATGATGCTTTGCACGGGGCTTGAACCCAGGACCTTTGGTGTGGTAGGCGGCCGCCATATTTGGTGAGGATTTTTTTCCATCAAAGGTATGTAAGTGTTAAAAAAAGAAGCAAACATTTTTTTTGAAGCACTCTAATGTACATACATATATATTTTTTGCTCTGGAAAGTTGGTCAAATGTCATAGCTGAGAAGAAAATGGTTGAAAAGAAAAACACCTGCCCGGTTTGCTAGTAATTTATAATCTATTTCAATTGCATATTTAAGAACTTACTAAAATTTCGTATAAAAAAACCAAATATTTTTTTCTAATTTTGAGAACTTTTATAATAAAAAATACGAAATTATATTTTTATCTAATTTTGAGAACTTTTATAAATTTTATAGAAATCTTTAAGCTTTGAGTAACAACTATGTTTCATATAAATCACTTACACTGTGTAACACTGAAAATGAACTTTGAAAGAGACCTAGCCTAGGCGTTAGGCCTTATAAAACTAAGAAAAACTGTATACTTGAAATTTGCGAAACACCCCCAAAATCTCATTTTAGGGCCAAAAAACTGTTTTTGAGGTCATTCGCTAGTCAATCATCAATATCTTTGCGAATTTTCATCCGATTCAAAATCTAACCAAAATACATATAACCTTTAGTCACACAATTTTAGCAAAACATGGATATATTTTAGTATATACGACCTACTAATTAAAAATGGTTTTAATGGTTCTAAGTTTTTTGTGAGAATAAAGATAGTAGCTACTCAAAAAAGAAAATAAATAAATACGCACCAAGTTCATAAAACATATACGTGGAACTAATCAGAACATAAAGCTGGAATAATTCGCAATAGTTTTAGAAATAATATCGGAAATATGTTTAACAAAAAATAAAACAAAAAATAAATTAATATAAAAACTAATTTTTTAGTATATTGAGGGGAAACAAATTTCAGCAACAAAATGTATTTGTGGTATAGAAGCAACCAAATTGTGATTCATATCTTAGAAATCTTAATTAAGATCTATGTAATTAGAATATTTATCCTGAAATTAAGATTTTGTCCAACCCTACAATTTTAATACGTATAGTAACGCTTTATTTGCATTCATATATATGCATGTATATATACATATACATATACACTATATATATGTATATATATTTATGTATACATATAACAAGTAGTTACTCAATTCACCGCCATGTGTAAAGACTTTGCTCGGAACGCTTTTAAATCAGCTTAATCTCTAAGTCGTATTTAAAACAAATTTTACATCAATATAATTATAATGTTTTAAAAGATTAAGTAAGTCAGACGGCATACAATTTCTGACCTTTTGCTAATAAGAGTTCTTGCGAACGTTAAGCTTTCAACTGTTTCCCGCATTTATTTTTAATGAGATTCATCTTGAGATTTTTCTTTCGGTATCCACACTACTGTGCGTGCGGGAAAGCACGACAATATACATACATATGTATACTCTGTTAAATTGTATGTTTAGCATCTTATCTTAAAAATGTCTGGTCCTTTGTAGAGTGCCAAAATTGGACTACATCAGACTGATGTTGGCCACAATTAAGAAATTTCGCCATTCAATATTGAAAATTGCACGCTTATGCCTTTTACATGGAAATACTTCTATGAGTTTCAAAATTGATGGCAAATTTCCCTTTTGAGTTTTTCGGGGGCTTCGATATGCAATAAAAATACTTTTTTATTATTATTTAAAGTGCAATGTAATAAGATACATTTTTTTTCAGGTAGGTAGGTTGGTAGGGAGGTAGGAGTGTTGCATGGCTATGACTAAAAATGAAGATGTCTCTTCCTAAAATTCTAGTTACCAGTTTCTCTACTGCTTCCATAATAGCTAAGACATCAGCCTGGTGCAATGCTGTAGTGTCTGGCAACCTAAAAGGAATTTGCAGGGGAGGGTCTCGTGAGAAAACGCCTCCTTCCACCTTACTGTCGAGTTTTGAGCCATATGTATAGATGACAATACTACAGAGTGTTGTCTGTTGTCCTGCCTGTTGTCAAAGCATCAATTGGCGTATGCAGATATATTTCTTAACATCGGTTCAAATTTCTCATATTTTTCAAATTCTATACCCCAAAAATGTATATTTAAAAAATTACTTTTAATAAAATTATTAAGTATTATTAAATAGTGTGGTTTTTTTGCAAGAGGAAAACTGGCAATGTTTTCGGAATGAAATATTTTGTTGAATTGATTAACAATATTAAGTGCATAGGTTAAAAAGTAAATACAATTTATTCACATCATAATGATATCGGCTCTTTTTTCTTCAAGAGTCCTATCCACTGCTGCCTGAACATACGAACATGTACAATAAAACACAATATAACATTACTAAATTTTTGTAATACAATTCCGTCGAAGGCCATTCAAACTGCGTTTGCGCCATATTTAATTTTATAAATAATAACTAGCAACCCGCACCTTGCTTCACACAGGTTGATAATGTTTAAAACAACTTTATAATTGAAATAAAAGTAATTTTTTGTAATATTTCGGAATAATGACCCTAGTAAATAAAGAAAATTTCATAAATAAATAAAGTCCAATTAAAAGATATATTTATGTACATACATATTAATTATTCATATTCAGTTAGTTTTTATTTTCAGTTTTATAACACTTCATTGTATTCAATGTTCGCAGCTTTCCCATCAGGAGCCAAAACAAATAAATTGTCTTTGTTTGTTACACGGGATAGAGCAACATATAACTGGCCATGCGTAAAACATTGAAATCTAAGGTCCAAACCGGCCACCTTAAGTGTTTGACCTTAAGCCTTATTTATTGTTACTGCAAAACATAATTTGACTGGAAACTGGAGCCGTTTAAATTGAAATGGAAGATCTGTTGGTATTATCGGGATTCTTGGAATCAAGACGTTTTCTCCAGCACCACAGCCAGTCAAAATTGAACACTCAATCAAATGCGTTCTAATTGTTTTGATCAGCAGCCTAGTTCCATTACATAAAGTTGGTGGATTTAAATTGCGTAGTAATATTGCAGGAGCTCCTACTTTATCAATTAGTTTATGTGGTGGCGTTCCGGGGAGATTTAGAGAAAATATAAATTCTACTGGGTAATGTACTGCCTCGCTAATATCTATTATTGTGTCTATTGAGTGGAAAACTTGTACTTCCGTAGTAAAATTTGAAAGTATTAAGGCATTTACTGCATCCACCTGATCATTGATAGCTGACAATATTGCCCGCTCCTTAAACCAGTCCAATGAATTGGTTATAAGACCACCAACTCCGGGATATACTTTCTCAATTAGATCTTCAATAGTTTGGGTTAAACTACAAATATTTGTCAGATCGATTTGCCCACATGTGGTAGGGAACTGTCCGTTACCAATTTTTAGCAAGTTATTAGCAAAAAGTGCATTTCCTTGTCCGGAAGTAGAAACTCTCATATTTTCTTTGAGCTGTACTTTATTTATATACGGCCAAAAATAAGACATTTTCAGAGATGCGTTATGGGATGTTTACCCATTCGTGTGGTTTTTAATATAAAAATAAGCTAAAAGGGTAAAAGGGCTTTCAGTAAGCTTATAGAACAAAACGTGGGAATTTTAAAAATGGATACCTTTTCGTTGCTAAGTTGCATACTTGAGGAAGCTGCCAAATGAAATAGTTTCAAGGAAAATAACTTTTTTCACACTTCAAGTATTGAATGAATAGCCTCTTTCAAGCCGATGTTAACCCTTTCTGGAGATATGGATGAAAATGTGGATTAAAGAACACCAAAATAAAGCGGTTTTGGGGATAATGACCGTAATTTTGAAAAGCGATATGTAGGTAAGGGCGGCGATATGGAGATTTTATTAAGAGTGAAATTTGTAAAAAATTGGAGAGTCGTCACACCGTACCTTGCAATTCACACTTCATATCTTACATCTTTCATTTTGTATTCCCCCATACCGTGAGCAAAGATGTTTACATATCAAAAAGCCAATTTTACATGGGAAACTAAAAAAAAAAATAGCGACCCCTATGAGTTCAGCTATAGGACCCATCTTTGAAATAAAATGAATACTTGGCAAGATTTGCCTCCGAGTAGATTTAGGCCGAGCTTCTCTTGCGTCGTGCTCCTTTTTAATTTTTCCTACAAACTGGCGGGTCCCCTACATGTTTTATGCCAACTCCGAACGGCATCTGCTAGGCATATGAATTTTCATGCCAGAAACATACTCGGAGTGTTTGTTAGACCACTGCCGACGGACGACCTCGCTTAGAAAATTTTAAAAAATTAAAATGGATCGGTACTCAGTCTTTGGAAATCATCAAATTTGGATAAAACAAAATGTTGTAGAATTCAATCTCCCTACTACACAAATAAGTACATACATATGTATATGCATATATACATACAAACATACGAAAACATAGTACTTTTGTTTAAACTTTAGGAGTATATGTATATGTATGTATGTATGTTTAAAAATATGCATGCATTCTTTTTTCTTTTTGTTGCATTAATCTGGCACCATGCATAAATATGTATGTGAAGCCGAAATAAAAGCGAAATTATGTAACATACATACATACACACATACGTCCGAAGTGAAGTAACGCTACCGAGCTCTTTCGCGAATTCATCAATTGAATGGCCCACCACAGCTGTCGCTTGAATCACGCTGACTAATTCGGTTGGCAGCGAACAAACACACAAACAGATTTTTTTGGAAAAAGTGCTGCTTTTGTTTAAACAATTTTGGTTAAATTAGAAAGAAATCAACTATTTTTTTTGATGCAGAACGAAAGTAAATATTTCAAAGTTTAACTTCAAGGAAGAATCATTCTAATCGGTTGATTAGGTTATGATGTATGGCTGTGTAAACCAAAAATTTATGTTTTTTACCACATTTTGTCCGATTGCCACGCCCCCTTTATATATTCTATCACATTATATAAAAAAAGTCCATCTCACACAGATAAGCTTTAAAATGCAAAAAACCGCTTTCAAATCGGAGCATTCTGTGCGAAGCCAATTCCGTACATAGCTTTTTAGCGACTTTATTTTATAAGTACTAGTATAGATTATATCGGGTGTTTTTTTTACAGGTTTGTTTTTCGAATAGAGATAAAACTGGCATTTTGTGGTCAAATCTGGCAACTCTAATGTCATTTATGTTCAGTTTGGTTTGCCATTTCATCATGAACAGGTTGACAAAAGAACAACGCTTGCAAATCGTGCAAATTTATTTCGAAAATAATGGTTCAGTTCGCGAAGTTTACCGCGAGCTCCGTCAATTTTATGGTCGACATAATCGTCCATCAGAGCAATTAATTCGGTTAACCATGGATCGTTTTCGCACTACGTTTACTCTATGTGATAATACGCATCCGCAGAGACGTCGAACAGTGCGCACCGAAGAAACAATTGCCGCTGTAGAGCAAAGTGTTGAAGAGGACCCGAATGAATCGATTCGCCACCGTGCACAGCAATTGGAGCTTTGTCCATCAACTTTATGGAAGATTTTGCGCAAAGATCTTGGCTTGCGACCTTACAAGATCCAGCTTGTGCAAGAATTAAAGCCGCGAGATCATGCAATGCGTCGTGATTTTGGTGTATGGGCCGAAAATGAGATTGATCTCGATGCTGATTTTCATCGCAAAATTTTGTTCAGTGATGAGGCTCATTTTTGGTTGAATGGCTACGTCAACAAGCAAAATTGCCGCATTTGGAGTGAAGAGAATCCACATGAGACCCTTGAAACGCCATTACATCCACAAAAACTGACTGTTTGGTGTGCTCTATGGGCTGGTGGAGTCATTGGGCCATACTTCTTCCGCAATAATGCTGGAGAGGCAGTTACCGTTAATGGAGACCGGTATAGAGCCATGATAACCGACTATTTTGTTCCCGAATTGGATGGCATGAATGTGGATGAGTTGTGGTTCCAACAAGACGGCGCTACATGCCACACAGCGCACGTCACAATCGATTTATTGAAGGAAACATTCGATGAGCGCATAATTTCGCGGAATGGACCTGTAAATTGGCCACCAAGATCGTGTGATTTGACACCATTGGATTATTTTCTTTGGGGATATGTGAAGTCGCTCGTCTACGCCAACAAACCAGAAACGTTAGGGGAATTGGAAGCCAACATTCGTGGCGTTATTGCCGACATACGGCCCCATATGCTCGAAAAAGTGGTTGAAAATTGGACCTGTAGAATTGGCTTTATTCGAGCCAGCCGCGGCGGCCACATGCCCGAAATCATATTTAAACATTAATGGCATAAAATTATCCTTCCAATAAAGCCAAATTGATGGACCTTAAAACGATTTTCTTGTGTTTTATTTCAATTCGAAGTTCTATACCCCTAAAAAAAACACCCGATATATATTACTAGTAGACCCGGCGAACTTCGTCCCGTTCAATTTTGATTTGAATAAATTAAACACTTGTTCACGGTGTTTAATGCCATATAATTGTACGGAATGTGTGATGGAAGTGAAATGTAGAAGCCAAGACGAATTTATTCAGGTGAAGTCAGCATAGTTGTTTATATTGGTACTTCAAAATTTGTATTTCGCTATGGTGAGTGAGTGAAAAAGCAAAAGAATTTTGAATTTTCTATTTTGACAAATATGTAGCGAAAGCAAAAACAAAATACATGTAAACTTTGTATTTGTCGTAGTAACTTCACCTGGTATAAATTCGCCTTGGTAGAAGCTATGTTAAATAAATGGCAGCATCGTAAATAAAAACATTAACGTGTTTTATTTAACGGGGAAAAAGCTTACACTCTAACTATTTTATAACATATATTTTTAATTTACAAAAACTTAATTTATCTTAATGCCATTGGATTAACAATATTTTTTGTTAATCCTTGAGGAGCATAAACAAACAAATTCGATGGTTTTCCAACTCTGGAACACGCAACATATAATTGGCCGTGAGAAAAACACGAATTTTCTAAATCTAAGCCACAAATTGTCATTGTTTGTCCTTGTGACTTATTTATTGTCATAGCATATGCCAAGCGAATTGGAAATTGTAGACGTTTGAATGGTATAGGTGACTCTGAAGGAATCATTGGGATCCGTGGTAGAAGCACAACTTCACCTTGGAATTTTCCACTTAAAATAGTTGCTTCAAGAATGTTGCCCATGATTTTTTTTATAACTAATCGCGTGCCATTACACAATTTCGGGGCATTTAAATTTCGAAGCAAAATTATAGGTGAGCCAATCTTCAGTCGCAAATAATGTGGTGGCATTCCAGGTAAATCTAGTGAATTTAAAAACTCCACTGGATAGTTGACAACTTCGTCAGGATCCACGACAGTGTCAATCGATTTAAATGTAACTTCACTACCATGCAATGACTGTTGTATTTTGAAATTGATGGCGTCAACATCTAAATTTTTTGCGGCTCAAATAGCTCGCTCGTAGCCATCCATGGTTAGTATAATTATGTGTCAAATCTGGAAAGATACTTTTTATCAACTCATCTTTAGTAGCCACCATTTTACAAAAATTCTCCGGAAGTCGAATATATTGAGTATCTTCATGCATTTGAATTTTACCGTTGCCAATATCTAACAATTGTTCAGAGAATCTTGATGCCAATGGATCATTTTGAAGTTGAACTCACATATTAATATTGAGGCATAATTTAGTGACATTTCGCCATAGATAGGATTCTTTCAAACATGCGTTTATTTCGTCTGCATGCGTTGCACGTGGAATGACTGGTAATGTTTGCCTGAAATCACCAGACAGCAGCAGTAGAGCACCACCAAAAAGCCTAGTATTACATTTGATATCTTTCAGCGACCTGTCGAGAGCTTCAAGCGAATGCTTGTGGGCCATTGTACACTCATCCCAGATAATAATTTTGCATTTTCTCAAAACTTCAGCCGTGCCTGAATGCTTCTTTATGTTACACATTGCTTCGGGATTTGTATGAACATTCAAAGGTAATTTAAGTGCCGAATGCGCAGTCCGTCCACCATCAAGTAAAGTTGCTGCAATGCCTGATGAAGCAATGGCCAATGCAATTTGATTTTGTGATCGAATGCGCGCAAGTATCAGTGAGATGAGGAATGTTTTGCCAGTGCCGCCTGGTGCGTCTAAAAAAAAGAATCCTCCTTGTTGTGCTGCAATTGATACGTTAATTTTTTCATATACATTTCGTTGCTCAGCAGTAAGCAATTGTTCATTATTAGCAACAAAAGTAGTCAATGAAGTCTTATCGAACTGGTGTTCACGTTGAACATCACTGTTGATGATGTCTACTGTTGGGCGATTCGGCGCTGGCATTCCGAAATGGATGAGCGGCAGATTCGAGTTAAGAATACAAATATCCTCAATCATTATTAATGACTCGTTATATATTTCTGCGGAGAACTCTATATTAATATTTTGATTGATAGTTCTAATTCGATGCAAAATATCCTCACTCATTGAGTCTTTATATTTGTTCCACAGAGCGGATGCTTCAGACGGAAAACACGTTGTTGGTCGATTCGGCGCTGGCATTCCGAAATGGATGAGCGGCAGATTCGAGTTAAGAATACAAATATCCTCAATCATTATTAATGACTCGTTATATATTTCTGCGGAGAACTCTATATTAATATTTTGATTGATAGTTCTAATTCGATGCAAAATATCCTCACTCATTGAGTCTTTATATTTGTTCCACAGAGCGGATGCTTCAGACGGAAAACACGTTGTTAATATTATTGAAAATAAATGACGAATTTGTTGTGGATATGAGCTCAGTGCTGCATCTGCGAGTGTGAGGTCCCAATGGTTATCATCCTCCAATAAATGTAACTCACGACACGCATCGAAGAAAGTGTCGTACAAAGTGCCATTGACTTTTCGCAAATATTGGAAGGATATCGGTCCGGGAACGTTAACCAATAACAAACGCAAAAAAAAACATTCGCGTTGCTTAGGATGAACTGTATATAATCGACCTAAAGTGTTTGTCGTAAATATGTTAGCGAATCCTTGGACTGGAATGCCTCGTTTCCGTGGTTCCCATTTTTTTGATTGTTTATTCCAAGTAAAAAATTTAGGAACATCAGTATACATCAATGTCTTTGCGAATTGACCAACAACATCTTGTCGACTACAAAGGTTGAAAAATTCCGTAAGAGTTGTTTTTGGAGCCGTTAACGCTTGTTGTAGTGCAGTTTGTTCTGTGAAGTAAACACGCTGTCCGTTTTCAAGATGCACAGCCAAATGTATTACAGCAGGATCCCTTTCATGTATAGGAAACGTGAAAATGCGCCAAATAGCTTCGTTGCTACTTATGTATCGACCCATTTGATAACGTGTTATTTCGTCATTCTCGTTACAGCGAACAGCGAATATAGCTTTATCACTGCCCTTGTGAACATACTTACAAATGTATTTAATAGACTTAACCGAACTGCATAGTTCAACATTTATGTGTGCTTTATAGGTTTTGCACAGCAATGGCGAATATGGAACCACCCAGCGATTATCAATATCTACTCTCACACCGTTTGACAGACGCAGTTCATATGATTGACCGCCGTTGTCTATGTCTCTACGCCGGTAAGATGGATAACCGTCAATATTGGTGATAGTATCATTTTGACATGGTTTTGGAAAACGTTTCATACATTTTCCATTGTCCATACATGGTGACATCATATTTAGAGTACCACATGGACCATGGATCATATTAGTGGTCACAATGTCAAACAATTCTTGATCAACATTCGGATCTGGAATTTCCGCTGAAATGATTTTGTCAATTGCTTCAGGGCGTACTTTATCCACCAACCAAATCAAAATATGCGCATGAGGTAAACCTCGCTTTTGCCACTCAACAGAGTAAAGCCAACAACGTGTTTCACCAAATACCGAGTGATGTGTAATCAAATTCATCAAAGATTTTAATTTTTGCTTAAAGACGCGTGAAGTGATATCATGGCGATGCAGTGATGTTTGACCTAACAACAGCAAATTTTTAATTTCGTCCCAGTGTGGATTACACGTAAATGTGATAAAGAGATCTGGTCGGCCGTATGCACGCACGTAAGTCATGGCGTCTTGAATGTATTCTTGCATATGACGCGGACTACCAATGTATGATGATGGGAGAATATATGCGGTACCAATGCTGTTGATGTCATTCGTTGCATCTACGTTACCGATTACGGCATCACGCAAATGTATGTACTCCTCAGCACGAAGTTTTGCTTGATTAAATTTTATGTATCGTAATCTCTCACTTTCGATTTTTGCATACATATCGACAATGAACTAGTGAAATAGCTGTCTGCAGCGGAGAATGTTGTTTTCTTCATTAGCACGAACCATCAGCCGATATGCGTAGAAGTTCATAGCACTGACTTTCTTGGTCAGTTCTCCACCTGTGATAAACAAAAACAAAAATTATTGGCTCAAAAAAAAATTTATCAAACTCAAAAAAATTTTAATCGAAACCGCCTTAAACAAAGCACAGTGCGCAATCACATTCTGATAAAAGAAGTTTGCGAAAAAGCAACATATTTGAGCCACCAAATTATTGTAATTAGTTTTTTTTAAATAGTTTAAAATGGTCGATAGACAATTTGTACCTCTTTAAATTAAAGTTACCTGTTTCTCATTTATATTAATGAATTGAATTTTTAAATTTTTAATTTTTTGTTTGTATAACAACTACATACATATGTATAATGTTAGGATACGCTGTTTTTTTAATTTCAAGTCTGAAGATAATCTATAAGCTGTACCTGTACTATGATTCCTTTGTTTAATATTTAAATGGTATCCATCTTCTCCTTCCCAAAATATCAACGGATACTGCAAAGCATCGTAAGAACGATGGTTGTCTTGAATTATTTGCATCGTACTATCTCTGCGTTGTATGCGAATGTCTCGACGTTCACATGGGTCACCAGCCATAACAACTGCAACTTCATTAACAGTTGGAACATTACATGTACCTGTGTGCTCTCCATATGGCACTTTATCTGCTTTAATGATAATGACGTAGTTGTCGTTTTGCAATCTGTTAGAAACAGTCTTGAACAATTGTAATAATTGGTTATGGTTTTGTAGAAACGTTTCCAAAATGTCCACGATTTCCCGTTCCTCCATCTGCTCTACATGGTTGTAAGCGCAGCGTGTATGTGATTGTTGCTCCTCATCGCCCATGAAGTAAATTTGTAAAAATTTTGGATCGGCATCCGGCATTGGAAGCAATGAACCAATTTGGTGGTACACTTGACCTTGAATCTTGAATGTAGATTCAAAATTACGACCATCTTCATTATGAACAATTTTTGTTGCTCCAAATGATGTCATTTGGAAGCACGAATTGAATTTACGAATTTTCCGCAAAAACAATTTCGATTGAGATGACGTACCAGCTAACAGTGTTTTTAAAGGTTCCGGTGGTGGATTTAGCGGTGGCAGTGAAATTTTTCCAGATGCGCAACATAAACCAGCTGATTCACCTTTGTACTTGAAAGCATGACAATGTTGACACTCTTTATCCATAGTACCGATCGTGATTAATGCATGTGACGAATAATCTATTTCAGGATCATATTCAAACGCGAGACGATTAAGTGATGCTCGAGCCAATGCCCGACTATTTTGCACTCGCCGTTGGTCACGTTCTCTATGTGCGTTGGTGGCTCGTTGACGTGCCTCTTGTTGTCTTAATGCATTATCACGAAGGCGTTGAGTACGATGTTCTGAAGTTTCAGTTGCACGTGTACATGCAACTTGTTCTCTTAAATATATATTATCCGTCGAATGTTCTTCAGCAGTTCTATTTAATCTACGATCATTGACCAATTGCGCGTGTCGTGTACGTCGACCAATATTTTTTGGTTTTCCACTAAGACGTGGCATTTTTCTTTAATATAATATACTTTAAAATCATACACAACGAATATTAACTGTTTATTTCATTTACTGTCATTTCCTTATTGCTGTTTAAATGCTGCCAAGTCACTTTTAATAGTTTGATAGTCTCCAATTATGTGAATATAAGTATATACAAATCAGCAGATTATAGAGGTTTGTGTCTTTGATACAATTTGGTAGTACTTGCGCGTAGCAAATTGTGACCTACCTAATCGCCCTTCGACTTTTATGTGCACTTACTTATTGGTTTCGGGTTGTATCTGTGCTAAACGTAATTATTATCGTACTTCAGTCTATCTTAGCGCAGTCTGTCGGACCCAATGTAAAGCATTCCAAAATCAAGAAATACAGTCTATCTTAGCGCAATCTGTCGTACCCAATGCAAAACATTCCAAAATCAACAACTACAGTCCATCTCCTTTTAACGCGGAGTTTTTTACCATCCCCCACTGTCTTTTTTAAGCGGTTTTACTTTTTTAACGCGGCACCCGAGTCATTCTGATACTGAAAATATAAAAACAATTCAAAAATTCTGACATGTGAAAGATAACCAAATGCCAGAACGAAGAAGAATACTTGAGAGAAAAAACTTTGATTGATTAATATTAATACATTTTATTGTTAAGATCCTTTAAGACAGAGGCTTTACAATATATATCAAAGCATAGCGAATATGTGCGTTTGTAATAAATTTGTACACTTCCCCAAATTTGGGTTTCGAGTGGAAACTTTGATATTTTAAAGCGGCTATTTTTTTGGCGCGGATTTTTCGCAAAATAGGAACGAATAAATAAATTTGTACTCAAATTAGGGTTTTTAACGCGTTTTTTTTTACGCGAACAAATTTATTTCCCACTGAACCGCGTTAAAAGGAGATCAACTGTAGTTTAAAGTTAAACAAAAAAACATATTCCAGTGGACCAAATTGTAAATCTAAACCACTCTCGAATCCCCTTGAACACACACACAAAATTTCCGCAAAACACAACAACAGTTCTTTTTAATCTACGATTATTGACCAATTGCGCGTGTCGTGTACGTCGACCAATATATTTTGCTTTTCCACTAAGACGTGGCATTTTTCTTTAATATAATATACTTTAAAATCATACACAACGAATATTAACTGTTTATATCATTTAATGTCATTTCCTTATTGCTGTATAAATGCTGCCAAGTCACTTTTATTAATTTGATAGTCTCCAATTATGTGAATATTAGTACATACAAATCCGCAGATTATATAGGTTTGTGTCTTTGATACAATTTGGTAGTACTTGCGCATAGCAAATTTTGACCTACTGGTGGCGGCGTGTATCTGTGCTAAACGTAATTATTATCGTACTGCACTTCAGTCTATCTTAGCGCAATCTGTCGGGCCCAATGTAAAACATTCCAAAATCAACAATTACTTAAAAATTAAATAAAAAAACATATTCCAGTGGACCAAATTGTGAGTCCAAACCATTCCCGAATCCCCTTGAACACACACAAAAAATTTCATCAAAATCGGTTCAGCCGTTTAGAAGGAGTACAGTCACATACGCACGGACAGAAGAAATATATATATTAAGATAATAATTTGTACCTATGTATATGTGTGGATATAGCTCGCAACCGTTGAATTGAGGAAATGTAATAGCAATCAAAAATAAACGCGAGTAAGAGTAGTAGTAATCAGGTTTTCGTAAAAAATATCAAAAACCACTCAAGTTTTTAACAACTATTAATGTCAATATATAAGTTTTACATCGCTCTAAAACAGCATATATTTATAGGCAAAGAACTTTTAACCAGCATATTATTTTGCCTTTGTTTTATATGAATGCCTTTTTTAACATACAATGACTGTAACTTTGCGGATGTAAGCTGCACAAACAGCTGGTTTTTAGAGTATTTTATTCGCAAGCTTCAATTGTGTTAAAGTCGTCCCGTTCGATGAAATTCTCCGTCGTCGGTATTGTGTGTAATCTGTAAAGTATAATATCAAGAAAGTCTAGAAAGAAACAAGTCTGATGAGGACATGTGGTGAACTCTGAAAAAGCAATAATCCTTTCTACCCCTTTGAAAAATTGTTGCTTCCCCATGATTTTCCCTAATAAAAACTGGCCTCCGGCTCAATAAATCACACTTATTTTTTATTTATAACTAAGGGAAAACATACTAGGAGTCAGAGACAAATTATCCTTTTTATCCAATTTATGGAACAATATACAGACCTAGTCAAGGATTTTCGAAACGGGGCAAGTCACTCGTAAATACGATACACTTAGCCACGATATTCCGACAACATCATTAAAGAGGAGATTCTTACGTTCGTAACACAAAAAGAAAAATTTATTATAACTCCCCAACCATCTTACACAGATGCACAATAGTTGGTATATCGATCCTATACACCAGGCTCTATACTATTTGCTGGAGAAAAAGGCGAATTCCTGCTCCCATTTAAGACGAAACTACTGTTCACAATATCTTTCCAACTATTTGACGAAGATATATGATAATTTTACTGATTAAATTATTCGTAACAAATGTAAACGGATTCGCTATGATTTAGAAAAGTATCGAATTTACCGACATATAAGAGGTGGGCGTGGCTTTCGCCTGGTTTCTATAATTTGTGAAATTAAAATATTTACGAAAGCCGGTAGAATTTGACAATAAAGTTCTAGTATATAGTAATTTACTCTAGGGTGGAAAAAATCATGATTGCGCGCAACATTTTTGTTTCCATATGTTTATTCTCAAGCCCAATCTTGTTTCGGGTCTTGCAATAGGACCCCTACAAAAGTTTTTCTAAATAAAACAAAAACGGTTTGGGATATGAATTAAATTATTTGTTCGTGTGAAAGTACATTCGATGTCATTATGTATGGAACTCGATTTCTTTTGCATGGGCACCACGGGCACGCTTGCAGAAGTCCAGACGCTGAACCCAATTTTCGACGGTTTTCAAGCATAAATCGGGCGATACTGCTGCAATTTCACGTTCGATATTCGTACGAAGTTCATCAATCGTCGCCGTAATTTTTTCGGGATGCAATCTTGACTCATGGAGTACGTGTGGATTGCTGCCGGTCCAATAACTCCTATTTTGCTTATTGACGAAGCCATTCAGCCAGAAATGACGCCGACCATAAATTGGACGTAGCGCTTTTAAAGTTGAGGCCATTGACTCCGAATTTCGGTAATAAATTTTAATAATTTCGACTCGTTGTTGAATCGTATATCTTTCCATGATGAAATGGCAAACCTTACTGAAGAGAAATGTCAAAAGAGCGGGAAAAAATATGGCGTCGTTTGCTGTCAGTATCGGTATACTTTTGTAGCGTCCCTATTGCAAGTCCCTTTACATCGAATGTGAGCAAATTACCTTGTACTAAAATATCGGATTTTTTCATATTTTCATTTCTCATATTCACCAAGCCCATGGTTTTTTATTTCCAAACATTTTTAATTCCGTATATGTCGTCTTCCAAGCCATCCTGCATATAAAATTTTAGAAAATTATCTTTAAGTTACTGATATATCGCATTTTTTCATTTTTTTAAATTACCGTTATAAAATTTTTTATTCACTATTGTGTGCTCCAAATCTGGCAGAGTTTGGCAAGATAGTTTCGGAGATATACCTTTTTGCTCTCAAGTGGACGATGCCATGCCCATTTCCGAAATTTTTTGATTTCATTTATTTGTAAGTGCAATACCATTCTGCATAATAAATTGGGAACATTTTCCAATAACGAAGCACGCTTTGCGACCTATAGTAAGTTATTCGCAGTTAAAGTTGCAAAACTAGTCTAATTTAACCTCACTTTTCCCTTTGTAGTAGAATTGAAGTGAAATTTGGTGTTGCATTTGAGGAAAATGTCAAGCACAAATTGGTGACAACAAGAACTAATAACAACTTAAATAATACGGGCAGAACACCTTTCTGTTTTGTCGGCCTTCTGCCGCGCTTACAAAAAATAGCCCGCGTCGGTCCAACTCCGGCTGCGCCATCCAGGGTATTTTTGTGCATAACACCTTTCTGTATTTTTACAAAAAAAGGGCATATTGAATCGCAGTTTATTAATAAATTTGTTAAAATATGAGTAAATTTAGTGTTACTGCTAAAGTTAATAAATATATACCTATGTATAAGAGATAATCACTGAGCGAATTGAGTGTAGCTGCATAGTAGAAATTCCGTGATGAAGAGAAAAGGTCGAACGAACGAGCATCCGGCTAAAGTACACTCGTTGTTTATCCTATGCAAACTTTAACAGAATAAAGTATACATTTTATTAAACAAACCACAAAATCTTAGTATTTATTTAAAACCTTAATCACGGACCTAAGAACTCAACATGGAAGCAGTAGCTATGTTTAAAAATGAAACTGTGACTTTTGGAGAAAGTCTACATACATTGAAGTTATGGAAACACGTGGCAATGTACAATAGTAAAAGATGATTTATGTAGATGTGAAAGAGGGACTAACTGATGCTAGTGAAAACATACCAGTTAAAAGGAAATTTGAAAAACTATTTGTGGAAAGTGTTAAGAAAATTATAATTCCAAATAAAAAATTTAAAGTGTTTAAAGAAAATTAACAAAGATTTAGACGAGTAGACATGGCGGACGAGTTCAAAATGACAGTACCTACTTTTGATGGTCATGATTATAGTACTTGGAAGAAGAGAATTACTGTATTTTTGAGAATGACAAAATGTGAAAATGTAATTCCGAGACAGATAGAATTAGTACATGAAGAAACAATGAGTTATGGAATAATTAAGAAATTATGTAAATTGTATTTGCGTGAATCAACGGCGCTAAAGATTCGCGTGAGGAACAAATTAGAAAGAACGCTCCCAAGTTCTTTAAGTCATTTTGGAGACTTAATTGATGTGCTGTCAGAAAAGGAAAAAACTGTTGACTATTTAATCAATAAAATCAAAATCTATGAAGAAAGAGAAATAGATGATAAAACAGATTCAGGAAATAAAAGGGGAAATTCATATATATTTAAAAGTGAATTGAAGGAGGACAAAACGTGATACAAATGTGGAAAAACTGGACACATTCAATATGAGTGCACAAGCCTAATATAAGCTAACGCAACACCTTGCGCTGCTAACATACAGACGGGTAATCCAACACCCCACACGCGCAACCCAAAATTAGATAACGCAACAGACCAGCGACTGGCTTTCCCGTGGGAAATGCCAATTCAGCAAAATGAGCACTTTGCCGAGACACGGGCTTAGAAGTAAGAATAGAAGTAAGAAAAATTGTAAAGTTTAGTTTTAAGTTGTGTGTCAACCAATAAAGACCGGAATCGTCCGGACAACAATTTAAAAAGAAACTATTCGCGTTCGACTAGTTTAACTGGCGCCCGAGCAGGGACCGCCAGCGCGGGTGAAACGTACTAATTAATCACTGGACAAAGGCTCCTTCAGGAAAAAGAAGCAGCAGGATCCGTGTTACTAATTAATCACTGGACATAGGCTCCCTCAGGAAAAAGAGGCAGCAAGATCCGTGTACGGTACCTTCATCGGACAGAGGCTGCTTTAGAAAAAAAAGCAGAGTTCGTACGCGCCTGGTCGGTTAGAAGAAAGTCCCAGGAGGAACGCTCAAATCGTTGGATAAAAGCGTGTGCGGTGTCAAGGATCCGCAGTAGTAGCAGGACGCCACAAAAAGGACACATCCGGACCCGTCACCAATTGGGATGATTATCTGTTTGCTACTTAAGTAAGTCATTTAGATATTTGTTAAGTCATTCATAAAAAAACAAAAAAAAAAACAAAAAAAGATTGAAAGTGTAAAATAGGCATTTTCGAAAACGAATTAACGTAGAAATTATAATTATCTAAGGAAAAATAAGTGGGCAAATTGCTTTTGATAAAAAAATGAAACATAAATAAGTGAAAAATTTCAAGTATTGAGGAAAAAGAAAATAATAATAATTGTGGAAAATTAAATTGCTTGTGAAAAAAAAAATAATAAATGTGAAAAAATAAATTGTCTTTGATAAATAAATAAAGCATAAATAAGTGTTAAGATTTAAGTATTGAGAGACAAAATTTTTTGAAAAATAAATTTCATTTCGGGAATTAAGAACCACAGGGAAAAATTCAAAAGTTATAATAACAAAACCTTGTGAATAATTTAAAGTGGAAAATAATTACAAATAATTAGAAATTTAAAGTTTTCAGTACAAAATAGACATAATGCCTGACCCTCGATACTTACTAATACTACTAGTACCACTACACCCCGGTTAGAGGAGACCATACCAAATATAGTGACTACAATATTTCAAACTGAAGGACAGAAATTAGTAAATAACATAATAAATCCAAACCATGAATTCATAAATTTAAGAGACGAACCACTAGTTGCTCAGGGCAATACGGACTCAGGCCGTGTCCCTGAGATAGCAAAGACAATTAGGGAATTTTCTGGAAACCCTAGCGAATTGAGTTCTTGGCGAAAAAGTGTAGAAAGGCTTCTAGATTATTATGGCCAATTCCAAGGAACGCCTAAATATTTCGGAATCCTTATGGCCATCAGGAATAAAAGAGTTGGTCACGCAGATGAAGTGTTAGAATCATATAATATCCCCTTAAATTGGAATGGTATTCGGTCATGCCTAACGTGGCATTAAATACGCTCAGGAATTATCTATACGGTACTGCTAAGGTAATAACTTACACAGACCATCAACCACTTACCTTCGCCCTAAGTAACAAAAACCATAATGCGAAGATGAAAAGATGGAAATGCAGGCTGGAAGAATACAATTACGAACTTTACTATAAACCTGGAAAAACTAGCGTCGTAGCTGACGCCCTTTCTCGCCCACCAAAATCAGAAACAAATGCTCTTACCACAACTTGCCATAGTGATGAAAGCTCTCCACATAGCCTCATACCTTCTACAGAAGCCCCAATAAACGTATTTAAGAATCAAATATTTCTGCTACTTGGCGACGAAAATAGTTATACGTTTGAACTGACATTCCCCGGTTACCACAGACATAATATTATTAGGACGGAATACTCGACCCAGGACATAATTGACATTTTTAAGCAACGATTAGATCCAGCCCTAATTAATGGACTTTACACGACAGAAACTATTATGGGTAGAATTCAAGAAATTTATTCGCTACATTTCAGAAATATGAAAATCCGCTTCACACAAACCCTTGTACAGGATATTAAAAGCGAAGTCGAACAGGAAGAAATAATACTGAAAGAACATCGACGCGCTCACAGAAATAGCCGCGAAAACAAAACTCAAATTCTAAAAAAATACTATTTCCCCAGCACGTTTGCTAAAATAGAGAAAAGATTCAAACAGTGTTCAACTTGTCTTCAGCAAAAATATGACAGACACCCCTCAAAACCAAAAATCCTAGCCACCCCAATTCCACAGAATCCCGGAGAAATTATTCATGTCGATATCTACTCAACAGAGAAAAGATTTATCTTAACTTCCGTAGATAAATACTCTAAGTATGCACAGGTTAAAATAATCCATTCGAGAGCAATAGAGCATATTAAGGATCCTATACGCGAACTTATGATTGCATTCGGAATCCCTAAATTAATTGTAATTGATAATGAGAAATCCCTGAATCATCTCAGCCTTATTGAAAGACCAAATGAATATTGAAGTATACGTTACACCACTCTACGCAAGTACAACAAACGGACAAGAGGAGAGATTCCACTCAACCCTTTCCGAAATAATGAGATGCCTAAAATCTGACAATAATAACTTAACTTTTGAAGAACTTCTTTTTAAATCAGTGCAGGAGTATAATTCAACAATACATTCAACCACCAAGAAAAAACCTATAGAGACATTCTTTGGAACTAGGATTAGTACAGACCCTCAAGAGCTAGAAAGAAATAGGCAACATAATGTAGATTTACTTGAAACAAAGCAACAAAAGGACCTTGAATATCATAATAAGAAGAGAAACGCAATAAAGGACTATTCTGTAGGTGAAGAAATTTTCGTAAAAATTAACAAAAGGCTAGGTTCAAAACTATCGTCAAGGTTTAAAAAAGAAATAGTAGCAGAAAACAACAGGATCACAATTAAAACGTGATCAGGCAGAATTGTTCATAAAAGTAATATCAGAAGCTAATTGAACATTTCAGAACCTACCTGCCAGTAGGAAACAAAAAAAGGAAAGACCTATAAAGCCGAAAACAAGAAAAAAGAAATAAAGTAACATAAAAAACACAAACAAAAAAAAACCAAACAAAAAATTCAACCAGTTTAATAAATTTTTTTTTTGTTGTTTTAGGGACAATTTTAATTAAATTTTCCAAAATAATTTATATTTAAGTTTCGAATAAGGATTTGAAATCGCCATAGGCGTTCGATTCATAGATAATAGATAAAATCGTTTAAAATGCCATAGGCGTTCGATTCATAGATGATAGATAAAATCGTTTAAAAAGCCATAGGCGAACGATATAGATAAAAAAAAAGGTTAAATTGATATATAATTATAATTTTAAAATTTTTTTACAGTTTATTTGCCTTTACGGCCCACACCGAAACACAAATTCTTGACTATACGAACGCACAGCTTAGTATAACACTAAGAGACGGAAATGCGAAAATACAGGAGGGAACCTTTAAAATAATTCATATAATAGACATGGCGCAATATGATAAACTCACTAAAGAACTTGAAAGTACCATTGCACAAAATATCCCAACCAATCACCCACTGCATCCTTTTCTTACCCACGAATTAGCTCAAATTTGGTCACTACTTTCAAAATTAACTCCTAAAATAAAACAGAAACGTTCACTAGATTTTATCGGCAATGCATGGAAATGGATAGCCGGTAGCCCTGACCACCATGACCTTAAAATAATAAACGAAAACTTTAAAAACTTGTTAGAAAATAATGATAAGCAGATAGTAATAAATAAAATTTGTTTAGATAGAATTAATGAAATAACCAACAAAAGTAACGAGATACTTAAACATATTAAGGATAATGAAAATATGAAGTTAGAAATAGGCTTAAAAATTAAATATAAACTACAATTGATAAAGGAAGAACTTACTAACATTGAATATGCCTTACACTGGGCAAAATTCAACATTATTAATTCATGCATATTATCTAATTTAGAAATAAGTACAATCGAAAAAATTATTGAAAATGAAGAGATTCCATACATTAATATCGAAGAAGAATTAGAGTTTACGGATATAAAAATAGCCACAAATGGCACATCTATTATTTATATTTTAAGTTTGCCCACTACCAATAAAGAAAATTGTGAAAAATTAAGACTCAAAGGAGTAAAGAAAGATAATAAAATTAATAAGATCGATTTTGAAAATGTAATAAAGTGTAAGAACAAAATTTACGGATTAAATGAAGAATGTTAAACTTATAATCGAATAACAATTTGTAACGAAAAAAATCTTATTGATATTAGTAACAATAGTTGTATTAGCAGTCTTATTAATAGTAAACGCCCAAACTGTGTCCATGGTAACGCTGACCACATCAATATGATACAAGAATTACAACCCGGAACTTTATTCTTAAACGACTACAATGGCTCCATTACAATAGATGATCAAACATTTGAACTTATTGGAACATTTATTATCAACCATCATAACTCCACCATAAAGGTACAGAATCGAATTTTTTACGTGCGCGAAATTAGCAGTTTGCAACCATTACCAGCCGTCTTACAACAGAAAAACCCAAAAACACCCCTCGAAGAAATTCTATCCTTGGAAATGATGAAGGACCTCCATATAAAAAATATAAAGAAGTTTGACATGATCAACAAAGTCAATAAAGTAGGTCTAACATCCTCTATAACACTCATCATATTTTTGGCAATAGCAGTTCTATTACTCGTTCTAAAAATCCCAGATAAGATGGGATCAAGAAAGGACAATGGAATAAATAGCACCACCCTAACAGTAACCCAAAGGCGAACGGGGACGTCCGCGCTTGAGCAGGGAGGAGCTAGCGCAACACCTTGCGCTGCTAACATACAGACGGGTAATCCAACACCACACACGCGCAACCCAAAATTAGATAACGCAACAGACCAGCGACTGGCTTTCCCGTGGGAAATGCCAATTCAGCAAAACGAGCACGTTGCCGAGACACGGGCTTAGAAGTAAGAATAGAAGTAAGAAAAATTGTAAAGTTTAGTTTTAAGTTGTGTGTCAACCAATAAAGACCGGAATCGTCCGGACAACATTTTTTAAAAAAACTATTCGCGTTCGACTAGTTTAACTTATATGCTGGCCATCTTTGGAGGGTCTCGAGAGGAGCGGGACAGCATGAATCGCAGGGAGGCGCACGCTATCATCAACAGCAACCAAAGACGAAACTTACGAAAATTACAGAAGCCGTGGTATAACTCAACGGGGACGAGACGGTCAACAGCGGCAAGATCGTCAGAGCACAAGCCAAGGCACGATGACTTTCACAACCGAAGTCGACAGTAGAGTAGCCTACAATGTCAAGGTAAATAACAGCGAAAATATATTAGAATGGGTTTTAGGTCTTAGACAGTGGATGCTCTGACCATATTATTAACGATGAGAAATATTTTGTAAAGTTTAATAAATTAGAAAATCCGATAAAGGTACAAGTTGGAGATGGTCGTTCATTGAAAGCTACTAGCGTTTTTATGAAGCGGAAATTGAATTTAAGGATGTATTGGTTGTTAAAGTAATGGATGGGAATTTTGGAAAAATCGCGAATAAAACAAAAATTGTTTCAATGAAAAATTCCTCAAAAATTTACACTAAAGGGAATAATTTGATAGCTATTGCTAATAAGGTAAATAATTTATATAAAATAAATACTGTTTTAGGAAAAAACAGAACTTTGTTACCAAAAATGTGAATATTGCTATGACTTTAAAATAAAGGCATCATAGAATGTTAGTACATGTGAATTTCAAGTATTTAAATATTCGGATTTAGAGAAACTTACCCGAAGTTTTACCCAGAAATTTAGAGAGCGAGTATTTGAAATGCGGTACATGTGTACAAAATAAAATGACGAAAACAAGTTTTGAGAATAACACACATACAGCTAGAGACATAGCAGAAATTATTCACGCAGATGTAAACGGGCCACATCAGGCAATAGGTTATCAGGGAGCGATAGTTTCTGGTTTTAATTGATGATTACAGTAAAGCGGGAAATGTTTATACGATGGAAGGAAAAAATTAAGTTTATGATAGTATTATTACGTATGTGAATCAATTAAAAAATTGAACTGGAAAAAGTATAAAAAAACTAATATGCGATAATGGTAGAGAATTTTTAAATAAGGAAATATATAATTTCGCTAAAGAAAAAGGAATTTACATCGAACCGTGTCCTCCGCACGTTCACGAAATGAACGGAACTGCCGAGCGGTACAATAGGTCGGTAATGGAAACCGGGAGATGCTTACTAGCAGATGCTAAATTAAATATAAGATTCTGGCCAGAGGTAGTTAAAATGTTTGTTTATTAAAATATGGGACATTAGTGAATTCAATTGAGGAAAAGGCTCCGTATGAAATTATAATGGAAGAAAAGGCCGATATTTAAAACTATATGGAAGGGTGTTAGTTGGTTATGAAACTGTGGGATACAGAGTAAACAATAAAATAAATATAGCTACTCATGTATGTATGTAGATAAAGTTGAAGAGAAAGTAAATTTAGTTGGATTTAAAGACAACTTTGAAATTAATGATAATGATATAAGTGATAACGAGATTGATCAAGAACTTCAAAACGAAAACCAGGAATTTGAAAACAATGAATTAAAAGAAAGTGAACAGTGTGCCAATTACTAGTGAAGATGAGAATTTAACGGCACCAAGAAGGTCAGAAAGGGAGACAAGTCCAGTAAATAGATACGAAAGTCCAGTAACGAACTGTATTTACGTAAATTATATGAGCGTTGATACACCGGAAACATATAACGAAGCGATAGATTGTAATGATAGTTAGTTGAAAGGCCGAAGGATAAGAAGATATTATATTTAAAATGGGTTTATTAAAAAAAAATGAAAATAACTTTAAAGCGAGAAGCGTAGTAAAAAGGTTTCACAAAGGATAATTTTTAGTATATATATGTACATATATTCACTGGTAGGTAGAACACAGTCTTTGAAAATTTTTCTAAATAACTGTGTGCAAAATGAATGTGCGGTAAATGAAGTGGATTTTGAAAAAGCGTTCCTAAACGGAAAAATAAAGTCTGAAGTGTATGTAAGATAACCACAAGGTTACAATGCTAATATTGGAAAAGTGTGTTAACTCCAAAAAGCACTGTATGCACTACGCGAAAGCCCACAAGCGTGGTATGAATGCTTTGATGACTATTTGAGAGGATTAGGTTTTGAACGTAGTAAAATTGATTATTGCTTGTATTGTATGGAAAATAGCAATGAGAAAATGTACTGGATAATTTTCGCAGATGAATTACTCATTTGTGGCAAAGGTAAAAAATTAGTAGAAGTTATTAAAAAACAGGTTATCTGTGAAATTTCGAATGAGGGATATGGACCAGACAAAAACATATTTAGGTATTACCATTGACTATGATTGTGGAAAGAATTTTATGACATTAGACCAGGAAAACTATATCGATTACTTAGCAAAAAAATATGAAATGGAAAATGCTAAATAGTATGCGACTCCCATGGAACAAAATTTTAAGTGTGAACCTGCTTTATCAGTTTCTAATGATATTAAGTATAGAAATTGACTTGGAACACTGTTGTATATAAGTTCATGTACAAGACCAGATATTTGTTATTATGCAAATTATTTAAGCAGATTTCAGAATTGTTATGATCGGAGTCACGCATTAAGAATATTAAAATATTTATAATATACTAAAAGGCTAAAGCTAAAATTTGACAAACATGTACATAAATTCTGATACATTAGCTTGTTGCGGTGATGCCGATTGGACAGGAGATTTCATTGATAGAAAATACACAACAGGATATGTTATACGAATGTATGACAATGCTATATTCTGGAAATCGAAAAAGCAAGATATTGTAACGAAATCTTCAACAGAGGCTGAGTATGTAGCTCTGTCAGTAAGTGTAAGTGAGCTTAAATTATTTAAGGAATTACTGAAAGAGCATGGGATTGAAATGGAGCATCCGATACCAATTTATTAGTATTATACCTGGATATTAGTATAAGTAAGTATGGAAATTCAACGAAGAAGTTTAAGTATGTAGAAACACACTACCATTTTGTTATTGAATACTATTTAAACGGACAAATCGATGTACTTAAAATAGACACAGAAAATATTCCAGCGGATATGTTTACAAAGTCGTTAGGACGAATAAAATGTGAAAATTTTTGAGAAATTGTTAAAGTAATTTGAAAATTGTATGTAAATATCTAAAAAGCTACTATATTCAAGGGGGCGTGTTAAAATATGAGTCAATTTAGCAGTTACATGTTAATAAATGTATAATATACATATACATACATACATATGTATAAGAGAGAATCACTGAGCGAATTGAGTGTAGCTGCATAGTAGAGATTCCGTGATGAAGTGAAAATGTAGAACGAACGAGCAGCCGGCTAGAGTACATGCGTTATTTATCCTATGCAAACTTTAACAGAATAACATATACATAATATTAAACAAACCGCAAAAACGTCAATCACGGACCTAAGAAGTTAACAAAATTAATGTGTGGAAGTTACAAAGATTGATTTATTTATGCCACACGCATTTTAGAGGGGGGAAGAATTTAAGTTTCGAAGGATCCGGCATCGCCAGCAATGAGGTATGGCGGCCATCTTTCACCAATTGTATGTTTACGGTTATGGGTGAATAGCAATAGATTAGAAAAATAGTGTTAAAAGAACTAATTCTTACACATTTTGTAAGAAAATATGTATGAATGAGTTGCATACGCATGAAAGGTCATGTACTAGTAAAAATAAAGGTCAATAGTGCAGTGTTTATATCGAAATTTTGTGAAGTAAACACTATTATTATTTCTGCCCAAAATGTTATAAATATGGATAAGTGGGCACTTACCCAACACCCCCTGCGTATTTCAATAAAAAATTCGACGTACCTTGGCTAAAACAGCCAACGCTTCCTTATTGGAAGCCGACCCGATAAATTTGAGCAACTATTGGTAAATTATTGGGTCAGCTGTACAAAGAAAATGAAATAATTAATATTGAATTTTGTTGTATTTAATAAATTAATTTATTAAATTTATTAAATTGTTTATTTTGTTCGACAATAAGGAACTTACGTTTAAGTATGCTATACGCTTGCGTAGACTGGTGACGATTTCTTGGTAAACGCCTCTCCTCCTCAGCAGCCCGAACCCGCTGCTTTGTACAAAAGAGCTTTTTAACGAAACGGATAACGACAGTTATGTGCTGACATGCATGTTTGTGTTCGCAAATAGCGAAACTCTACTCTAAACTTACCAGCCCCCTCGCTTTGGGGAATATTTGAAGTGGAGCGCATCAGTCGACAAAACGTTAGCCTGGATGGAAATACATTGTACTTAAATAAAGTGTAAGGGTGGGTGTAGATGTATCGGTGGGCAAAACGGTGACCATGCCACCGGTTGTCCATATGAATGGGGTCAGCATCAGGTACGTGACGGAAGTCAGGCTCGTACTGTCTATCGTGGACTCTTCGCGCCTTGTGCCACGTATGAGGCTGCGGTGTGGTACGAGGCGGCTGTAACGGTCGTAGGCCACCGACCTATACCTATATGCCGCACTGTTTCGACGGATGCATTGCAGGTGTTGATGGGTGTGCCCCCTCTTGAT
Organism: Anomoia purmunda; assembly: GCA_951828415.1. Lineage (NCBI taxonomy): Eukaryota > Metazoa > Arthropoda > Insecta > Diptera > Tephritidae > Anomoia > Anomoia purmunda. The sequence continues at coordinate 22,509,884 of OX639998.1, read as the reverse complement.
CTGGTAGATATACAGCTTGCTGTTGTTTTCCAGTTGAGAAAGGGGATGAGGGTACTGTTGCTGCGGGAAGATTGGATTTCTGACGTTGAGGTGCAGGGCGGGTCTCTATAGAGCCGTAGGCTTCTAGCCGAGTATGTTGTGCGGAAGTGGCAAGACAGTTGGGACAACTGTCCTCATGGCCGGGTGACATACGAGTACATCCGGGATGTTTCGTTTGTGTCCCAGAATCCTGACTTTGGGGTTTCCCTTAGCTTGGGCTTTCTCCTGACAGTTCACGGGCCTCTTATTACAGTGGATTGCCCGATGTGCTCAGACATTAAGGATCTGGGGGTAATGGGCATCAGTCAGACGAACGGAAGATTGGATGTTAGTAGTGTGTTGCACACTCGTCAGACTGCCGACATGCTGGGTACATATGCGAGGGAGGTTTTTAAGAGACTAAGACGTTTATTGGAGTAGTTGCAGAAAGGTGAATGAGTTGTGTATGAATGAATATGGTGGTGATTTTTGGTAATAGGCTGCGTAAATTGGTACGAGGTGTATGGGATTCAGCCCCAGTCCGGAGCTGTATGGAAGCACAACTGGTAGTGGCTTCGGCCACTAGGTCCGACTGGAGACTTAAATCTGGTACCACGGGGAACAGGAGCCCGAGGGCTTGCTCTAGTCTGTTCGTTGGGTACGACCGTTAGGAGAGCCTCGCGATGGCTGTGGTTTAATACGCAAATGCGGGTAGAGCTTGACCTTGCATCAAAGTACAATGTGGAGTTGCACTGCAACCGGCAGCCGGACCCATAGTACGGCAGAGATATTAGATATGCCTCGAACCCTGCAAAGGTGGTTAGCGTGTCCATTCCACACTGCCAATTGGTTCCGATAATGCTTGCGCATCTTGGGGCACTGATCAACGCATTAATATGATCCGCTATGCTTTTGAGCGCCGTGAGCGAAGTAATTAATGGATAAAGCACATCGAATCGAGATTTTTCGGATATTATGACTAAATGACATTCATTATAGCTTAATGTCGAGTAAGTTAGTCTCCCCTTGACACGGAGTAAATTCATTTTGTTTAAGTAGGCGTTGAGTGTGAGTGAGGAGCTTCTTTTACGTGTGGGTATCAAGTTTGTTAGAGCGGTCTTTTGCTGACAGAAATATCGAGTTTGAGTTAAGCAGATGAGAAACTGTTTTGTATCGCGAGGGTCGTCGTGACTTAGAGAAGCGTCGTGAGAGGCACTGTGCCCTTTACGTGGTTTTTAGATTAGCTATAAATCTGCGGACATATACGATTATTTTGAGAACACGCGGGTATGAAGAGAATCGGTCGAGCAGGTCTGGGTCCTCTTCGGCTGCATAAAATGCTTCGACTTGGCGTACTTCTGGCGGGTTAATGTTACGATGTGCCGACGTTGACCAGGTCTCAGAAGAGCTTGTTACCCATTCCACTGCAGGTATGGTGCCCATATCAGCAGGATTGTCGGGACTTCGCACGTGCCGGCAAGTGGCGTTCGTAACCAGCTCGATGATTTGAGCGGTGCCGTTCGCGACAAAAGTTTTACTGGCGTGGGGTGGCTTTTCTAGCCAAGCCAGGACTGTTTCGGAATCGGACCTCATTGTCAATTTCTGTTGAGAAATTTTGAGATTAAACAGAACCACTGCGACTCGTTTGGCTAAGAGGAGTGCTCCACACAATTCAAGCCGCGGTAGACTCGTTGTGCGAAGAGGTGCCACCTTGGCTTTGGATACGAAAAGGCGAGAATAAGTAGTGGCGCCATTAGCAGTTCGCAGATCGCATTCAATTTATAAAACGGAGGTGTTTGACCTGGTCGTCCTAGTCAGTTCCGTCAAGCCATAGCTCTTATAAAAGGATTTTGGCTTGAATCATTATCGGCGTTAGCCATACTTCCGGGTCAAAAAGTTTCGCCACTGAAGAGAGAATTTGGCGCTTAGTGCTAGCCGTCGATAGTAGGATAAAATCAACGGTGTATGAGCAGGTATCCGTTAGAGTGTTCCATTGAATTCCGAAAGTTTTAGTCTCACATTGATCGCTGCTCTTTCACATGAGATTGAGTTTGATGGAATGATTTGTTTTGAGGGTTCTGAGAGTTTGTCGGTTTATATGACCATTGACTGTACGAGAATGCTGGCTTTGAGCCACTGTTGAGCTTGGGATTGGGTTTTGATTATGCTGGACGCCATGGATCCAACCCTTCTACTACCTCAAAGCAAATAGTCAAGAACTGGTTCATTTGGAACCAGTTTGGAAGATATTTCCTAGAACTAAGGGAGTGTTCCCGTAAGGATAGCGTATTTTTGGGAAGCTTTGATGTGACGAGTTATATTAATATTGGGTCCCAGTTTTCAGTAGAGACTTACAGGGTGGCGAGAATTATTTGGAACCAATTATTTACAGAGGACTGCAAACTCTGTATGTCCTCACTATTTTCCGATGATATCGGTTTTAAGTTCATCAGCATTCGAATCTGATTATCAACCAATACCCTTTTATTTTGATAGCGATCTCGTAGGTATTCCCACCTCAGTGCAAAATTGTCATCGGAGAGAGGAAATTGTTTAATAATTTGTCCGGCTTTACCTGATGTTTTTATCCTGAAGCAGTACAATTTCTGGGCCTTAGAGAGTTTTAGGTGGTTCATGTAAACCACCGTGAACATGTCACGAAAAGACGGGCATTGTCCATAACCCCCATAAAAATTGTTGTGTCAAAAGGTGAGACTTTAAGATCGATACATGGGTTTTTTGAGGTCGTGATGCACTTAGAGCTAGTCACCGATTTGATCCTTAGCAGAAGTTCTGAAATCTTCAAAGAGATCATGCTCATCTGCTTCTAAAATGGCATCGTATGAGCTTTGGAGCCTATTCCAGAAGTGGTCGATATTGTTATCTTTTATTTTCAATCCGGACTCCGAGTTGTCTTTTAAAGGAGTAGAGCTAAACCTGGTGCAGTAGTCCATGAAGTTATCTGTCTCCAAGATACATTTTATGGATTACTTTATTTTCTTGGTGGGTTTTCCACCTGAGAGCGTTAAGCGTTGAGATTGTAAAGAAGTACCTTGAGATTTTTCATCGTCACTCATTTTGGGGATTTTAGATTTGTCGTCACTGTGAGGTATAGGTAGTCAACATTACAGAGAATTAGAGTTGACGAGAATGAATTTGAGCTGAATTGGGTACAAAAGAGATCGGATCGAGAATTTGGGAGACGACAAAGTCTGAACTATTATGTGGTCAAATTTGTTATCGTTAAATTTATGGGGAATTTTTGATTCACTTTGTGAATCTTCGGAAATTTTAATTCCGTAATTCGGAATTCACAGAAAAATTTTTTGAATTTGCACTTGTCAGAGAAGTGTTAAAATAAGTAAATGTTAATAAATAAATAAATGAATAAAAAGTAAATAAATAATTAAATACAAAAATTTATTTATAAATTAATATAATTTTACGTATAAAATCGTGTTATTACGAGCGCGCGTGAGAATTGAAAAACTTTCACTGTTGGGTTTTGGTAAAAGTTTGGAAAGAATGGAGAAAAAAGTGTATGTGGCAAAATTTAATATATAATTAGTAAAATTAGTAAAAATCGTGTTATTACGAGCGCGCGTGAGAATTGAAAAACTTTCACTGTTGGGTTTTGGTAAAAGTTTGGAAAGAATGGAGAAAAAAGCGTATGTGGCAAAATTGAATATATAATTAGTAAAAATGTGTTGCGATTGAGAAAGACAATGTCATAATATTGATTTCGTTGCGAGAAACGAGAATACAACCAAACACCAAAAGGGTTTTTTTGTAAACGTTTAAGTATATGAATTATTATATTTAGCATTTGCGTTTACTGGTATAATATTCCAATAACTAATATTGTACTGTACATGTACATATACATATATTGTATATGGGTGTTTGAGTATATATGTGTCTGTGAAAATACTCAAAAATTGGACAAATGTTTTTTTTGTTATGTGTGTAAATAAATAAAAAATTTTAAGTATGAGAGCACTTTGGCTAAGAGGGGAATAGCTTGAATTTTGAATGTATAAAGGCACAATCAATAGGTACATATGTATATAAGTATGTACTCACGGCTTTCCCGGGTACTTATAGTTTTGGCTCGTTGATTCATGGCGAATTGTCCTAGCTGCTGTAGTGGCTGATGATAAGCATGTGATGGCGACGAAGGAAAAATGGGAAATTCCGAGGCGGTACCGATGTCAGTACCGTGGCTGTGCTGATGGCGATGGTGGTGATGTGATTGCGTCTGGCGTAACTCTTTATGACTAGGTGGTGTCGGCGAAGTATCTAATAGCAACGGGCATTTATTTTAAAGTCGGCCATGCTGCCATTGTCGCTGGTTGGCGATTTTGAGGGACTCCGGAGTGCCACACGTCCGAATAGTTGCCAGGGTTGAAATTCAAATTCAAGTTAGTTATGTTAAGTACAGAATTTCGATACATAAATTTAAGTTTAAATACATAAATTTCATGAGTTAAAATAGGTAGGCTTTCTGAACTAACAACCGTGAAAATTTGGAACTGTATGGCAAAATGATTGGATGTCTTTCACAATAGTTTAATTCTTTTGACGCGCTCAGACGTTCTTCTGCTCTAAGTACCCCACCAGAATCGATAAACAGATTTAGTGGAGAGATTTCGCTTTTGGAGCTTATTTTTTGCCCAGTTCTTAAATTCGAAAATGCATTGGGAATATATTGTTCTGGTCTAAGTGCTGAAGAAAGCGAGGTAGCCGTTGAAGTGAATTTACTCTTCTGAATGGGATGCTTGCTTTGGAGAAATCGCAATACATACGATACTACTCGCAAAGCTCTCGGGAGTGAGGAGAATCTGTGAAGGATGTCAGATACCTCTATGACTTCTGTTGCTTGCGACGGCACGCGTTTTTCCACTGTGTCAGTCAGACAACCGAGTCCTGAGTAGGCCATTCAGATTTGCCTTCTTGAAGCCAAGAAGGGCCACAATGAATTTGTAAAATGCTGCATCATACGCTTTTCCGAAGCGTCACAGAACCCATGAACCTTCATCCTGGGATTCGGTGAAAATTGTACCCATCGTGAAGTTTTGATGTCATCTATTGCCAGGTACTCCTTTGCGAACGCTGATCAGTGTTCAAGTGTTTTAGGTGACAATTGCTCCTCCCAGTTGGTTCCTTCCAACCAGATATTCTGCATCAATCCTAATGAATCGAATAATTTCGCGATGGCCGACAAAATCTTGCATTTGGCACTACTTGAAATTGACCTAACTCTTTTGCAGTGAAGTAGAATTGATCGGTAGACGCATTAAGTATATTCGAAACCGAGGAAGTCTTCACTTAGCCGGTGAAAGGAAGGAATGTCACTCAACACCTGCTTACTATTAGCGGCCCACTTTCGAAGTGGGAACCCTACTGAAATCAATGCCGCGGTAACTTGTTCCCGAGTTTGAATGATCATGTTCACCCGCCAAAATGTCGTTGACGAACATATATCGCTTCAAGATTGCTGAAAAGACCGGAAGTGATTCGCGAAATTGGTCGGCAGTTGTAGAATTGTATTTATTGAGAGATAAGAAGCCCAATTCACCACGAAAATGACAGTATTTAATCGGAATTTACGAACTGGTTCACTTGTCGAATCACGAAATAAAATTTTCTGAAATTTCCTATGTTGAGGCTGAACTAGGAGCTGACGATACGTCTTTTCAATATCGCTGCCATAGAAGAATTTGAATACTCTATCGGAGAATAAGTATCTTCAGATCGCTGTAAGCTGCTCGTCCAACGCGACCTCATTGAATAATGAACTGTATGATGTTTCCGGCATGGTTGAATTAGTCCGCCCAGTGAGGATCCGTCCGAACACCGCTTCCTGGGCTAACAGTGAGACCGAGGCGTCCTTGCGAATACCTTCCAGAATAAATTTGGGATAAACGTCGCCTCCAAGAACAAGTTCGACTTGTTTATTCGCGATGAGCCGCTTATTCGCCTGCGTCAGTCAGTCAGTTGGTTATAGCGCCAGTGCTACCGTAGAAATTGTAACCGTAGGATCAACCGGTGATCCTAAAGTTATTAAACAGTTGATTCCGGATACCCGTGCATTCACCTTCTTGGTTAGTAGCTTGATGCGAGGCTGAAGGCATTCCGTTATAAACGAGCATTCATATCCGGAATTTATGAGCGCTCTGGCCGAATATGTGAGTCGCTATAGTGTGTATCGACCTGAGCGGTTCCCAGTAAAATCCCATTGTTCGTGCATCACAATTCTACAGCTTGCATTTATTTCTTGCCACACTCACCTGAATGGTATTTAATTTTCGATGCGAATTATCGAAACTCGAGGGTTGAGGCTTGAGTGGCCGTGAAACGCTAGACCCTCCTCGGATCCAGTCTCCAAAATCTGAAAAGACTTGTCAGAAATCTGTTCATATCCTCCCACTTTGGTATTTCCATCTTATCTTGGACCAATTGTTCCGATATTGCCAGAGTGGCCTAAAGCAATTTGGTTGAGAAAAGGTAAGTCATGGTCACATCCCAATTCGTTATATCAACTTTATGGATCTGGAGTGCTGATATACAATTATTAATTTCGCGTTGAGGACTTTTAATTGCACTTCCAGGTTCAGTTCTTACCGGAGACAGATTAAAGAGAATCTTTAATTGACTATTAACGAGAACTCTTTTTACAACAACAACGTCTAAAAGTCGCAACGCGTGAACTGAGCAGAGCTCTCAAGGCAGAAGAACAGCTTGCTTATGCATAATATATAGGAAGCTTATCACCAACCAACACAAAGTGCAACCACCAGCGAAAGTCGACACACCATTAAGAGATCAAAAAGCTAACGTCCAGGAAAGGACAAGCTTATTCATACAGGCCAATAAGTTTGCTACCATGCTCTTCAAAGCTCTTTGAAAATACATTGCTCCTCAATATTGTTGCACAAGCGAGGAAAAGTATGCCTTCGCATCAATTTGGATTACAGGCACAACACGGGGCTATAGAACAAGTTAACCATCTAACATCTAAGATAAGAATGGCGTTTACCCTAAAAATGCAAACCGAGTTCTAGCTTAGTATTTACTACTCGTGGAAGAGTGGTTGGTCAACTGACCCTTGAGGGTCAATGAACAAAAAAGTAAACATGCCACCTTCACACTAAAGGAGTTCCTGTTCCCCCCTGTCCCTGAATAGCATTACGGTTCCGCAGACCAATGAAGTGG